>CAXKVI010000002.1:105200154-105242654 GCA_964058755.1 Campiglossa producta | reverse complement strand
AACGGTAGGAAAGTAAATGTAGGAAAAGGAAAGGTAAGGAAAAAAAGTGAAAGAAAATAAAGGTAAGAAAAAAATAAAAGAAAAGAAATGAAGTGAAAAAAAAATTGAATAAAATGAGAGGAAACTAAGGGAAACGAAACTAAAGCAAAGGAAACGAAAGGAAATTAAAGAAAAAGAAAATAAAAATTTAAGAAACAGCAAAGAGGTAGGAAAATAAAATGAGCTTTTGTGGTTGAATTTCAACCACTGGGCGAACTCTAGTTACATTAATTTCCCTTCATTGATTGTGGCTGGAATACACAAATATTGTTTCAAAAATAACTTACAAAATAAATAAAGATTCTACGTGATCTTTATTTCTTGTCTAAAACTGTATTTTTTGTTTCAATGTTTTATATGTAATTGTTTTCATTGAAATTATGTGCTCCTGAAAAAGATAATTTATTAGCGTGTGCTAATATTGATGTTAATAACTTCAAAACACGCAATCTACTAGCTTTCAGTTCTTTTCTTATACACAAAGATATTTTCGAAATGCAATTTAAAAGTGGGAGCAGTTGCCCCACCAACCCCCATCTGTACATACCAGTTTATTGAATTTTTTTTTTGTATAATTGCTTACTGAAATTCTGTGCTCCTGATACTTGTCAAATATTAAAAACAACTTATTAGCGTGTGCTTAAATGTTTCCTTAAAATTTATAAAATATTTATTGAATCATCAATTTCGAAAAGCGCTAATTCCAGAAATTTTACGAGCATTTTTTTTAATTATTATGCGTTCCAAATAATTTCCAGTGATTTTTATATTAAAAAACCACATCAGCTTTTAAAGGGGAAATTATACAATCCTAAATTGGATTAAAAGCTCGTGTTTCTATCATCTCCTGTATTTTAACTCGGCCTGACATAACAGCAGCATTGAAGAGCACTTAGCAGCGCATGAAAAAAATAACAATTTGAAAAGTTTGTTACAAATCTGAAGTTTTCAAACAGAAACTAAGACACCAGAGTTGCAGGTGCTTATAATTTCTCACATGTCAAATTTGTTTTTTATTTTCATAGAAAATCTTTCATTGGCGTGCAGAAGCAATTTTGCCACAAAAAAAAATAAATTCTCAAGCTTAATCATTCCGATAGAAAGTGTGGAACTTTTTTTGGCACTCTAATGTTCCCGTATATTTTTGGTAATACATCAAAACGCTCTATGTAATGTTTTTAATTTTTGAGTTCTTTCGAAAATTAGGTGTATTTGAATATACTTTTACTTTTTTTTTGCCCAACGAATCAATCTTTGAACTATCTTTTTGCAAACGGCGACGTAGAATAAGAGAAAGATGCGTACATTGCGCACTTAAACCTAAAAGAATAATATTGACATAGAATGTTTTGCAGTATGAAAAAAATTTTTCAAACTTTTTTATCTACATTCATACAAACATACATACATTTTTCAAATTTTCATTTTTGTATATCTACCTACACAAATATTCTGTGCTCCTGTTACATTTTTTTTTTTAATTTCAAAGAAATGAAGCAAATAAATTGGCGAAAATGGCAGATACCACTTAAACCTGCATGCGAATTACAGTAGAAATTTCCCGCCTTATTACCCGGGTAAAACCCGGGTAAAAACTGGGAACCGGATTTAATCGTTAGTATTCGATTAGTGACAGCTAGTCGATTAGCTGAAATCGAATATCTGCTATTCGATTTTCAAACAGCACAAAAGTTGATAATCGACTACTCGACTAATCGACTAGTCGAGTAATCGATTAGAATCAAGAGCCCTACCAGCTGTGCACATAAAGTGGGCGTGATCGTTCACCGATTTTTCTTATTTTCTGTGGTAGTACTCTACATAAACATGACATGCCTGGTACCTAGTTTCGTAAATCTATCTCACACCGTTCTGAAGTTGTTAGCAGTCGAATTTAAAAATTGCTTGACTCATAAGTGGGCGGTGCCACGCCCACTTTCCAAAATTTTGAAAAAATTATGTAAAGAATATGAAAGTTGATGTATGTACCAAATTATATTATTATAGCGAAATCAGTTAATTAGATATGGACTTTTCAATATTTCCACCTCCTTTCAATATAACTTTTATGAAAAAGTAGGCGTGGTCGCGAAGCGATTTCGTTTATTTTCTATAGCTGAATTTACCACAACAATAGTATGTCCTCTACGAAATTTCGTTATACTAGCATAAACTGTTCTGAAGTTATTAAGAGTCAAAATTTTAAAATTTCTTCAAATATACGTGGGCGGTACCACGCCCCCTTTTCAAATTTTTTTTATAAAATCGGCCTTAGAACATCTAACTCAATACATATTGCAAATTTTATCATTGTAGCTGCTTCTAATATTGAATTAACCCATTTTATACGTTTTTCGAAATTTTCGATATCGAAAAAGGGGCGTGGTTATGGTCCGATTTTACCCATTTTCAATAGCAATCTATTCTGAACCCAAATAAGTACGCATGCCAAATTTGGTGAAGATATCTCATTAGTTGCTCAAGTTATCGTGTTAACGGACAGACGGACGGACGGACGGACAGACGGACGGACATGGCTCAATCAAATTTTTTTTCGATCCTGATCATATTGATATATGGAAGTCTATATCTATCTCGATTCCTTTATACCTGTACAACCAACCGTTATCCTAACAAAGTTATAATACCCTGTGTACAAGTACAGCTGGGTATAAAAATCAAAAATGTGTATCAGAAAAAATTAATGTGTACATATGATTGTAAAAAAAAACCCTAAGGGGGTGGAAAAGTTCAATCTTAATCCAGAAACGCCTACAAGTTTTTATTAATAAATGTTTGCGCCGAATCCTGAAAATTCGATGGCCAGAAACCATATCAAATGACGACTTATGGTCTCGAACAAAACAGCCTAAAGCTGCCATCGAAATAACCAAGCGAAAGTGGTCGTGGATTGGGCACACTCTCAGAAGACCTGCAGTAAATATAGCCCGACAAGCATTGCGATGGAATCCACAGGGAAGTCGACGACCTGGTGCACCAGCGAAAACTTGGCGCAGAACTGTGGATAAAGAACTAGATGATGCAGGATACACATGGAATGATGTCACGAGAACGGCACCAAACAGAATACGATTCAAGTCGATGGTCGAGGCCCTATGCTCCAATAGGAGTTGAGGAAAATGATGATGATGATGAAGGGGGAAAAAAATCACATATACATATTTATATTTAATAACTGCTACTCTGCTTCCACCGCTGCACTGCTACTGCCGCTGCCTTCACCGCTGCTGCTGCTGCGGCTGTCTCGCTCGCTGCTGATGGTTGCTGTGCAGTGTGAGTGGCGTGAGTAGAAAATGCCGTTATGTTAAGTGGCGTGGTGAAGTGTGCCGTTATGTACAGTACCAGAAAATACCGAAATTCCAATATATTTGTAAAAGTTTAGTTTATTAACGTAGTTTTTAATTTTCTTCTATTATCGCTGTAAGTTTTATTTCCGTAAATATTAGTTGGTTTTATTATGTATATGTATTTGTTGAAAAAATATTATTTCCGTAGCTTTTAGTTCCTTGTATTATGTCTATAAGTATATTTAGAAATTATTGCTGTATATTTTAGTTACTTATGTATATTATATCCGTATGTTTTAAAGATTATTTCTGTAGGTATAAGTTGCTTTTATTATAGAAAAGTTGGTTAATGATTATTTCTGTAAGTTTTAATTAATTTTATTATACTTTAAACTATTTGCATATTATTTTTGTATCTTTTAGTAAGTTATATTATATAAATAAGTTAATTAATTATTATTTCTGCGAAATTTAGTTTATGTTATTATAGTTTTACGTATTTCGACATTATTTCCGTTGATTTTAGATCTTTAATTATACATTTTATTTGAAAAATTACTTCTGCATATTTTATTTGAAAAATTACCTCTGCATATTTTAGTTTTAGGTATTATGTATTTAGTTACGCGCATTGTTTTATTATTTCTGTTTTAATTAGTTAAGTTATATTATTATTTAGTTTCCAACCTTTAAATTTTCAATATTTCCACTCCACACCACTTAAAGTACTACTCACCGCCACTCCTGCAGATGTCATCCATATTGAGGCTCCAGCCCCACGGTCGCCATGTTGACTTGGTTTTCGCGGCGGTGCACCACTTACCGCGTGAGGGTTTGCTGCCGCTAGGTAAAAAGTGCTTCGCTGTGAGTTGAGGCTTTTCCGTAGGAAAAAGGGTCGCGCTTACTTTTTAGGGCAACCACTTGCCTCGCAATTTCGGCAAAATAATCTAAACGAAATTAACTTTTTAGTTTTTTATTATAATTCATTTAAGTATAATTTTTCACACACTAAAGGAACGGTCTTGCTGCGACTCGGGTTGAATAATTAGTGATGGCTGGCAGGAATGCGATATGGCACGAACCGAGTGTTTCGTGACCATGTCGTTCCTGTCAGTCATCATTTGTCTCTTTTCTTCGCACGCCCTACAGGTGCATGGCACCTGTTATGCGATGACGTTTCACACCCTTCTATCAAAGTCTACAACCTTTGGTAGTTCAGGGTGTGTTGCGTGATCACTAGACAGGCGGCATGTCCTGTAGGAATGCAATGTCTCGACTAACCATCAACTAGCCTTACAAACATATTGACACACATTTATTTTTTTATAACCACTGGTTTCGGACTGGTCAAGTTTCAAAGTTTGAAAAACGTCATTTTTAGGCCTACCCTATTTTAGCTGTAAAAATGTTTCCATTAGAGATATCTTTACATTCGATATAGCGTTTTAAAGGGAAAAGATAGGAGTTTGTTTAAATGTAAATATTAAATCATATAGCGAGTACCTGGTATTAAAAACCCGGTAATGAAAATACGTATTTTTTATCGATTTTGGTCAACTTCAGTCGGCTTTGACGTCTTTACTGTTTTAAGTAGCCACTCAATATTTGTCAGAAATTAAGGGTACATATCCTAGAAGAAATTAACCCATCCATCGGCCAAAAAAACCCACTCCTTATAGATAAATTATTATCTCGAAATTTTTAAATTTTCAAAAATCATGGTTTTCAGGCTCGAAAACGGACATGTTTATCAAGAGATAAAAATACGATTTTCCATGGACTCTAGTCCTGAGCTTTGGCTTCAAATACCTCAACATTTCGTTTTGTTATTTTCATACTAAGGGTCTTTTCTGAGGGATCTCCTAAACCAAAAAAAAAAAATTTTTTCAAAGTAAATTTTCGTAAAGTTTTTGATACTTTTCTCAAACAACCTTTATATAGTCTGAAAGCTGCGTGCAATTATCGTAACAACTAAACTATTTACATATATTTAAAAATTAATTGCGGCATTATATGTTTGTGTTCCTTGAAATAGTACAAAATTTATATAAGTTATTTTCAAATTGCTGTAACTTGTTCAAGAGTTATGATAGTTGCACGCGGTTTTTTTTTTGTTGGAAAGTTGTACGCTTTAGCTTTCAGACTATATAAAGGTTGTTTGAAAAAAGTCTCAAAAATTTTACGAAAATTTACTTTGAAAAAAAAAAAAAAAATGTTAATAGTTTAGGAGATCCCTCAGAAAAGACCCTTAGTATGAAAATAACAAAACGAAATGTTGAGGTATTTGAAGCCAAAGCTCAGGACTAGAGTCCATGAGAAATTCGTATTTTTATCTCTTGATAAACATGTCCGTTTTCAAGCCTGAAAACCATGATTTTTGAAAATTGACAAATTTCGAGATAATAATTTATCTATAAGGAGTGGGTTTTTTGGCCGGTGGATGGGTTAATTTCTTCTAAGATATGTACCCTTAATTTCAGACAAATATTGAGTGGCTACTTAAAACAGTAAAGACACCAGAGCCGGCTAAAGTTGACGAAAATCGATAAAAAAAATACGTATTTTCAGTACCGGGTTTTTAATACCAGGTACTCGCTATATGATTTAATATTTATATTTAAACAAACTACTATCTTTTCCCTTTAAAACGCTATATGGAATGTAAAGATATCTCTAATAGAAACATTTTTACAGCTAAAATAGGGTAGGCCTAAAAATTACGTTTTCCAAACTTTGAAACTTGACCAGTCCGAAACCAGTGGTTATAAAAAATAAATGGGCGTCAATATGTTCCTTTAGGATCCTAAAGAAGTGTCCCTCAAAATTTGAGCGAAATCCGAGACTAGTCAGCAACGATTTTTGCTAATATTAGACGTTTTCATATGGATTGACTCATCTGTAACTTTTAAATTAATTTTGTTCACCATTATTTCATTTCGAATATTACTATTTTTTTATGAGTTTTCAAATACGGAAAATAATCAAATCGTTTGCTTTTTGGGACTAAATCCCCTTGTTAAGGTGGGGTGAGGGTGATTTTTTTAAACTATTTAATTTAGTTTTTTGCCTTTAGATTTATATGAAAGAATAGCCACGAATCAAAAATGCTGACGTGAAATTCTCCTTGGGCCCTCAGAGATGACTTTAAAACTAAAAATTCGAATGAGATAGTCCCACAAAAGATTATGTACAACCCCAAACTATGCTTCCAAGTTTTAAATAATTCTACATACAATGAAACTTTAAATTTCTGTCTCCTCAGCCGAAAGCCTCTGTTGGTAGTGCTGCGTTAGTTATAGTTTATATATTAATTGTATTAGTATATAAGCTTTTATAAAAAATAAAAAATAAAAATAAATAAATAAATTTGTGTTTGTATGTTTGTGAGTAATTTTAAGTCCTGTATGAGAACCCGTTTCCGGGATATTAACCAAAATATGGACCAGGTGTGGCTTGGAAAGTGTTTGTGCGATATGGGTATCAAATAAAAGGTGTTAATGACAGTTTTAACAGGGAGCCATTTTAAGTCCTATATGAGAACCGGTTTCCGAGATATTTAAAAAAATGTGGACCAAATGAGATGTGTTCATGAGTGTTTTAACGGGGGGTCGTGTAGTCCTATATAAGGACCCGCTTCCGAGATATTGACCAAAATGTGAACCAGGAAAGGCCCTATAAAGTGTGTTGAAGAGGGTTAGGGGATAGGGATAGGGATAGAAAAGGAGTAAGGATGGGGATAGGGATAGGAAGAGAGTTAGATGCAAATGTTGCGAAAGCGTTGGAAAATGGTGCGTCCTAAACGGATGGCAGATCATAACCAAATTTGGAACACAATCTGTAAACCTTCTATGGATGGTAAACATCATTTAAATTTTTTAATGGTGAAAAGGTGCCACCTCTCAAGAAAATGGAATTTTTCATGGTATATATCTCTGTAAGTATTCATCATACATGACTAAAATTCGGTACGAAGTTATACGCAAGCGGGACGATAAGGGAAAAGTAGCTGTAACCCTCGTGTATAAGCTAGTTAATTTCCGCCAATTGCAGACCACTAATGTGGGGAGAGACAGTCAATATTTATTTTAATTTAATTACATATGTATATCCTACGGAGCGATATGTATAAAATAAATTATCGGTTGCACAAAGTTAGTATTTCCTATAAAATCAGCAAAAATTTACTTAAGGTTACAACAAGTATGTTTAACAAGTATGCAAAGAAAATTTCAAAATGTAAAGCAATTGGCATTCACATCTTGACTTTTATATCCAACACTATTAACACAATGAAAAATCCAAAATCAATTGTTTAAAACATAGTTAGGCAATTCACAAGATGTCTTATTGTTTATTGCACTATTTTGATAACACAGCTCTTGTGAGCACTGAACGGTCGTATCTTAAAACTTCAAATTGAATTTTTGTAAAAACTTTTTAGGAAATTGTTAATTTTTTTGTTTTCCCGCTCCTTTTATTTTTCAAACTGAACAAATTGAAATGAAAATTGAAAAGAAAAAAATTACATTTCAAAACAAATTGATATACATAGGTTGTTCCATTTTATTGCGCTATTCCAATTTTATATAAGAAACGACAGCATGGAAATTTTGACAGTTTTAAACTAATAGCAGATACGCGAATAGGAGATCTTGTGAATTGCCTAAGTACCTTATAACTTTAAACGAGCTAAACTTGTATATTTGTATATCCAGACTATGTTGTTGTTGTTGTTGTTGTAGCGAGGTGTAGCCCTGCCTAAATGTCAGACAGGGTCACCCCGAGTGTATTGCTCTTGGCCGGGTCGATATAAGAAAACGGCCCGGGTTGTTTCGGCACGATGGGTACAGCACAAGTACTGGTACCGTTCTCGTAGAACCGGCAATACAAGAAACTAGCAGTGTAGGTCATTTAGCGTTACCCAGGGTGCACCAACTGGGAGGCGACCTACTTTTACACCCCTACATCCAGACTATCTCAGGAACCGCTTGACCGATTTGGATGAAATTTTGAATATAGATAGTATGGTTGATTATAAGACTATCCATTTGGGGGTTGCCACTTGGGGCGGGTTACAGGGTTGCCACCTATCAAATTTTTTTTATGTTATGGAGCAACATATGCCAATATGGGTATCAAATGAAAGGTATTTTCAACCGTATTCCAAATATGACAATTTTCAAGCAGGGTAACCCCTAGAGTTGCCACCTGACCACGTTTTTTCATTTTAACTTATGTATGCATATTTGTATATTTGTATATATTCAGACTATCTCGGGAACCGCTTGACCGATTTGGATCAAATTTTGAATATAGATAGTATGGTTGATTCTAATACTATCCACTTGGCGGTTGCCACTTGGGGCGGGTTATAGGGTTGCCACCTATCTAAATTTTTTTTTAATTATGGAGCAAACTATGCCAATATGGGTATAAAAACGTATTTTCAGCGACATGCCAACTAAAATATTTTCAAGTAGGAGTGCCACCTTGGGTTGCCACCTTACTGCAGTTATCCAGACTATTTCGGGAACCGCTTGACCGATTTGGATGAAATTTTGCATATAGATAGTATGATTGATTCTAGGGTAGCCATCTATCTCAATTTTTTTTAATTATGGAGTTAGATATGCCAAAATTTCGCCGACATACCAACTAAAATATTTTCAAGTAGGGTAGCCGCCCAGGGTTACCATTGTACGGTATGGTATTTGTATTGTATATTTTTGGGTTCATATTTGGATTATTTTAGGATCATTTTGAGATCATTTAGGGGTCACTTTGGAATAATTTTTGGGGCTATTTTGAGATCATTTTGGGTTCAATTTTGGATTGATTTGGGGATGTTTTGGGGTAATTTTCGATCATTTTGGAGCCATTTCGGGATCATTTTTGGATCATTTTGGGATAATTTTTGGGTCATTTTTGGAACATTTGAGGGTCTTTTGGGGTCGTTTTGGGATTATTTTAGGATTATTTTGGGAACATTTTTGGATGATTTTGGTATCATTTTAGGGTACATTTAAGGGTGTTTTTGGGGTCATTTGGGAATAATTTTTGGATTATTTCGGGATCATTTCAGAGTCATTTTGGGGTCATTTTGGGATAATTTTCATTTTTGGGTCGTTTTGGATTCAATTTGTATTATTTTGGGAACATTTAAGGGTCTTTTTGGGATCATTTTAGGATTATTTTGGGATTATTTTTGGGTCATTTTGGGATCATTTGGATAAGCAAAGTTAGCGCTAAATTGATAGCACCGAGCAAGCTCGGTTACCCAGGTACTATGAATTTTAATTAATTTATTATTTTTAGTGCAAAGATTTTGGTCCTTACCTTTACCACTACAGACATCTTGAGATCTTTAAATTCTCAAGCAATCAATGCTTGTACCACTAGCTCATATAATCGTGGAAAAGGGGGAGAAAAATTCAGCTTTATTTACAGAAAACACAGCACCTCTCTATTATATACTCTGCTTATACTCTAGATACGATAAAATTGCCATCACGCAAAAGTATAAGCAAACGAAACGATAAAATTAGTTTTTCACTTTTCCTCAGAAACGGTACATAGTTGACCTCTATAAGTTGGAGAGCAGTTGTAACGAGTATTCACAAGCTATTTGCCATAATAAAAAAAATTTCGATAACTTGGCTGTAACGATACAATTGCAAATATAGCTCAATATAATAAAATTGTAACATTGCAGATATTTAAAAAAAACTTCAATCATTATTAAGCTAATAGACTCCCAATCAAACGTGTTTATATTTTCTGTCTTTATGTCTGTATGTTTATGGTAGTATCACTCGAAAACCTCTCTGAAGTTGGCAAGACATTGCAGATATTTAAAAAAAACTTCAATCATTATTAAGCTAATAGATTCCCAATCAAACGTGTTTATATTTATGTCTGTATGTTTATGGTAGTATCACTCGAAAACCTCTCTGAAGTTGGCAAGACAACTTTTACGTGGCAAAAAAGTAACTAGTGGATAATTTGCCGTAATTTATACGTAAATTATCCGTGAAAACAAAAAATTTGCCGCGGCCGTATTTTGGAAAATATTGAGTGGCACGCCAACTTCACATGAAGTTAGCGTGCCACCTTTGAAAACCTATCTTAGGGACCAGCTAAGGAAAAAATATTTGAAAGTGATTTTGCGGTGAATTAACCGTAATTAAATGACATATTTAAAAAATTAAAAAAAAAATTTTTTTTGTTAGTGCACCGCCAACTTCACATGAAGTTAGCGTGCCACCTTTGAAAACCTATCTTAGGGACCAGCTAAGGAAAAAATATTTGTACGTGATTTTGCCGTGAATTATCCGTAATTAAATGACATATTTAAAAATTTAAAAAAAAAATTTTTTTTTTGTTAGTGCACCGCCAACTTCACATGAACTTAGCGTGCCACCTTTGAAAACCTATCTTAGGGACCAGCTAAGGAAAAATATTTGAACGTGATTTTGCCGTGAATTATCCGTAATAAAATGACATATTTAAAAAATTAAAAAAATATTTTTTTTTGTTAGTGCACCGCCAACTTCATATGAAGTTAGCGTGCCACCTTTGAAACCCTATCTTAGGGACCAGCTAAGGAAAAAATATTTGAACGTGATTTTGCCGTGAATTATCCGTAATTAAATGACATATTTAAAAAATTAAATACATATGTCATTTAATTACGGATAATTCACGGCAAAATCACGTTCAAATATTTTTTCCTTAGCTGGTCCCTAAGATAGGTTTTCAAAGGTGGCACTAACAAAAAAAAAAAATTTTTTTTAATTTTTTAAATATGTCAATTAAGTACGGCTAATTTCCGGCAAAATTACGTGCAAACATTTTTTCCCTAGCAGGTCCCTAAGGTAGTTTTTCATGTGAAGTTGACGGTGCACTATAAAAAAAATTTTTTTTTTTAATTTTTTTAAATATGCCATTTAACTACGGCTAACTCACGGCAAAATCACGTACAAATATTTGTTTTCTAGCTGGTCCCTGAGGTAATTATTCAAAGGTGGCACGCTAACTTCACATGAAGTTGGCGTGCCACTCAATATTTTCCAAAATACGGCCGCGGAAATTTTTTGTTTTCACGGATAATTTACGTATAAATTACGGCAAATTATCCACTAGTTATTTTTTGATTTCACAGATTAATTACGGATAATTTACGACAAAATCACGTGCAAAGGTTTTTATCCTAGCTGGTCTCGAAAATAGTTTTCCAGAAGTGGCACGCTAACTTCATGTGAAGTTGGCGGTGCACTACCAAAAAAATTAATTTTTTTTTTTTAATTTTCCAAATATGCCACTTAGTTACGGCTAATTTACGGCAAAATCACGTGCAAACATTTTTTCTCTAGCAGGTCCCTAAGGTAGTTTTTCAAGGGTGGCACGCTAACTTCACATGAATTTGGCGTGCCACTCAATATTTTCCAAAATACGGCCGCGGCCAATTTTTTGTTTTCACGGATAATTTACGTATAAATTACGGCAAATTATCCACTAGTTACTTTTTTGCCACATAAAAGTTGTCTTGCCAACTTCAGAGACGTCACTCGAAAGCTGTTAAATGATACTTTCACCGTTAGTAGACGTTCAACTTAAAATTTAAGATATCCCTTATTTCGATAACTCGACCACTATATGAACCAGGGGTGACCAAAAACGTGTAAGTCCAATCAAAAATCAACTTTACTTTTTCCGTTATAAAAATATTAGTATGAAAACTAAAAAAAGTTAATCATCGAAAACAAAAATATGAGTGGTATTTTCTTAAACAAGCCACTAAACATTTTTTTTCGGATCTCCTAAATGTTTTTCGATGGCTTGTTTCAACAGTCAAATTTCCTTTTTCAGTCAAAACGTGTATTTTATAATCCCCTCGTGAAGGGTGGACACCTTGCCGCGGTACGAGGGCTTAAGTCGATAGCCACAGGGCTACGCTGCCCTTGTGATCATAGCGCCGCCGGTACTACATCACGAGAGAAGCAAAGCCTCTCTGGCGCGACGACTAAGATCTTCCCCCTCCCAATCCAGGGTGTTATGCGACCACGTGCCCATTGGACGTAGTGAAGCCAACAACGGCTGATGCTAAAGCCCTAGTAAGTGCCGGTACCGAAACCAAGTCTTTAACGTCTGTGGCAGTGGTCTCGCGACCTGGCCCCAGAGATCCAAATAAGGGAACGACCGCGATGGCAACTACGGGTCGAAATTTACCCCAAAAGACATCTCCCAGTCGCTCTGAGTACTTGGACAAAAGAGCGGCCGCGAGGATCCTGAAGAAATACGAGGGTATTTCACAAGAGACGCTATCGCCGAATGCTAGAAAGACGGTGGAGATGGCTGAAGCTATCTTACCGAACTTCCAAAGCGATTACGCGCCAAAGAAGGTTAATGGAAATCCCTTCAAACGCCAGAGATCGGACGTGGATTTAAAACCTCACCCGAAGCGGCAGCAACACGCCCCCGTAGTGGGTAAACTCAGCTTTGCTGAAGTGACTAAGGATAGGATCCTCATAGGCGTCATTGACCGAGGTAACGAAAGCTGAGCCATCCCTAGGGACCAGTGGTGGTACGTCCGGAACGCTATCGGTAATGCCCTTCTCGACATTATGGATGAGTCTCCGGGTGCCACGCCGATGGGTTCTGATGCGGGATGGCACCAGGGCCGAATCAAGGTATTCGCTTGCGAGGATGCAAAAACTGTTGCACTGTACAAGGCAGCAGCTGCAAGACTGGGTGAGATCTACCAAGGGGCAAAAATCGAGGTTGTCTGTTGTGTAGGTAGAAGAATGTACGACGACTCTCTTGCGTGTATGTACATATATATACCCAACATCTCCCCTCTGAGTCTTGTTAAGCTATGTGTACGTAGGTAATTACAAAATTTCTTAGTTAATTCATTGTACAATATACATATTTACATAACAAATAATAGCTATCACTATTTTACTTGTTACATTAACGGTTTTTTTTTTTTTTTTCTTTTGTGTATATTCATATGTATGTAAATATATATTTACTATAATTAATACATTTTCTTATTTTTTTTTTCTTTTTTTTTTTCTTTCAGTATTAATTGTGAAAGGCAAATTTCTTGAATGTTACAAAAATTAAAACCAGATCGTTAGTCCATCGGCTTGTACCTATCTGGTTGCGTAATTATTCGCCCGGATCTTGTTGTTGTCACATATCGGGGTATGTTTGGTGCCATGTCACCTTCCGATGTTACTCCTGCATTTGTTTCTGTCGAGCCTGGTGGCGAGGAACTCGGGAGTGCTGCAGGTGGTGTCATTTGCACGTCTTGTACTTCGCCAGGAGCGTAAGGCATGTCTTTCATACCGGAGGGAGTAAGATGGAAGGAAGTTCGGCGAAACTCTCCTCGATCTGTGGAAACTATGTAAGACCTTGGGGTTTCCGCAGGTTTTAATATTTTACCCCAAAGGCTTAAACCCTAATCCAAACAACGTCGCCTTCTTTGAATGGTTCTCGCCTTATTATGTTATGCCTGCTGTTGTAGTTGGCGGCTTGCTTTTTTTTCGATTCTTGCTCTTTATTTATTGTTGCCTTCAAATCATATTTTGGTTGAAGCTGTTCATCAACTATCGGTAAAGTGGTACGTATCTTTCTCCCATTAGAAGCTCTGCGGGTGATAAGTCATTTGCTAAAGGGGTCGACCTATGTTCCAAAAGGGCTAAGTATGGATCTTGGTTCTTTTTCAGCAATGATTTTATAAATCCATTGCTCTGAGGATAACGCGGAGATGATGTGATGTGCTTAAATCCCCATTCCTTAGCGAATTTACCAAACTCCGAAAGACTTAAAGTTTGAAATTGTGGTCCATTGTCTGATCTCACGATTTCCGGTATTCCATGTCTACAAAAAAATTATTTTATGTGTTTAATTATACAGTTTGTCGTCTGATTTTCCAATAGTGCTATTTCAGGGTATCTGGAAAAGTAGTCGCTCACAAGTAAATAGTAGTTTGATCTGTGGTAAAATAGATCAACTCCTATGATTTGCCAGGGGCGTTCTGGGAATTCTGTCATTATAGCGCTTTCATGTCTCGGTACAACGTTTTGTATACATATTGAACATTTTTTTACGTAGTCTTCAACATCTTTCGAACACCCTGGCCACCAAACTGATTGTTTGGCCCTAGCTTTACATTTTAAAATACCCATGTGGCCGGCATGGATCCGCTCTAATGTATCTTGGCGTAGCTCTGCGGGAATAACTATTCGACATCCGCGCATTAAAACATCGTTGTTTATTGACAAATTGTATCGATCGTTGTAGAAATTACGAACTTTTGGTTATATTCTGTGCCTATCGGGCCAACCATTTACACTGTAGTTAATGACTTTTGATATAGCCAGATCTTGTTTTTGGTATTTCTTGATTTTTTGTAGTGAATATGGCAATCAACGGTTTGTGGTCCGTTTCAACACTAAAATCGATGCCAATGAGAAGCTCTGGAAACTTTTGGCTTGCGGCCCATGTTATTGCCAGAGCTTCCTTTTCAATTTGCGCATACCCTTGTTCTGCCTGGGTAAGGGTCCTGGATACATAGGCCACGGGTCGAAGAACGTCCTCTTCATCCACCTGAAGCAGTACTGCTCCTAACCCGTACGATGGTGCGTCGCATGATAAGATGGTTTTGTGTTTAGGGTCATATAATTTAAGGATCGGGGCGTTGGTCAATGCCGCCTTTAGTTCCATAAAAGACGTTTTTTTAGGGCGGCCCCACTTAAACTCTACCTGACTATGTAATAAATCGTTAAGCGGTTTGCTTAAGTCTGAGAGGTATGGTACAAATTTCCCCAAATAATTTACCATACCTAGGAACCTTTTCAGTTCAGTAATGTTTTGTGGTTCCGGGTATTTTTCAATTGCTCTAACCTTTGAATCGCTTGGATGGATTCCGTATTCGTCGATTTGGTGTCCCAAGAACTTTATAGATGTGATCCCGAACTCACATTTTTCCCTATTAAGGGTAACTCCATTATCCTTAAGTCTTTTTAATACTTGTCTCAAAGTAGCATCATGCTGCTCTACGTTGGAACCGAATATGAGGATATCATCCATCTGGCAAACTGTTCCTGGTATGCCCTGCAATATGGATTGCATGCGCTTCTGATATATTTCCGGAGCAGATGATATTCCAAAGGGTAGCCTTAGGAAACAATATCTACCGTATGGTGTTAAAAACGTAGTCAATTTCTGTGACGGTTGTTTTAGTTTAATTTGCCAAAACCCTGAATTGGCGTCTAATTTAGAAAAAATCTTAGCTCCAGAAAGTTGAGCTAGTGTGTGGTCGGCAATTGGCATGGGGTGAATTTCACGCTCAACTGCACAATTTAACTTTGTAAGATCTACACATAATCGAATGTCGCCTTTACCCTTCGGGACAATGACCATCGGTGCACACCACTCAGTTGGTTCGTCAACCGGTTTAATCACATTTCTTTTAACCATTTCGTCAAGCTTGTCTTTTAAAGTGTCTTTTAGTGCAACTGGTACACGACGTGCTGCAAAAATCTGAAATGGTTTTGCATCGTTTTTTAACTTTATTTCACATTCGAAATTCTTTATACACCCCAACCCTTCAAAAAGTCCAGGATATTCTTCCAAGACCTTAACCATGGAAATGAATTTCTTGTCATTTTTTTCGAATATGCTACACAATTCACTCTTAGTAAGAACTTTTAACTGCAAGCTGGGTTGTAGGCTTAGTAGGGGTTTTCTAAGACCCTTGATCACATATATGTGGCTTGATGTCATGTTGTTTCCGTACGCCAGCCTTGCTTTGAACATACCAATAACATTTAATGCACGCCCATCAGGGCCTGCAATCTTTCTGTCGGAAATTTCCAATTTGGTCTTGTCGAACGTCATTTTAAACTGCTGATCGGTTATCACGTCAACCGGTGAACCTGTGTCAACCATAAAGGTGACCTTTGTGTTATTTAAAAGAATCTCTACGTCCCATGACTTATTAAGCACATCATTGTTGATGCTGTTAACGTTAAGCATGCCTAAAAAATTTTCTCCTAAATCGTCGTTTACGTAGGATTGTTATCCGCGCGCAATTCTTCCGTGTTAAAATTTGTATTTATTAATTACTTTCCGAATGTGGGTTCTTTAAACCGCTGCCACCGTGTTGTGTACCTACAACTAGTGAAACGCACATGCCGAGTTCTGCTTTACAACTGAGTTTATTTCATTTCGCTATACATAATTAGCAATCGGTACAAGAACAGTAGGTAGAAGTATGTACGACGACTCTCTTGCGTGTATGTACATATATACACCCAACAGTTGTCGACTGGAAGGACATCCCGGCTCGGCCAAGGGCAAGAGCGTGGATTCCTGCTATCCCTGCTGAACCTGAGAGAATTCTCAGGATGCTGAGGATCATGAACCCGTCTCTCCCGACGCAGGACTGGGGTGTCAATCTGGTCGAGGATGCGGTAGGGCCTGACAGGCAAGTGGTCTTCACCTTGAATAAGGAAGCACTCGAGCCCCTTAAACGGTGCAATGGACGAGTGCACTACGGCATGGGTCAGATCGTGATCCACGTATACCGTGGCGATGCACAGCGCGCTGCTATTTCGGCTGCACCGGAGGACTCGGACATCGCAGTGCCGGTAGAGGAGTCGGAGATTTCCGACTCGGAAAGTATGGTATCTGTCACGTCAAATGACGAAGGAGCAGTGAACAGCTCGGAGATGGGAGACAGCCTGCTGGACGGGGAAGACCTGAACGTCACAGTGATAGCAGCTAGTCCTGAGCGCAGCAATGTCGATACTGCCACAGTTAGTAGGATCTCGGCCACGCCAAATCGTGGTCTGAACAAATCGTCGTTGAAAGATAAGCCTCCAGACGAGATGGAACTCAACGATACGGCGGTGGCAGGGAAGTCTGAGCGCTCTCATGTTGGTGGTGATTCAAATAAACCTGTCGTCTCTCTAAAGGCGACATAGATGTGGTCCTCATCCAAGAACCCTGGGTCAACAGCTCAAGGATTTGCGGTTTGGGGACTAAGGGTTTTAAGCTTATCCGAG
This sequence comes from Campiglossa producta, assembly GCA_964058755.1. NCBI lineage: Eukaryota > Metazoa > Arthropoda > Insecta > Diptera > Tephritidae > Campiglossa > Campiglossa producta. Next base: position 105,225,229 of record CAXKVI010000002.1, on the reverse strand, counting down.
CCAGCGAGGGGGGCAGGGTTAGAGCCTGTATTTTGGTTAAGTCTGAGCTGAATGCCTTTCTCTTGCCCAACTATACCAATGGTGACGTTACAGCTGCCAGTTTACAGTCGACGGTACCAGTCTGACGATGGCGTCAGTCTATATGCCCTACGACGCCGAAGAACCTCCGCCACAGAGGGAGGTAAAAGACCTGGTGGAAAATTTTTCCATGGGTCATCTTATTATCGGAACTGACGCCAATGCTCATCACGTCCAGTGGGAAAGCTCCGATATCAATGCTAGAGGAGAGTCGTTGTTTGATTATTTGTTAACAACTAACCTGGTAGTTTGCAACGTGCGTAACGAACCTACCTTTATTACTAAAACCCGTAGGGAGGTCATAGATCTCACTATTTGCAGGGAAGGCGCTTATGAGTGGGTCAGAAAATGGCGCGTTCTCGATGAACACTCCTTCTCCGACCACCGGTACGTAGAATTAGTTCTAGACTTTTCTGTGGAGCAGCCGGTTATGAAACGCAACGCACGTAACACTAACTGGTAGCTACACAATGAAATACTATCTAGGGACTTGCCAGCACTGCCCCCACAAGTCCCCTCATCAGTAGGGGAGTTGGAGGATCTGGTAAAAACCTTTACAACGGCGCTCTCGAATGCCCTAGAGCAGGCTTTCCCAGTGCCAAAACCACGCGGTAAACATAGGCCGCATTGGTGGTCCTACGACCTGGACTCGCTCCGTAAATCATGTAGCACACAATTTAATAAGGCCAAGAGCCTTGGCACGGAGACTCAATGGCTCGAATATAAAGTTAAACTCAGGGCCTACAAAAAAGCTCTGAGGCAGGCGAAGAGAGTATCGTGGAGAAATTTCTGCACTGGGGTCGAAAATGTCGACGATACAGTGAGACTTAGACGAGTGCTCTCAAAAACTCAAACAGCCACAAGCTATTTGCGCAAACCTGAGGGATCCTGGACCAGCACGGAGAGGGAAACCCTAGAGCTGCTCTTGAATACGCACTTTCCAGGGAACTTGCATGAGGAACCCCTAGCACCTACAACAAACCTCGCTGTACACATACCCATCACGGAGGAAAAGGTTAGGTGGGCGGTTAAAAGCTTCGAACCGTTCAAGGCTGCCGGTCCAGACGGGATTATTCCCGCACAACTCATAAGCACGGTGGAGACATCAGCCAAATGGCTGGTATTTCTCTATACGGCCTGCCTGGCTCTTAGCTACATTCCGTGCTCCTGGAGAAGTGCCACGGTAGTGTTTATTCCTAAGGCGGGGAAGGCGTCTCATTACGAGCCCAAGGACTATAGGCCGATCAGTCTCTCATCCTTTGTGCTCAAAACCTTCGAGAGGATAATAAATGGCTACCTCTCCTCTACTATTGATAGCAACCTGATCTGTAGCTATCAGCATGCATACACCAAAGGGAAATCTACAGAAACTGCGCTTCATGAAAAGGAGTACTGTCTTATGGCCTTTTTAGATATTGAAGGAGCCTTCAACAACATAAGCCCTGATGCTATAAACACCGCTTTAACAAGTCTGGGCATAAGTAGGTCTCTTATTGGACTTATTGATCAACTGCTAAGGGGCAGACGAATAGTTTCATCACTGGGCTCGGTTGACTTATCACGCTATGTCACAAGGGGAACGCCTCAGGGTGCTGTTCTCTCCCCGCTTCTATGGAACCTCACTGTCAACTCGATGCTGCGAGACACAAGCTGGGGGGCGGGAAGGTAGTGGCATATGCAGATGACTTAGCTATAGTATATAGGGACAAATTCCCACAAACCCTGTGCGACTTGATGCAAGTAGCACTGAGAGAGGTTTCCTCATAGTGCTCGCGCTGCGGACTGAGCATCAACCCAGGAAAAGTAGAACTGGTCCTTTTCACCAACCGCTATAAGATACCACCGCTTATACTACCAAAACTGAATAACATGCACCTGAACTTGGCTGACAAAGCCAAGTGCTTGGGCACAGTTCTGGATAGGAAACTAACCTGGAAGGAGAATGTTCTTCAGCGCCAGAAGAAAGCGTGTATTGCACTCTACACGTGCAAAAGAGCCATTGGAAAGAAATGGGGGCTCAGTCCCAAAATATGCAAATGGATCTACACTGCAATCATTCGACCAATCATGCTCTATGGAGTTGTGGTATATTGGCCTGCGCTGAGCAAGGCAACAAACCTTAATCTGCTAGGTAAAGTACACAGATCTTGCATGATCTGTATAAGCGGTGCGTTAAGAACAACGCCCAGGCCATTCTTGGCATTTTGCCACTCGATCTGGAAGGGCACCGGGTAGCAGCAGCATCGGCTCTGCGTCTTAGGGAAACGTCCGGCTGGGGCGCAAGCACTACTGGACACGCCTGTATTTTGGGATCCTATAGCTTTCTTCCGCTGAGCACAGATCGCTGTGCGACCACTACAGTCGGAGATAGCGGTTTTAAAATCAACATTCCCAGCAGGGAAGTATGGGAGAGCACGGATCGGAATCCCGCCACTCATGGCGGCACTTCCATTTATACTGATGGCTCGAAGTTAGACGGCAAAGTTGGAGGAGGGGTTTATTCAAAGGATCTGAACCTTGAGCTCTCCTTCAGACTACCTGATCACTGCAGTGTCTTCCAGGCTGAAGTTTCAGCAATCATGGACGCCGCGGCTTGGATAGGCCAACACACTATCAGACAGGACATTTTTATTTTCAGCGACAGCCAGGCGGCGATCAAATCCCTTGGCTCTTACTCGTTCAACTCTGAACTGACGCTCAGCTGTCGTCGATCTCTACAAGAGATGGCCCAACAGAATCGCGTTAACCTCACATGGGTCCCGGGGCATAGGGGCATTGAGGGAAATTGTAGGGCAGACGAACTTGCGAGGCAGGGCACGACCAAGCAGGTTCTTCGCGATAAAGAGCGCTTAGGTATGCCGTTTGCCACATGCAAGCTTATGCTGAAGGAGTACACACTCCGCCAAGCCAACGAAAGATGGCTGCAATCTCCAGGATGCCGGATATCCACAGAAACCTGGCCGAAATGGGATCATAAAAGATCAAGACAAATGTATGCCCTAAGGAGAAGAGAAATCTCCATATTAATAGGCGTATTAACTGGGCACTCATTGGTAGGCACGCAGAAAGACTTGGTGTGCCCTATCGACGATGCTGTAGGAGTTGTAAGGATGATGAGGAGGAGGAAACGGTGGAGCACCTCATCTGCAACTGCCCGGCTTTAAGTGGCGCGAGAATGCGCTTTTTGGGAGTTCCCTTCCTGTCAGCCTACGCCAGGTCACGGAGCTGGACATAAGGGACCTGATGGCCTTCATCAAGTCATCTAAATGGTTCGAGGAGGAGTAACGGTGTCGGTATAGGAAGGTCAGTCCCGGGATTCTGCTATGTGGAGAATTCCGTTAATACCGGGATTTTCCATATGGCAGGGTCCCGGAACTGACTTTCCTAGTGTTGGTGGTATCACAACGGGCCTTTTAATACTGGCCTAGGTGTGCCTCTGCGGCAGCCACTTGAACCTAACCTAATCTTGCTCGACAATCTTACATTGGATACCTTCTTTTAAAAAAAATATGCTCACTAAAAGATGTATGTAAGTCATTAAGAAAATCAAAGCCGTTTGAAACCCGTTCCAGCTTTTGAAGCAGTTTCAATTTCGTTCTTCTGCAGATCAAAATAACGGTTACGGTTTCGGTTTTGGTTTTGAAAAATTTATCGGTTTTAATCGGTTACGGTTTCGGTTTCAGTCCTTGACCTCATATCTTTCTCAACTAAGGATATCAAAAAATATTAATACAGAAGCCCAAACTTGAAAGAAAATAGTTCTGATTTACCACGTAAGTTCTCGCTAAAGACTATCCCCCATATTCATAAAAAATTAAATTGGTTTATAGTACTTTTTAAAATGACATTTCCATACAAATTTTGAATTATAAGAGCTCAACAAACCTTTTATATTTTTTATGAATAAGGGGGTATATTTTTTAATATCCTTAGCTGAGAAAGATTTGAGGTGTGACTGTGTTTTTCCAGCTCTTAAGCGATGGTTGTACGTATACAAAAAAAGTTTCTAAAATTTGCATTATCCAGCGTTAGGTTTGATATGCCTATTCCGTCTTATGTTCCGCGGTGCAGACTGATCAGTCTGCATACTCTTGCCAGTAGGCGATTGATATCTGGTTTAGTTTTTATACGAGATGTTCTCAATGGGACTATTGATTGCCCGTTTTTATTGCGTTGTATTAAACTCAATGTTCCCGCTAGAAACTTGCGGCATCATGATTTTTTTGCTATCGACCTCTGCAGAACAAGGTATGCTCAAAATGAACCAATTACCAGGCTACTAGCGGAATTTAATTTATTATGTAGAGAAATAAATTTAGATATATTTGAAAATCGCAATGTATTTAAAGAAAATCTTTGTTTGTACTATTTTTAATATAATTAAAACCTATGTACGTCTTAGTCTGTAAGGTTTGTAAACCATAGACTTAATAAATAAAATATAAAAATATAAAATATAAAATAGCGGTGCCGCTATCTAGCTACCGCTACCTGCTCACCGCTTCAATCAACGTCACCAGCATGACCGCTTTTATGTAAACTCTAAGAACTGAAGCGGTGGACTCTGTTGATATTAAACCGTTGATTTAGTTTTTTGATTGATGTTTTTTTATTTTATTTTATGATTTTATGAATTTTTAAAACATAAACAAGAAATAAACTGGAGTTTCGTAAATCAAATTGAAATATTTGATAGATTTCTCACCGTTATGACAATTACGGTGGGAAAAAACGTTGACGAAAAATAGCCACCGTCATGCCGGCCGCTATGCTTGAAAGCTTGCCGCTATATTACATTACGGTGAACTTCACCGTCTTCTTAGTTTACACCCAATTACTTTTACATGACAGTATTTTTGACAACGTATTTCACCGCTATATAACGAGCGTTATATAGCGTCACCGCTTTCGAGGAAACGAAGTCTTTAGTGGAATATTTTTATATATACCACTACGGCATATTCAAAACCTGATGCAACTTTACCAATACATACATCCAAAAAATCAATATTTTCACTTACTGCAAAACCTCTATCAACAATATTTTAGAGAAAAAAAATTCCTATGGATTTGCAATAAACTCTATCTAATTTCTAAGCTAAATTAGCATGATACTCATTACTCATTGTGGTACTTCATATTATTCGAACTTTGCAAAGTATTTGGCAAAACATTTTGTTTGCTCTCCTGAAAATTTTAATTTTTGAATTAAGTCATACTTATTTTTGACCATAGATGACATTTTAGCTATAACTATGGTCCCATCATCATCATCATCATTTATTGGCGCTTAACCGCCTACGCGATTTTGGCCGTTGCCTATCAAAGCACGCCTGTCACTCCTTTTTAGCGATAACTGACGCCAATTGGAAACCCGAGGAAGTTCAAGTCATCCTCTACTTGTTGTTTCCATCTCAGTCGAGGCCTCCCCCTTCCTCTGCTGCTGAATTCAGGTGACGATAGGAAAATCTTCTGGGCTGGAGGCTTCTATGTCCATTCGCATGACATGACCCAGCCAGTTTCTTGTATTGCCGGTTCTACGAGAACGGTACCAGTACCTGTGCTGTACCCATCGTGCCGAAACGACCCGGGCCGTTTTCTTATATCGACCCGGCCAAGAGCAATACACTCGGGGTGACCCTGTCTGACATTTAGGCAGGGCTACACCTCGCTACAACAACAACAACAACCCAGCCAGCGGAGCCTTTGGGCTTTAATTCGCTGGACTATGGTCAGATCTGCGCAAAGCTCGTACAGCTCATCGTTAAATCTCCTTCGATACCCGCCGTTGGCATCACGGGAAGGACCATAGATCTTCCGGAGAACTTTTCTTTCAAATACTCCAAGGGCCATCTCATCTTCTCTTGACATTGTCCATGAATCTGAGCCATACATCAGGACAGGTATGATGAGAGACTTATAGAGCGTGATCTTTGTTCTTCGAGAGAGGACTTTACTTCTCAATTGCCTACTCAGTCCAAAGTAGCACTTGTTGGCAATAGTGATTCTCCGCTGGATTTTTAGACTGATATTATTTTCGGTGTTGATACTGGTTCCCAGATAGACGAAATGCCTCACAGTTTCAAATTTGTAACTATTAACAGTGACATGGCTGCCAAGGCGTAGGTGCGCCGATTCTTTCCTTGATGACAGCAAATACTTCGTCTTGTCCTCGTTGACCGCAAGACCCACTTTTTTCGCTTCCTTATCCAGTCCAAAGAAGGCAGCGCTTACGGCGCGGTTGTTAAGGCTAATGATATCAATATCATCGGCATACGCCAGCAATTGCACGCTCTTGTAAAATATTGTACCATTGCGGTTTGACGGAGCTGTTGATATTATATTAAGCTTTGCAGGGAAGTCAAATTCAGACATGGCGGCATATAGGCAACTCCTTTTTGCGCTGTCAAAAGCGGCTTTGAAATAGACAAAGAGATGGCGTGTGTCCATTCTTTTATCATGGGTCTTCTCCAGGATTTGGCGTATCGTGAAAATCTGGTCGATAGTAGACTTACCAGGTCTAAAGCCAATCAGTTTGTCTACGATGGGATTCAGCCTTTCACAGTATGGTCACTACAACTATGGTCCCATATGTTTTGAAATTAAGAAGAATTTTTTTCACTGTACAATGGCGGTACAACATTATCTATAGAAAGTAGAAAATTGAACTTTACACCTTTCAATAATTATCGCGTCATTTTGCAACACATTTGCATATGATCATGCGCACCAATACATGGTAATTAAATAATAAACCGCTAATTGAAATTATAATATAAAACATGAACAAAGAATTGTAATATTCGTGGTTAGAAACTTTAGTAGATATGTATTTCGAGGGCTGAGTGGAAGAAAAATATTTTTCAAAAACATCCGATCTTAGTATTTATTAAATGGGATTTGTCCGACACTATCCGTTTAGGCAAAAATGGGTACATTAAGTCTTGTCACGCGGCATGCTCGAACAGAAGGGGTCAGTTCTACCCATGCACCTTTGCGACTCATCCTAGACTAACCGCAATTTTTGCAACGGAAACAAAAAATAATACCACAAATATGGATATATCTAAACTATTTTTACAAACACTGCAAATAGATAAAGAATTTTAAAATTGTCATAGATCCTTTGGTGAGGCTGTAACTTTTAGTACGGTGTGTTTTGGTAGAAAAAAAGGGCCGAAATATGGATACCGAATATCTCCACTTCGCACCACGGGTCCTAGCCAGCGAAGCCGCTGGGTTTTAATTCGCTGAACTATGTCGACGTTTGCGTACAGCTCATACTTACTTACTTACTTTAAATAGCCTTTAACCGCCTAGGCGATTTTGACCGTCCAACATGTTACGCCAGTCGGTTCTTTGTTGAGCCAACTGGCGCCAATTAGAGACACCGCGTGCTCGCAGGTCTGCCTCTACTTGGTCCTGCCATCGCAGTGGTGGTCTCCCTCTTCCTCTACTTCCACCGGCGGGTGCCGATAAAAATACCTTCTGGGCCGGAGCTTCTTCGTTCATTCGCACCACGTGTCCTAGCCAGCGGAGCCGCTGGGTTTTAATTCGCTGAACTATGTCCACGTCTGCGTAAAGCTCATACAGCTCATCATTATATCTTCTTCGGTACTCGCTGTCGCCAACTTTTAGGGGTCCATAAATCTTTCGAAGAATTTTTCTCTCGAATACTACCAAAGCCGCCTCATCAGGACGGGTACGATAAGTGACTTATAGAGTGTTGTTTTTGTTCGTCGAGAGAGGACTTTACTTCTAAATTGCCTACTCAGCCCAAAGTAGCATTTGTTTGCAAGAGTTATCCTTCTATTGTACAGAAATAGATAAAAAAAATATATTCTACAAAGGACTGAAATGCTTTAATGAGCTTCCAACCGAATTAAAAGATTGTGTAAACTTTTCCACGTTCAAGCGCCTTTTGTTTAATCACAGCAGGTCATTAACTATCTGTAAGATAATTAGTAATAAAGGGGCACTAGAAACGGGCGTTCCAAGCTCTCAGCTAAATCGCCTGGGTGCTGCGCGGAATCATGTTCATTCCGCCAACAGAGAAATAATAAATAAAATTGTAATGAAGCTACAAAATTTTTTCAAAATACATGCCACACTAAACTAAACTTTAACTGATCGTTCCGCCAGCACTACAACATCCAAGGTGAAAAAAATAACGGGTGATTGTAACAAGGTTCGGCAATATGCTAAATGATCTCATTGAAGGCTCGGTAATATACTAAAGGATCTCACTGAATGCTGCGCAGAATCGCGTCCATTCCGCCAGTAAAACACATAATGCTCCCAGCATACCGAAAGTATGTATGTTGCTCGGAATCGCGTCCATTCCGACAACATAAACAATTAGTTATATGGTCATACAATATGTGCTTACTTATATTAAAACTAGTATTAAGACATTTATTAATCAATGCAATTTAAAATCTTGTTAACTACATTTATAAGTAATGCTGTAAGATTGTGTTATCAATTATTACAAAACCTTGTTCTATATAGGTCTTTAGATCGTAATAAATAAATAAATTAAATTAAATTAGTATTAGTTAATAGCTAAAATATTATAAATTGGTGGGTAAATCCGCCTAGGGCCTTTATCATTATTTTCTCGTTCTGAAAACTACGCTGGGTATTTAATGTTCGGTTCACCCGACCAGACTTCCTTAACTACTTGCTTTTTTATCAAATGGGATGTAGTCATAGCCGAAATAAAGTAGGTACATACTAAAGTGACAGATACGCCGTTGGAAATCTAATCTAATCGTCAGAGCCGATTTAGACCCATTGATAATTGAGCAAAGTTTATAAGATTGATCAATAAAACATTTTCCGCACTCGCTATTTTTCGGTCTTTTCCCTCCTTTAGGAATTAAGCTACTCTAGTACATATAAGCACATTCCGCATCCACGTGCATATTAAATTTAAGTATTTGTAGACTCAGCTTTTGTTTAGACAATGAACTGAATTGCTTTTTTTCGTGACTCAATTACACATGATTCCGATAGAATAGTTAACAACTACTGCCATAACGTATTGAGCCATGTGACTCACTTAGTATATGGAAGAGCTCACGGATTTCAATCCAGTAGCCTTACCAGCAAAAGCACTACCTACGATTGTAGGAAAGTTGCCGATGGGAAAGTCGGGAGAGCGTACTATTTCTCAAATGAGGGTAGGCGAAGTAGGCTGGTAATAAGCATGCTCTTATGCAGAATATGGTCGGACAAGTGCATGCCTCCTGATTGTAATTAAAGCGTGCTCTGCCCAATCCAAGAGAGGCGATCCCACTAACCGCTTCATCTGCCGTGGAGTCAGCCCTCTTAATATCGCATATAAGGTTTTTTTCTAGCGTATTGTGTAAAAGAATGAAGCCCATCGTAGACAAACTGATTGGACCTTATCAGAGTGGCTTTAGGTCTGATAAGTCTACCATGTTGTTGTTGTTGTAGCGAGGTGTAGCCCTGCCTAAATGTCGGACAGGGTCACCCCGAGTGTATTGCTCTTGGCCGGGTCGATATAAGAAAACGGCCCGCGTCGTTTCTGCACGATGGGTACAGCACAAGTACTGGTACCGTTCTCGTAGAACCGGCAATACAAGAAACTAGCCATGTAGGCCATGTAGGTCATTTAGCGTTACCCAGGGTGCACCAACGGGGAGGCGACCTACTCTTACAAGTCTACCATCGACCAGATCTTCACGACACGCCAAATCCTGGAGAAGACCCACGATAAAAGAATCGACCCATACCATCTCTTTGTCGATTTCAAAGACGCTTCTGACAGTTCAAAAAGGTGCTGCCTATATGCCGTCATGTCTGAATTTGACTTCCCTGCAAAGCTTATACGGCTTTGCCAAATGACGTTGAGCAATACCAACAGCTCCGTCAAACCGCAATGGTACAATATTTTACAAAACCGCGCCGTATACGCTGCCGTCTCTGGACTGGATAAGAAAGGGAAAACAATGGGTCTTGCGGTCAACGAGGACAAGACTAAGTACATATTTGCTGTCATTAAGGAAAGAATCGGCGCTTGGGAGCCACGTGACTGGCGATAGTTACAAATTTGAAACTGTGAAGGACTTCGTCTATTTGGGAACCAGCATTAACACCGAAAACAATATCAGTCTGGAAATCCATAACTCTTGCCAACAAATGTTACTTTGGACTGAGTAGGCAATTGAGAAGTAAAGTCCTCTCTCGACAAACAAAGATCAAGATATAAAAATCTCTCATCATACCTGTCCTGATGTATGGCTCAGATTCGTGGACAATGTCAAGAGAAGATGAGATGGCCCTTGTCGTATTTGAGAGAAAAGTTTTCCAGATGCCAACGGCGAGTACCGAAGGAGATTTAACGATGAGCTGTACGAGCTATACGCAGTTTTGACCATAGTCCAGCGAATAAAATCCCAAAGGGTCCGCTGGCTGGGTCATGACATGCGAATAAACAAAGAAGCTCCAGCTCAGAGGGGTTTTCTATCGTCACCCGAATTCGGAAGCAGAGGAACTGAGATGGAAACAACAGGTAGAGGATGACTTGAACTCCCTTGGGGTTTCTAACGGTGTCACTTATCACTAAAAAGGCTGGCGTGCTTTGATACGAAACGGCCAAAATCGCCTAGGCGGTTAAGCGTCAATAAATGACGCAAGCCAAGATTAGATTAGATTAAATAGTTAGACATGTTAGTTTTCGGCCAGCACAACGTCTTACTGGCCTTATTGAAAAAATATTCGTGAAAATACTCATAGCAAAATTAGTTAGATGAACATATTTATATTGCAAATGTGAGCAAAAGTTGCTAGGATATTAAAATTTAAATTATAAAATTTTTAATTTGTATAACCTTCATATTTTTAGATTTCACTAAAACTAACCATTTTTATGAATCAGTATTAGACACAAACAATGTGAACTTTGAAACTTATGTATATTTATTGTACGACTATTATTATTATTATTCATTCATGGAAGTGTCTCACTTATGTATATGTCAGATGACTGTTGTAGGCGATATCGAAATATACGCGGTGTATCTATCTATTACAACTCATGCGGGTAAGGGACTTAGAATGTGACTCAGGTTGTAGTTGTTGTTGTAACGAGGTGTAGTCCTGCCCAACGCGTATTTTAACTTAGCCGAAATTGTCATCAATATGAAATTTGAGCAGGAAATGGCTTCCATGAGAAACATGTTAACGGATATAATGGATCAGAGAGCTGTGCCTGATATTTCCTATGATGCGGTTGTATATGGCGTACCCTACTATGAAGGCGAAAATTTAAAATCTATATTTAACATGGTTTGTCGGACTATTGACTTCCTGGCTCCTCAAATAAGGGATATTTTTCGAACGATACCCTCAACCTCAAATGTAAACAGTGCCATTATCATCAAATTTCATTCGCCTCTAGACCGCAATCGTACCCTGCGAGCTTTTCGTGAGTACCGTAAAAAAATCAAGTCAGCTATTCCCCTGCTTCCTCTTGGTATGGAGGGATCCTTTCATATTTATGAAAGCCTCTCTAAAGAAAATAGAGTTCTTCTGCAAGAAGCCGTTAAACTGCGTCGAAATGGGAAGCTGAAGTCAGTTTTCACAATAAGAGGCCTGGGTTCCCTATGTACAGTCACTTCTCAGAGCAGAAAACCCAGGACATCGCCATGGATCTCTGCGCAGTGGAACCACCCGCGGTTTTACCTCGGCCAAGGACTGTCACTTTCAATGTAACCCTGTTTAGTATGTTTTGTTCCATTCCGAAACTATCATCCTCCCTCCTTGCAGCAGGGCTGCAAGATATTCTGTTGTTACGGGCGGGCGTTGAGCCGAACCCCGGACCAAAAGAATGGATATGTAGTGTCTGTTGCAAAAAGATATATATTAAACAGTCGCATTCTGTGCAATGCTTCTCGTGTAAGAGATGGCCCCATAAATCTGGATGTTCAGGGCTTAACCTTAACATCCACAGACCCCGTACTTTCTTTAGTACTTTCGTGGCCCCTTGTTGTTTGCGCCCTCGGGCGTCCCGCGGTAAGCGCCGTTCAAGCGCACCCCTACCGCCACTTTCTAGTAGCAATACTAATAGTAATAATAATAATGTCTTAACGACTAGCAGCACTTCTGCTATACCCGCCACACAAACTCCAGACTGTTCCTCGTGTCTTATGTCGTCAACATCACGCGCAGCAGCTCAACACTCTCGCTCCCACAGGAGCAGTTTAGACATGAGCAACTCCGAGCACCAGTCTCTCTCTGTTTCTATGTCATACCCCCCCTCCCGTTTAATTTCTCACGTGAGTCAGGATCAACATCTTCTCGCACCTGTCTCTACGTGTACTGTATGTCGGCAAAGATTATACACGCTCGCGTCATCGGTCAAATGCAATAACTGCTTAGGCCAATGCCACGTACATTTATGCTCTGGGCTCGCTAACAGGAACCTCTTGACGGATGCGTTCATCGCACCATGCTGTAACACACCTCAACCTACGACGCCAGCCAACCCGGTTACACCGGGTCCACAGCTAACTAGGCTGAGGCACATCCTTGGTCTTAGCCTACCAACACCTGGGCGAATACATCCGTCTCTCACGCCTATGGTTAACTCGACATCGACCCCACCGGCGCACTTCCAAATCTTACAGCACAACTGTAACGGATTAACTGGTAAGATCGCAGAGATAACTAATTTGATGACGCAATATGACATAAAACTTGCCGCAGTCCAAGAAACCAAGCTCAGTCCTAGGTCGGACCTCATTACCTATGGCGGATATAACATCCACCGGAAAGACCGTCATAGAGTAACAGGAGGTCTGGGAGGTGGTCTAGCGTTCATAACGCACAACTCTGTACAGTATCATCTATTTGATACCGACATCGAAGGAACGGATGATACCTTAGAAAGCCAAGGTATTACTATCCGTACAGGAGATGTCGATCTGCAAATCATTAATATCTACATACCCCCTGTCTCAAGTTACCCCACCGGCTATCACCCCGACATTAGCCTGCTATTACGAGGAGATAACCGCGTGATCCTTGGCGACTTCAATGCGCACCACGACATGTGGCACTCAAACTTGCCAGCAGACAATAGGGGGCATGTACTTGCAGAACAAATAGATGATACGGCTTTCTGTACATTGAACGGAGACGCCCCAACGAGAGTATCGGGTAACTGCTATAGTTCGCCAGATATTTCTATCGTAAGTGCAGGACTATTGAACAACACCAATTGGCGACCCATACTCACGTTGGCGTCTGACCATCTCCCAATAGTCATTACCATCGAACGACCGACGGACTTTATTACACCTGAGCATGGTACATATATTAACTTTACCAAGGCGGACTGGGACGTACGCAAAGGCGAACGAGACTTCCGCAACATCATTGACTCGGCCTCTAAACGCTTCATTCCTGCGGGTCGAATATCTCAAATAAGACCAAATTTCCCCGCGGAGGCAGCGGCCATGGCTAGAGAAAGAGATGAAGTGCGAAGTCTCAATCCCGCAGACCCCCGTATAAAGGATCTCAACGCGGAAATTCGTAGGTTGGTCGATAAACATAAACTGGCCAAATGGAAACAACACCTAGAGCAATGCAACCTCTCTGATGGTGTTGGCAAATTATGGACTACGGTCAAAGCTCTATCCAACGCAACACAAGGATAAAGTAGATATTACTTTCGGTGATAGGGTGAAGAAGGACCCTAGGGGATGTGCGAACTCCTTCTGTAGACAATTTGTACTACATTCCCCGCCCGATAGAGCTAAACGTAGAACCATGCGACAGGCGCGTAAATATAAAAACCAAAATACGCCCATTGTCATCACTGCCTCAGAGGTCAAGGAAGCCATCAGACAGGCTAAGCCCTCAAAATCCATCGGCCCCGACGGCATTGCCATGAAGATGCTGAAACATCTAGGACAGGAGGGACACAAATACTTAGCGGCTCTATTCAGTCTTTCACTGAACACTTTCGTCATTCCTGAAATATGGAAAAAGGCGAGAGTGGTTCCATTACTAAAACCTAGAAAACCGGCAAACATAGGCGATTCATATCGTCCTATATCACTTTTGTCACCGGTAGTGAAGACGCTAGAGTCCATTTTGCTCCCGTATTATACTGCAAATCTGCACCTGGCTAGTCATCAACATGGCTTCCGTAAGCTGCACAGCACCACCACCGCACTCAATGCCATTACAACTCAAATAAATAGCGGCCTAAATCAAAACCAACCAAATCACAGGACTGTGTTAGTGGCACTTGACCTGTCGAAAGCTTTTGACACAGTCAACCATGCCACTCTCATACAAGATCTGTTTGAGACACAGATACCTGATGGTTTAAAGAGATGGACCGCTAATTATTTGAGTGGACGGCAGGCGTCGGTCAACTTTAGAAACGCTAAATCAAAACCTATACGTCTAGACAGGGGATGCCACAGGGTGGTGTCCTATCCCCGACACTGTTTAATTTCTATTTATCGAAGATGCCCCCACCACCAGAGGGCGTCTCCGTCGTTTCATATGCCGACGACTGTACAATAATGGCGACGGGGAAGGGCCCCTATACTGATGAACTCTGTTCGAGAATCAATGGTTGCCTCTGCGACCTTTCCAGGTTTTTCACTGAGCGAGATCTGACAATATCTCCGACAAAATCAACGGCGACGCTTTTTACGACATGGACGCACCAGGTGAGAAATGAATTAGACATTTTCGTTGATGGCACTAAGCTACCAACTGTCAGCCACCCAAAGTTATTAGGGATGACACTGGATAATACTTTCTCATTTGCTGGTCATGTGTCTGCAATGGTCTCAAAGGTACGTGGTCGCAACAAGATCCTCAAGTCACTTGCCGGCAGTACTTGGGGAAAAGACAAAGAAACGTTGCTGACTACATATAAGGCCATTGGCCGACCAGTCTTTGACTATGCTGCGCCCATATGGTCGCCTAATGTACATAACACCAACTGGACGAAGTTACAAGTCTGCCAAAATACTGCCATCAGAACTGCTACGGGATGTCTCCTCATGTCTTCCGAGTCTCACCTCCATCAGGAGGCAAAAATGCTCAATGTAAAAGAGCATGCGGAAATGCTGAGCAGGCAATTCCTTCTGAACTGCCACAAGCCAGCACATCCAAACCGTCATCTTTTGGACATAGATCCGCCCCCGAGAGACATAAGGAGACATCTCCGTAAGCACTATGATGAGATCCGGCATCATATTACCTTGCCGTTTGATCTGCAGAATCATAAGCGGGCTCTAACCGACATCCACACCGAGTCGGTAGACACTTTTGTCGGATCTCTACCTGTGAATCCCGTTCTGAACAGTCCTCCACCGGATATTGCTGAAGAAGAACGCACCTTTCCAAGGGAGACAAGAGTGACCTTGGCACAGCTTAGGTCTGGATATAGTGTAAGGTTAAACTCCTACTTATCCAGACTTAATGATACAATCTTAAATACATGCCCTGCGTATGGTAGGACCCCCCATGATACTCTACATCTCTTCAATTGTTCATCTGAACCTACTCTTCTAACCCCTCTGTCCCTCTGGACAAACCCTGTTGAAACTGCACGTTTCCTTGGACTCCCCTTAGAAGAGCTTGATGAAGATCTTAGGAATGATCATACACTCTAGACAGGGTAATGCATTGTTAACAACAACAACAACAACAACAACAACGTGAGAAGCGACAGTGCTGCGGACAGCCCGCCCACAGGTATTAGCTGTGTAGAGGACTTGAATCAGTTTCGTTAGTTTAGCCTTAAGCATATTTCCTAGTTTTAGTGCATTCGTTTTTGTAAAAGTAGTTCAACTCAGTTTTTCATATTATCAATTTTGTCATTTTCTCGTTATCTTAAAGTTGCTTTTAACTGGTCCTATGCTAATGATGGTGGACTATAGTACGAATAGCGTTGGCGATAATAGTCTTGCGCTTGTGAATATTTTGTGCAGTCGGCAAAAGGGGTTTAATGTGGTTCATTTTAATGCTAGGAGCCTTAATAATGAGAAAATGGAGCAGGTGAGGAGAATATTTGAACAGTCTTCGGTGGATGTTATATGTGTATCGGAGACATGGTTCAGGAATGAGATAAAGGATGCACATTTTGAAATTGAGGGTTATACTTTATATCGGAATGATCGAATGGTTAAAAAGGGTGGAGGAGTAGCTCTTTACTGTAAAAAATACCTTAAATCGAGATTAGTAACCCACACTGGGGAAGGTACAACGGAGTACTTGTTGGTGGAGCTGTCCAATTCCCTGTCTAAAGTCCTTTTTTCTTGCGTGTATAATCCCAACAGATGTTTTAGTGTAAACGATTTCTTTAATGCGTTGTTGTTGTTGTAACGATGTGTAGTCCTGCCCAACGCGTATTTTTCCTTAACCTAATTGTCATCAATATCTTCTAACGGGAGTCCAAGGAAACTAGCAGTTTCAATAGGATTGCTGTCGGTAGTAGCAGTGGATTATGATGAAATAATAGTATGTGGTGATTTTAATGTAAATATGTTATGTCGTGATATGTACAGCTCCCGCCTTCTTGATGATGTATCTAGTGTTGGTCTTTCTTTATTCAACTCCTCTGTACCGACTAGGTACTGTAATAACTGTTCTCCTACTCTACTCGATTATTTCATTGTGTCCGATTTGTCTTCTGTCTTAAAATTCGACCAAATTTCGTTTGTGTCTGATCATGATCTAATTTTCTGTTCCTTTGACATTACTTTTGACCGTGATAATTTAGTTTCTGTTCCTTGTAGTTTTCCAGACTATAGCTCGATTAATTTTAACAGCTTGTGCACTGATATATCTTGTGTTGACTGGACTTATTGCTGGAGCTTGCCATCGGTGAATGATAAGCTTAACTTTTTAAATAGTATGCTATTATCACTTTATAATGCTCATGTACCGATGCGCAACGCTCAAAGAAAGTCACGATCTTGTCCATGGTTCAACAAAACTGCTCGTGATATAATTATAAAGCGAAACAAAGCCTATGCGGTATGGAAAAGTAGTCGAACAGATGTAAACTGGCATGCGTATACGAATATACGAAATGTAGCTACTGCCACTATAAAACGTGAGAAGCGGTCATACTTTCGTAGAATGTTGAATTGTGCATTGTTAAATTATATAAGGTTAAGCAGATTTTGACATTTGCCAAGGCAAAGCTTCTTTATTAGAGTTGCATTTACGAAGGATGCAAAAAAGGGTAAAAAAATCCCCCTTTAGGAAAATTTGTGAGGACCCTAATCCGAAGGCTTCGGAGCCCTCACAACATTTATACATAAGCTTCATAAGCTCAAATGAAGTACGAGCTGTTTTATGAACAATACTGGATTTTTAGATTTTTACACATACGCTATTTTGCAAAACCACCGAGTTACGTGGTTTCACACAAGGAAATACACTTAAATATTATACTTATCCATTTTCATGCAAAACATTGAAATCTGATGCTTTTGCACATAAGCCGTTTCTTAAATGAAGTACATACGCGGTTCTACACAAACGACATATACTTATACTTTGTATATAGCCAATTATATGAAGTATACTGAAATTTTATATTTTTGCACATATGCCATTTTTACGTCAAGCACATACACGCTTTTGTACAAAATATATACATACTCATGCTTATATGTACATACAAACATACAATCTACATAATTACATATTTTGCTAATGAAATCTAATTTGTACAATATTAGGCACACCCTGATGTATGTTTGTAAAATATAAGATTTTTACCGGAATATCAGCGGCCCAACATGAGAAAATATTCTTGTTGACAATAACCGAAATTTTACACAAACAAGTTACCAGCATTCCAACTAGCAAAAGGGTCGGTCACCAACCCAAACAGCTTTGCTTGGCTACATACACCCGCATGGCTACATACTAGATCATCCGATGCCGCGGACATAGCATAAAGAAGAGAAGGAAAATGCATCGTAGCACGGCAAGAACAATGGGCGTTGGGAATGCAGCAAAAATGAACAAGTAACTTATACGTATTGACGTCACCAATATTTATGTGAACAGCAGGCCCAGCTGATCAAGGCGAGCGAACAGCTGATGGAATGCAATGGGGGCATTCCAGGAGGAAGTAGTAGCAGTATAAAAACTGTTAGCAAATATGATACAAATTTATATATATGTAAATGTCGTATATATACCTAAGGTCTTAGAAATTAAGTGGAAGATGCGCCGTTAGGTTAAGGAACATTAGTTTTAAGCATTGTTATTGTATATTGGAAGGTTGCTGCGCACAAAAAGAGTATAAAAGGGCGAACATTTCTTAGAATAATGGAGTCGTTAGCGACTAGAGCTAGGTATAGTAGTTGTGGGTTTTCACCTCGATGAATGCGGAACTGGGGGCTTTCACCTCACTATCGCAGAGTTTATATTCAGTGGTGGGTTTTCACCTCCGCTGACGGTTGGGTCGAGCAGAGGGTTTTCACCTCAGCCGCCTTTATTTAGCTAGGGGTCTTAAGTCATAGTAAGCGGTGGGTTTTCACCTCCGCCGAAGGAGGGCTGAGTAGGGGGTTTTCACCCTTACCACCCTTATCGTAGTTTGAAATTAAAATTAAGATTTGTAGATTGATTTGAGAAAAGAGGAGCGAATCCCAACTATAAACATTTTAAAAATATTAATCAGGGTTTTGTCATTTCCAGAGGACCTTTAGGGAACATCTATTTTCAGAACCCTGGACGGACTGAGCCTACCCCAGCATACCGAAGGAAAAGTCCGTCACAAATGGCGCCCGAGCAGGGACAATAATTTTGAGTCAAAATACACAGAGGCAAACATGGTCATTGTAAATAGCTAAAAGCACAGAGACATACACACACAGGGTCATCGGAGGCATACTAAGGAAAGTACAACAGGAACATACGTGGATTAAAATCTGCTGGGTTAAATTTGAAGCCAAAGGCATACTAAGGTGGGACACACGAGGATTTAAAAATTCTGCTGGGTAACATAAAGCCAACGAAACGACACATAGGATTTAAAAATTCTGCTGGGTAATATAGAGGATCACGAGGATCGACGAGAGAATTAACATAGAGGAAATACAACTACGAATCAACAAGATCAGCATCAAGATGGTTAAGGTATCCTGAGTATACTACCTCCAGCGCGAGGATCTGGTGGCATACTGCGCGGAATTCGGAGTGGAATATTCTGGTACGGTGGAAGAAATGCGCAGGCTTTTATCAGCGTATATCCAAACGCATAGTGATGATGAGGATTTGGAGAAACGCTTTGCTACGCTAGAGCAACGTCATGCCCGGCCAACTACACCCAAAGATGGCGGGCCAACCATCAGAATCAACGCCCCGACACCCAAGAGTGGCGAGGAGCAAGGATTTACGTATTCCGACGGAGCGAGCACGAGTAATGCATTAGCAGGAGTAAACAATAATGCGCATATTGCACGACACGACACGGGCATACAAGCTGCACCGCACGTATATCCCCAGACGGAAACTTGTGGAAATGTGATGGATCGAGTACGCAAGTGGGGTTTAAAATACGATGGTGAGAAGGACCCACTTGGCTTCATTGAGCGGGTCGAAGAGCTGGCAGACAGCTATGAAATTAGCCGTAACGCCATACCACGTGTGCTACCAGAATTGCTGAAAGATAAAGCACTGGTATGGTTCCGAAATAACAACCGTCACTGGCAGCAATGGGACGCATTTAAGAAGGACTTCTTGAAATTTTTCCTGAGTTCAAGGTATTTTGAGCGTCTAGACGATGAAATCCGGCAAAGGGTGCAAAGGCCAGGTGAAAAATTCAAAGATTACGTGTTGACGCTTCAAGGGCTCATGAGGCACTCCGATTACACGAGCGAGCAAAAACTAAACCGGATATACCGTAACTCAAGGAGAGAGTACCAACTGTATGTGAAGAGGAGCGAATTCAACACTCTGGAAGACCTGGTGAGCCTAGTGGAAGATTATGAGAATATTACACCAGAGAGGGAACCACTTAGGCCAGCAGCGAGACCGTTTGTACCCAGGCGGCAGGAGGAGCGTTTCCACTATATGCAGGAAACCGACAACGTACCACAGGTGAGCGCAAATACACAAACAGTGACAAATACAACAAGTAGTGCGCAACAAGGACACATAGACCCACGAACAGCATGTAGGCGTTGCGGGGAGTACGGACACTTCGCCTATGGGTGCCGTAACTCTCGGCGCGAATTTTGCTGGACGTGTGGCAAAAGGGGTGTATTAACTCGAGATTGCTGTCGTAGGCAACAGGGAAATGACAGGAGGCCCCATTAGCCGCGAGGAGTGGGGTCTCACACAATTTAGCCTCGCATCCAACAACAAAAGCAAACATATTCAAACAACAACAAGGGCGAATCCTGGCGACAGTAAAGGTAGATGGCAGAGAGGCCACAGCAGCAATTGATACGAGAGCGACACGGAGTTTTGTAAGCGAGTCCATGGCAATGAGGTTGGATGCACGTAAATCTAAAGAAATAAATACAAGAGTGGTAATGGGCGATGGAAGCGCGAAGGACGTAGTGGAAACAATTGAAGCAGAAATAGCGTTGGGCGACCAAGTACACCAGAGCGAATTATTAGTGCTACCAGGGCTGGTGGACCAAGTGGTAATTGGGACTGACTATATGGCGAAAGCGAACGTGGAACTGAGATGCGGCGAAAGCTCAATGGTAATACAAGCAGGAAACCAAGATCGGAAAATAGCGAGGTGCACAAGCCTCATGCAGTTGAACGCAGATATTAAAGATAACACGAGGACCCGCGCTGAAGCACATAGCACCACTGATGTCGCGGTGAGTACATTCCTTAACAAAGAACTTAAGATTTTTGAAAATATGTCGGGGGTATCTAACATTGCCACACATAAAATTGTCATGAGGGATGACCGCCCCATTAAACAACGATACTTCCCCAAAAACCCTAAAATGCAGGAGATTATAAATAAGGAGATCGATGAGCTTATAGAGAAGGGCTGTATTGAGCCATCACGCAGCCCCTACAGTGCCCCTATAGTCCTAGCGAAGAAGAAGAATGGTAAATGGCGACTTTGCGTCGATTACAGACAGCTTAACGCCCGATCAGTCCCAGACGCGTACCCATTACCCCGTATCCAACATATTTTAGATAGACTTAGAAGTGCGCGGTTTATCAGTAGCCTTGATTTAAAGAACGGCTATTGGCAGATCCCCATGGAGGAGGATAGTAAACAGTATACCGCATTTACGATACCTGGGCGAGGGCTATATCAGTGGAAAGTGATGCCATTTGGGCTACACTCTGCCCCAGCTACGTTCCAAAGAGCACTTGATCGTGTAATAGGTCCAGAGTTAGAGCCACATGCGTTTGCCTACCTGGATGACATTATTATTACAAGTGAAACATTAGAAGACCACACAAGACACCTCACGGAAGTTTTTAGGCGCCTCAGGCAAGCCAACCTTAAGATTAACCCCGAAAAGTGCGAATTTTTTAAGAAAAGTCTGAAGTACTTAGGCCACGTAGTTAGCGAAGAGGGCATCCACACAGACCCAGACAAAGTAGCGGCTATAAAAGAGCTCACACCCCCCAGCAATATAAGAGAATTACGGCGTTTCCTAGGGATAGTGTCCTGGTGTAGAAGGTTCGTCCCAGATTTTTCCAAAGTGGCAAACTCGTTGACAGCCATGCTTAAGATGGGCTGCAAATGGAAATGGGCCGAAGAGCAACAGGTAGCGTTTGAAGCGCTGAAGAATGCACTTATACAAGCACCCGTTTTAGCCTGCCCAGATTTTACCAAGAGATTTAGACTGCAGACAGATGCAAGTGATTTTGGCCTAGGCGCTGTACTAACACAAGGGTTAGACGAAGAAGAGCGGGTGATAGCTTATGCGTGTCGAAGATTGAACAAGGCAGAGATGAACTACTCACCAACAGAGAAAGAGTGTTTGGCAATAGTTTGGGCAATAAGGAAAATGAGGCCATATCTAGAAGGATACAGTTTTACCGTGATCACAGACCACTTAGCGTTGAAATGGCTGAATGCAATCGAAAGTCCATCAGGACGAATTGCTAGATGGGCATTAGAGCTACAGCAATATTTGTTCGATGTACAATACAGAAAAGGGAAGTTAAATGTCGTGGCAGACGCGCTATCGCGCCAACCGCTAGAAGAGCAATTGGGCAGCATGACCGCGCAACCAGACGACATCAACTGCAATTGGTATTCCGCAAAGGTAGCAGAAATAACGAAGACACCCGAAAAGTTTCCAGATTATGTAGTTCAAGAGGGGAAATTATACCGAAGAATAGTTGGCCAGGTGGATGGCGAAGATCACGTTCCCTGGAAATTATGCGTACCAACACCACAGAGGAAAAGAGTTTTAAGCGAAATCCATGACACACCAAGCGCCGGGCATATGGGAATCCGCAAGACAATTGCACGAGCAATGATACGTTATTATTGGCCAGGCATGTTCAGAGACGTCAGAAAGTACGTTCAGCAGTGCCACGAATGCCAAATTTATAAGCCAAGCCAACAACAAGCGGCTGGTAAAATGCTAACACGTATCCCAGAGGAACCATGGGCAACAGTATGCGCGGATTTTATAGGACCATTGCCGCGCTCGAAACATGGCAACACGATGGCGTTAGTTTTTGTAGATAGATTTTCTAAGTGGGTAGAAGTTGTAGCTATGCGAAGAGCAACAACAGAAAATTTGATCAAAGGTTTAAGAGAACGTATTTTAGCGAGGTTTGGAGCACCAAAGGTGTTAATAACCGACAACGGAGCGCAATTTATTAGCAGAAGTTTTAAACGATTTTTACAAGAGCTTGGTATAAAACACCAGCTGACAGCACCATATACCCCACAGGAAAACCCGACAGAGAGGGCAAACCGAAATGTTAAGAGAATGATATCACAGTTTACCGGCAAGGACCAGAGGAATTGGGATGAGTTCATACCAGAGATTTCGTTGGCACTAAACACGAGTGTGTGTGAATCGACAGGATACAGTCCTGCGTATGTAGTACAAGGTAGAGAGCCGAGAATTCCGGGCTCCCTCTACGACGAGCAGACCTTCGGCACGGGCGAGGAAAAGGTCGTATTGAGCCAGAAAGCAGCAAAGATGAAGGAGGTATATGACATGGTACGGCGTAAGCAGCAGAGGGCATCGACGGAGCAGGCAAGACATTATAACTTGCGCAGGAGGCAATGGCAACCGGCTATAGGCGACTTGGTATTGGTGAAAGAGCATCAGTTGTCCAAAGCAGTAGACAATTTTGCGGCGAAACTAGCACCCAAATACAGTGGCCCACACCGAGTGATGAACTTTGTGTCACCGGTAATAGTAGAGCTGGACAAGATACACAAGGGAAATAGAAAGACAGCACACCTAAGCGAGCTGAAGTCCTATCACGAGGCCGAGGAACAAAGAGAGGACGCGCAGGAGCAGAGTCCAGACCAGAGGGAAACACGCAAGCAGCAATCGAGTAGCAAAAACAGGCAAAGCATAACTCAGCGAACAGTAAGGTTTAAAGAAACCACGAATACCAAAGATCCTGAGAAACCAGAGGCGCCACACGAGTCAGAGCAACCATCGACATCCAAAGTAGCATTGCAAATGCTAAGAGCGCGACAGCAAAAAGACTGTAATAAAGTAGTGAGATGTGGCTCATCATCGATAAGGGAGTTACCAACAAGTAGTCCACAAGTAGAATTCCCACCGGAAAACGAACAATTGATCGTCGAAGAGATACAGGGTGAAGCATCGACAATAGAAATCGGGATGCAAATGGCGGCGGAGTACGCCAATAACATGGCCAACCAACAAAACCGCGAAATAACCGATTATTTCGTATCATTCCAATTTAGGACGCGCACAAAAAAACCCAAAAACACGTAACACGCCAATGATAAACACAACAAAGCAGCCCCTCAGACACAGGGCAATAGAGTTTTCAGCAAGGTCCCAAGTATAATGTACAATATTGATCACAAACGGTAACTTAATTACATAGTCCCACAAAATAGCATTTACACACATTTCATGATGGCAGTAAAGACCCCCCGGACGAAGTAGTCGAGGAGATAGAGGAGTGGTTGCGAGGCTCGACGGACCCCACAACAAGCGCATGGCAAAACCAGTCGGGGGTCGAACCCCTTCCGAAGGAGTTGGTGACCGACATCGAGCCACACCTAGGTAGCGACCAGGCCCAGAGAAGGAAGAGGTCATACAGACGGGATGTCGGAGGATGTTTCGGGTCCGGATCACAAGAACCGGCCTGGTAACCATCAGTTTAATGACCGCCAGTGAGGGAGGCGTGTGAAGACCACAACCCAAAAGGAAAATATATATATTTGAATTTTAATGAAGTTTGCCTGCATATACATGTACATATACATTTTCTGAACCCATTCCGACTTATGAGTCCAGATGCCTATTGATCAACTTAAAGTCACTGCAGAACAGGAGAATAATTTTGTCGCTATCGTTTATTTTTGACGTTTTTCGTGGTGCTACTGACTGCCCCATGCTTCTGGAGAGGATTTTCATAAATATTCCCGCCAGAGCCCTTAGGAACTTTGAGTTCTTCAACGTTCGTCTGTTCAAAGCTCTTTATGCTATCAATGCTCCTATTACTAGATCTTTGATTGAGTTTAATAGAATTACTAATTTTTTGAAAATAGATTTTTCTTGTTCAAAAGAGTGCTTTTTAAGTACAATAAACCCTCTTTATAAGTAAGCCATTTATGTATACTAGTAAGTTACCTACTGTTATCACATATTTCTACCTAGCCTGTAAGATTTTCTAGTCTGATTGGCTTAATAAATAAATAATAATAATAAATAATAATAATAAATAAATAATAATGAAATATAGCCAATATTTATATTTTGCACGTAGAATACTGTGCACATAACCAACTTGTTTAATAATACTGGAAATTTCA
>CAXKVI010000002.1:104780154-105195154 GCA_964058755.1 Campiglossa producta | reverse complement strand
AAAATAATCTATCTATTATATATAAATGCGCAAACATAACAGCTTTATCCCTTTTTTGCAATAACCATAATTCTAAGGTATATAAAATTTGGTATGTATCGATATGTCTCGCCGAGCAGGGTGTGCGACAACAAACAAAAAATTTAAAAAAATTAATTATAATATGATTTGAAAATCACACCACTACAAGTGCTATATACGCATTCGCTTTATAGAGCCGCTGTTATGGGTGTATGTATGTAGGTATGACCACTTGCATTGTTGTGTTTGCATTCATTGCAGTAGGGTGAGTTGTTTTGTTGGCAGCAATAAGGTAACATGAGCCAAGTACATTGAGCTTAGGTACAAACAGTGTTTACAAAAACAAAATCTGTGCGTGGGGATTCAGAGAAGCAAATGCTTTAAAAAAAAGCACAAATAAGCTAGATCATGCACAAGGCAATTCGTGGTTAGACTTAGTGAAATAAAATAAAATGGAAAATTGATAAAATTAAAAAAAAAGTAAAATCAGAAATAGAACAGTGATTGAAAGTAAAAATATAAAATTTGTTGGAAATGAAAGGAAAGAATAATATAAAATAAATAAAAATGAAACAAAATGGAATAAATAAAAGTATTAAATTAAGAAAATAATAGGAAAGGAAAGGGATGGAAAATTAAGGTAAGTTAAGGTAAGGAACGGAAAATATGACAGAAAAATCAAAGGGAAAGGAAAGGAAAGGAATGGAAAAGAAAAAAGAAAGGGAAGAAAGGAAATGTAATGTAGGTAAAGCAGTGGAAAAGAGAAGCAAAAGGAGAAAGACAAAGAAACGAAAGAAGAAAAAAAAGAAGGGAAAGAAAAGGTAGCGAGGAAGAAGGTATGGAAAATAAATGAAAATAAAAAGAAAGAAAAATAAAGGAAAGAAAGGTAATGAAAAGCTAAAAAAAATAAGTTAAAGAAATGAATGAAAGAAAAAGAAAAGCAAAGGAGTTGCGGAAAGGAACAAAAGAAAATAAGGAAACGGTAGGAAAGGAAAGGTAATGAAACGAAATGACAGGAAGGGAAATTTAAGAAAAAAAAAGTGAAAGAAAAAAAGGTAAGAAAAAAATAAAAGAAAAGAAATGAAATGAAAAAAAAAAAAATGAATAAAATGAAAGGCAACTAAAGCAACGGAAACGAAAGGAAAGGAAAGAAAAAGAAAATAAAAGAAAAAAGGAATGTAATGGAAATAAAAGAAACGAAAATAAATAAAAATAAAAGAAAAGAACAGAGAAGAACAAAAAAGAAAGAAAGAAAGAAGGGAAATAAAATGAAATGAAAGAAGAGAAAAGGAAAGAAAAGGAAAAGAACGGAGAAGATAAGGAAAGGAAATAAAAGGGAAGAGAAGGAAAGAAAAGCAAAAGAAATAAATTGAGATGAAAGGAGAGGAAAGGAAAGGAAATAAAGCAAATGAATGCTAAGGAAAGGAAAGGAAAGAAATACGTATGAAGACGACCTAAGAGGAATAAATAATTATCAACATTGAAACTATATTACTGAATGGTGTAAAGAGGGAGGAAAAGGCAAAATGAATAGGAATGTATAGAAACCAAAAATATATAAAATATGGAAAAGAAAGGAAAATTTAAGAAATAGCAAAAAGTAGGAAAATAAAATGAGGTTTTGTGGTTGAATTTCAACCACTGGGCGAACTCTAGTATATGTAAATGTCGTATATATACCTAAGATCTTAGAAATTAAGTGGAAGATGCGCCGTTAGGTTAAGGAACATTAGTTTTAAGCATTGTTATTGTATATTGGAAGGTTGCTGCGCACAAAAAGAGTATAAAAGGGCGAACATTTCTTAGAATAATGGAGTCGTTAGCGACTAGAGCTAGGTATAGTAGTCGTGGGTTTTCACCTCGATGAATGCGGAACTGGGGGCTTTCACCTCACTATCGCAGAGTTTATATTCAGTGGTGGGTTTTCACCTCCGCTGACGGTTGGGTCGAGCAGAGGTTTTTCACCTCAGCCGCCTTTATTTAGCTAGGAGTCTTAAGTCATAGTAAGCGGTGGGTTTTCACCTCCGCCGAAGAAGGGCTGAGTAGGGGGTTTTCACCCTTACCACCCTTATCGTAGTTTGAAATTAAAATTAAGATTTGTAGATTGATTTGAGAAAAGAGGAGTGAATCCCAACTATAAACATTTTAAAAATATTAATCAGGGGTTTGTCATTTCGAGAGGACCTGGGTTTTCACCTCGATGAATGCGGAACTGGGGGCTTTCACCTCACTATCGCAGAGTTTATATTCAGTGGTGGGTTTTCACCTCCGCTGACGGTTGGGTCGAGAGCAGAGGGTTTTCACCTCAGCCGCCTTTATTTAGCTAGGAGTCTTAAGTCATAGTAAGCGGTGGGTTTTCACCTCCGCCGAAGAAGGGCTGAGTAGGGGGTTTTCACCCTTACCACCCTTATCGTAGTTTGAAATTAAAATTAAGATTTGTAGATTGATTTGAGAAAAGAGGAGTGAATCCCAACTATAAACATTTTAAAAATATTAATCAGGGTTTTGTCATTTCGAGAGGACCTTTAGGGAACATCTATTTTCAGAACCCTGGACGGACTGAGCCTACCCCAGCATACCGAAGGAAAAGTCCGTCACAAATTGTAGTAGAAAAGGAAGGAAGGCCGTTCGTAAAATTTTAGGATTTTTTTTCCGGAAATCTGTCTTTTCAAAATTTACCCCCTTATTCATAAAAAATAAAATTGGTTTATAAAGCTTTTTAAAGTGACATTCACATACAAATTTTGAGTTATAAGATCTTAATAAACCTTTTATATTTTTTATGAATAAGGGGTTGTTTTTCTAAATTATTAGGAAAATTAAATTAATTTTCAATTTAACTGTAAAAAGCATGCCCTTTTTGTGGTTAGCAGTAACATGTACGAAATAAACTTATAAAACGGCAATGTTTATAATTGGATCCTTTTTTAATAACTTTCATCAATCGCCGGTATGAAAACCAATCTCTTAACGTCTGTGGCAGCGGTCTCACGAATTGGCCTCGGAGATCCAAAGGAGAAAAAAGCAAAGGGAGCGACCGCGATGGCAACTACGGGTCCGGACTTGCAGGAGACATCTCCCCTCCGCTCTGTGTACTTGGAAAAACGATTGGCCGCAAGGACCCTGAAGAAAAATGAGAGAGTCCATCAGGAAACGCTGTCGCCGAGTTCCAGGAATTGATGCAAACTCTGATACCGGATTTCCAAACCACTTATGTGCCAAAGAGGGTAAACGGAAACCCTTTCAAACGCAAGAGATCGCACGTGGAGTTAAAACCTCACCCCGGAGTGGGAAGACCACGCTTTGCCGAAGTAACTAAGGATCCTTATAGGCATTCCTGACCGAGGCAACGACCGTCTGGCCATTCCCAAAGACCAGTGGCGACACGTCCGGAACGAACTCGCTAACGGTCTTATTGACGTTTATTTGAAGACTCCGGGTGATACAGCGGCGGTCACGGATGCGGGTTGGCACCAGGGATTAAAATAGTCGCGTGTGACGACGCATGAACTGTGGCACTGTACAAGGCAGCAGCTGCAAGACTGTGTGAAGTCTGAAGGTGCAAAAATCGGGGCCGTCGACTGGAATGACATTCCGGCTGGGCCAAAGGCAAGGGCATGGATTCCTGCCATCCCCACAGAGCCTGAGAGTATTCTCACGATGCTGCGGATAATGAATCCGGCCCTCCTGACGCAGGACTGAAGTGTCACTATGGCCGGGGACGCTGTAGGGCCTGATAGACAAGTGGTCTTCACCATGAATAAGGAGGCACTCGAAAAGTTACAATGGACTAGTCCATTGGAGTGTAGGTGAGATCGTTATCCACGTAAACCGTGGCCAAGCGCGCTGCCAGCTCCGCTGCAACGGGGGACTCGGAAATCGAAGAACTGCAAGAGGAAACGGAGGAGTCCGACGCGAAAAGCATGTTATCTGCCACAGCACTTTCGCAAAGTGACGTGAACAGCTCGAAGATGGAAGACAGCTTGCTGGACGGGGAGCAACCAATCCTGAGCGCATTATCTCTGATGCTTCAGTCAGCAGTGCTCCCGTTACGCCAACTCGTCGTTGAGAGACAACCTCAGGGATGGGCAGACCTCGGACGGTATGGGTACGTCAGGAAAGTCTGAACGCTCTCAAGTTGGTGGTGCTTCAGATAAATCTGCACAAATCTAAAGTATTCTCGGCTTTCTAAATGCGACATGGATGTGGTCCTCATCCAAGAACCCTGGGTCAACAGCTTGAGGATCTGCGGATTGGGGACTATTGGATTCAAGCTCATTCGAGTTAGCGAGGGGGGCAAGGTCAGAATCTGCATTTTGGTGAAATGTGAGCTTCTTGTAAGAATGCACACAAGCTTTTTCCTTGATTTGAATTCAGCTTCAAACGATGAGGTAACGTATTTGTATGCTGTAAAGACTGCGGAACAGGAAAAATTGCTATTGTTTAGTTAAAATAATAAATTTTCATAAAAATCTTACCAAATATACAATTCGCTCATTTGCTGCAACATCGTCATAACTCAAAAAATATGATATTACAGAAAACACATTTTTAGTTTTTGAATTGCTGTATATTTATATGGGATAAGTAATTAATTCTATCGCGATGCTGCGTGAAATATTGAAACTTCGGATATAACACTTTGCCAGTTGATCAAACATATTATTTCCGATATATTAGTGATGTTAACTCAAAATTTGGGTTTTTTGACTTATGACGATGTTGCAGCAAATGAGCGAATTAATTTTTCAAAATAAAAATAAAACAAACTTCAAAAGCTTTCAATGTTGCTGTAATTTTGTTCGTATCAAGAATATTGGTTTTTACTACCATTTTCATACGATTTTGAAAAGAAGTAGCACTGTCAATCAGAGAAGGAAGCATGAAGCCGAGAAGTGTCAAAAACGTCTCGAACTGCTTAACCTTATATTATTAAACAATGGAATTGTGAACTTCCAAATAATGTGCTGTGGCGTAACTTAAGAAGTCTTCGTGTGCATGTTAAAGACAACCCAGTCTGCCCGCTTGTCCCTGATGATCTGAATGCTGTGTTCGTAAATTGTGCTACCTCCTCCAATGATCCAAGCACCTACCCGATTCCTTGTCCTGTCACTTTTTCTCAACAATTTGAATTTTGTGCTGTGTCGGATCATGATGGGGTGAGATGCATTTATAGGATACGCTCAAATGCTTTTGGTGCAGATGGAATTCCAATTAAATTTATAAAAATTATTCTTCCGCAGATACTGCCAACCCTGACACATATTATAAACCACTGCATCACAACCTCTTGCTTTCCTGATGTGTGGAAGATTGCTACTGTTATCCCTATAGCTAAAAATAAGACAGCCAACTGTATAAGTGATTTTCGTCCCTTAAGCATTCTACCTGCTCTGTCAAAGACCTTTGAGACCTTATTATCTGAACAGATTCATTCTCATATTGATAAATTCAAGCTACTTTCTCCATTCCAGTCTGGCTTTAGAGCAAAGCATAGCTGCTCAACTGCAATTATTAAAATCCTGGATGATATACGGCAGCCATGTCACTGTTGATAGTTACAAATTTGAAACTGTGAGGGACTTCGTCTATTTGGGAACCAGTATCAACACCGAAAATAATATCAGTCTAGAAATCCAGCGGAGAATCACTCTTGCCAACAAGTGCTACTTTGGACTTAGTAGGCAATTGAGAAGTAAAGTCCTCTCTCGAAGAACAAAGATCACGCTCTATAAGTCTCTCATCATACCTGTCCTGATGTCTGGCTCAGATTCATGGACAATGTCAAGAGAAGATGAGATGGCCCTTGGAGTATTTGAGAGAAAAGTTCTCCGAAAGATGTATGGTCCTTCCCGTGATGCCAACGGCGGGTATCGAAGGAAATTTAACGATGAGCTGTACGAGCTCTACGCAGATCTGACCATAGTCCAGCGAATTAAAGCCCAAAGACTCCGCTGGCTTGGCCATGTTATGCGAATGGACAAAGAAGCTCCAGCACAGAAGGTTTTCCTATCGTCGCCTGAATTCGGAAGCAGAGGAAGGGGGAGGCCTCGACTGAGATGGAAACAACAGGTGGAGGATGACTTGAACTCCCTTGGGGTTTCCAATTGGCGTCAGTTATCGCTAAAAAGGAATGACTGGCGTGCTTTGATATGCAACGGCCAAAATCGCTTAGGCGGTTAAGCGCCAATAAATGATGATGATGATGATGATATACGGGCCCCCTATGACAGTAACAAGTTAACAATGTTGTGTTTGCTTGACTTTTCCAAACCGTTCGACTCTGTTAACCACACGTTGTTATTTCGCTTTTGGTGACGCTGCGGTAAGTCTCATGAGAAGTTATCTGGGTGGTAGAGCACAACGAGTGAAGGTGGGGTCGCAGCTCTCTAGTCTCAAGGTTTTGTCTAGTGGTGTACCACAGGGATCTATACCTGGACCGCTATGTTGTTGTTGTTGTAACGAGGTGTAGTCCTGCCCAACGCGTATTTTTCCTTAACCTAATTGTCATCAATATCTTCTAACGGGAGGCCAAGGAAACTAGCAGTTTCAATAGGGTTGGACCAAAGAGAGATGGGTGTTAGAAGAGTGGGCTCAAATGTGCAAGAAAATAAGTGATTGGTATTGTGGGGGGACGAGCCGCATGCCGGACATACATTCGGCACATCAGGGTTCAGTCTAGATATGTAGGAGTTCAACCTACTACAATATCCAGAGCGTAATTGAGCCAGAGTGACCCTTGTCTCTCGAGGAAGATGACGCTCCTCTTCAGAAATGCCAGGTGTTGCGGCATGTAAGACATTGTTTAGCGGACAGAGCGCAGAGTAATGGCTAACAGACGTTGTGTGGATATGCCCCAAAGCCTGTTTGTGCACTTGTAGATGAAACGGCATGTTATATAGTGACGGATCTCATCAAAATGTTTACGTAGATGCGACCTTATGGTCCTAGGAGGCGGAATGGTTTAAGTAGTTGTCTACCGGGATGCTGTGGTTTACAGCAGTTCAGTAGGTACTGCTTGTTTAGCATTTCATTATGCTCCCTAACTGGAAGCATTTCCACCTCATTATGTATATGAGATATAGGTGACATAAGGACGCACCCCGTAGCGGTTCTGAGCGTGGTGCTTTGACAGCCTGGAGCTGATTCCAGTGAACGTCTGCAAGCCCCGGCGATCATATCGGCGACGCATAGTTCAGGATCGGCCGACCAATTGTCTTGTACGTTATTAATGACATATTAAGCACCTGTTTGTATGCGCAAATGCATGCTTATGCAGATGATATACAACTGTATATGTCTGGGACACATGCACAAGCCTCTGAACTTTGTGCCAAGTTTAATAGCGATTTGTCAGCTATTTCGTCTTGGGCGCAAAGAAATTGTTGCAGTTATTTTCTACTTCTGTAATGCTGATTTATTGCGCTTTACTTTAATTTATTACACCTGTTATTTCAAAATTACCGAGGGTTTTAAAGTTTACCTAGTCCAACCATCAAAAAAATTTCAGCCCAATCAAAAAAGGAAAACGCAGTTGTTTTCTACTTATTTAATGCGTATTTAGTACGCTTTACTTTAATTTATTACACTTGGTATTTTAACCCTAGAATGGTAATATACGTAAATTTTACGTGTATGTCTCATAAAAAGTGCCGTCACAGTTTACCGCAGTACCGTATAGCTGTGAGCACTCGGCAGTGCTTTCTTCATTTTATTGTTTCATTAAAAAGTGAATAATTAATCAATTGTCAGTTCCTGGTTCGCTTTTATCGTTCTTACAAAAAAAGTGTGTACGTAAATTTTACGTAGTCTTAGCATTAACGTATGTATTATTATCCAAACTTTCTATACAATTGAAGAACAGTTTCTGTGATAAACCTAATAAAACGCAATTACCTTAACTTTTTCACCAAAAGGCGAACCTTTATACTTAAAACTTTGTAACTATTTAAAAAAAAAAGGCTGACAACTACCTCTTTTTGAATACATAATGAAGCTGCCCTGTGTGGTGAGCATCAAATTAAAATATTCGACGGATGTATGTAGAAATTCTTATTATTTAGTTTTAAAAACAAAAAAACTTTGTACTTTCATTTAATAAAATCAACACAAAAGAAAAACAGGTTTTTATTAAACATTTATCTAAAATTACTGCCCCAAACGGTGTAGTACGTAAAATTTACGTATATTAGCATTAACGTAGGGTAAAACTGTATTACGATTCTAGGGTTAAAATTACGGATGGTTTTAAAGTTAACCTAGCCCAACCTAGCTTTGCCCAGAAAGAGTTGCTACCGGCAACGAATTTTGGAAAAACAAGTTGAGGTCGACCTGACCTCCCTTGGTGTATGCTCTTACATTTCTCTACTTCTTTATAAAATGTCTGTTCAATCTTAAGAGCTAAAGTAGGTACTTACCTAATGGTAAATCACAAAGTAGACAGCAGGCAGAAAGTGCACCTGCTGATGCTCCTCCAATTTTTTCCAACAAAAGGTGTGGTGCATATTTTTTAAAACACACTGCCACGCCCACATGATATATGCCCAAAAAGCCACATCCAGCAAATGATAGATTCATTTCGCTAAGCCTATTTATTTACACTTGCACCCAAAAACTTTGCCAGGTTCTGCGCCGGCAAATAATTCGGTATTACTTTCCTTTAGGGGTCAACTGCTAATAAATTAGCTAAAATTATGTGATATAGTCCAAAAGACGGGGTTCGCCCTCAGGATCACGAATCCGGAAGCGCTTTTTTAATATTTAGCTTCTTTTGTTTTGAATATATCTCCGATATACTTTTTTTCTTTCAACTACGCCTCTGCTTTATTAAAATTACTGTTGTGTGCAAAACCCGATTGGATTAATTAATTCAATTTGCTTATTGTTGTTACTCGCTTTGTTCTTTCGCTATTCGATTATGCTCGCACTGGCGCAACTTTTCTCCGTTTACTTAATTTGGTTTAATTAACGCACTAGCTTCAATTATTTAGTAGATTAACGAATCTTCAAATTAATTTCTTATTTTTATTCTATTTTCTTCAAATAATGATCTCGTTATTAGCAAGGTTTGTTTTTCTTCAGCATAAAACAGCGAATGTTCTTCCAGTTGCTGATGCGAATTTATCATTGTGTATAACAATGGAATTTATTTATAATCAAACGTCATTGTGGTTTTTACTTTGACTATGGAATTCGCGAAGTATTTTGTTGGCAGCACTGCGCTTATAGCTCAAACAGAATCAGTCCGTCAATACGTCACTTGCGTGACGCACGGCAATTTTAGAGCAATCTCTATTTTGACGTATCCATCGTATCTGGCGTTACGCATACAAACACCCGCAGCCTACTTTGCTGTCAGTTGTTTCAACGTACTGAAAGACTGATTCTGCTGAAAGCCTATTAGCTCAAACAGAATTAGTCCGCCAATACGTCAGTTGCGCGACGTATGTTAATTTTATAGGTCAAACAGAATCAGTCCGCTAATACGTCAGTTGCGTGACGTGCGTCAATTTTAGAGCAAATTCTACTTTGACGTATTCGTCTTATCTGGCGTTACGCATACAAACACCCGCAGTCTACTTTGCTGTCGGTTATTTCGACGTACTGACCGATTGATTGTGCTGAACGCTTTAGAGTAAATTCCATTTCGACGTATCCGTCGTATCTGGCGTTACGCATACCAACACCCGCAGTATACTTTGTTGTCAGCAAAATCAGTCCGTTACGCGTTCAGCAGAATCAGTCCGGCGTACGTTGAAACAACTGACGGAAATTAGACTGCGGGTGTTTGTATGCGTAACGCCAAATACGACGGATACGTCAAAATAGAATTTGTTCTAAAATTGACGTACGTCCCGCAACTGACTACGCTACGCTCATACTGCAACCGACTTTTGGCGTCCGGCAGCTAATACACATCCGCACCCATGTGTTTTAAATGAGCTACCCGATTTCACCCGAATGTAAACAAACTGCTTTCAAACCGTCCATCAGCTTCTGGTCACTCACATTTCGTGCACTGTATGTCGTCACAGAATATATGCGTCGGTGGCATCGGTTAAGTGCAACTCCTGCCTTGATCAGTGTCACTTACGCATATGTTCTAGGTCGCAGCCCACAACGCCGGCCGATTCACGCTCGTCTCCCAACGAACGAAATCCATCGGCTTCAGGACTGCGACGGAAATCGCGACCTAGACTACCACCATGTAGGCAAGCGCACCAGGGCTCTAAAAGTGTAGAAATTAAGAGTGTACACTGATTCAAAACTCATATGCACCGAAAATTTACACATGAGATTTTCATGCTATTCTGTAAACTATTGTTCACATTTTTGTGCTGAATGAGCGCTGACAAATACAAAAACGGTATTTCCAATTTTCAGTGTACATTTGGAAACTCATCGTTAGGGAATCCAGGCCCAGTCCTTGACTCCCAGAGTGACCATCGCCTCTCCCACACATTTTAAAGTTATGCAACTTAATTGCAACGGCATACTGGCAAGATAGCAGAGATAACCAAATTCATGCAGCTGCATAAAATAAAAATCGCTGCAAGGAGACGAAACTTGCCTCTCACTCGGATCTCCGAGCGAGTGGGGGTTACCACGCTCTCCGGCACGACCGCACGGACGGTGGGGGCGGGCTTGCGTATAGGGAATTTGTTATCAACACCAACCAAAGAGACTCACCCTGTGCTGTACCCATCGTGCCGAAACGATCCGGGCTGTTTTCTTATATCGACCAGGCCAAGAGCAATACACTCGGGGTGACCCTATCTACAACAACAACAACAACAACAGCTCACCCTTAGAGTGTCAGGGTATAGTTGTACATGCTGGAGGAGTTGATCTCGAGCTAATTAATATATACATCCCTCCCGTCACCTGCTGTCCCAGAAGTTATCGCCATGACCTTAACCGTATCATCGTGGGCGATTTTAATGCCCACCATGATATGTGGCACTCACGCCTTTATGTAGATAGCAGAGGACGGGAATTAGCCAGCAAATTGACGCTTCCACTTTCCTCACTGTGAACGGAGACGCCCCTACAAAGATGACAGTTAATTGTAGTAGCTCCCCGGACCTAACTATTGTTCCCGGGCTTAATTAACAGCATTAACTGGCACCCGATGGTGGCTTTGGCATCTGACCATCTGCCCATGTTGTTGTTGTTGTTGTAACGAAGTGTAGCCCTGCCCAGCGTGTACTTTTCCTTAACCTAAATTGTCATCAATTTCTTCTAACGGGAGTCCTAGGAAACTTGCAGTTTCAACAGGGTTGGACCAGAGGGAGATGGGTGTTAGAAGAGTGGGCTCCGAAGAGCAGATAAATAAATGGTTGGTATTATGGGGTGACGAGCCGCATGCCGGACATTCATTCGGCACGTCAAGGTCTAGTCTGGATAAGTAGGAGTTTAACCTGCTACAGTATCCAGAGCGTAATTGAGCCAGAGTGACCCTTGTCTCTCGAGGAAGATGACGCTCCTCAGCCGCGACGCGAGGTGGTTTGGCGTGCAAAACGGCGTTCAGTGGACAGAGCGAGACATAAGACGCAACGGACGTGTCATGGATGTGCTTCAGGGCCTGCGTATGTACCTTTGGATCAAACGGCGAAAGTGTGAGGTGCCGGATCTCATCAAAATGCTCACGTACATGTGCCCTTACGGTCCTAGGAGGTGGCTCATACTCAAGCAGTAGTCTGTTGGGATGTTGTGGTTTGCAACAGTTCAACAGGTACTGCTTGTTTAGCATTTCATTGTGCTCCAAAACTGGGAGCATTTCCACCTCATGATGTAAATGATGTTTTGGAGACATAAGGACGCATCCCGTGGCGGTTCTGAGTGCGGTATTTTGGCAGGCCTGCAGTCTTTTCCAATGAACCTCAGCAAGCCCCGGCGACCATATCGGCGACGCGTAATTCAGGATCGGCCGACCAATTGCTTTATAGGTTGCCAGCAACGTTTCTTTGTCTTTACCCCAAGTGCTGCCGGCTAGCGACTTGAGAATTTTGTTGCGGCTTTGTAGCTTAGAGACAATTGCGGTTGAATGAGCAGCGAATTTGTGCATGGGGTCGAAAGTTACCCCTAAGATTTTGGGGTGAGAGACAGTAGGTAATTTTTGATCGCCTACGTAGATTTCTAACTCCATGCCAACTTGCGCCGTCCAGGTCGTGAATAGTGTCGCCGAGGACTTCGTTGGCGACAATGTCAGGCTCCGGGCAGTGAAAAACTCAACAAGAGAGGGGAGATAACCATTGATCCTGGAGCATAGCTCATCAACGGAAGTGCCAGAAGCCAGGATCGTACAATCGTCTGCGTAAGAAACAATCGAGACTCCATCTGGTGGGGAAGGAAGCCTCGAAATATAAAGATTAAACAGAAGCGGGGAAAGGACACCACCCTGCGGTACCCCTTGTTTAATCTTTCTCGGTTTTGATTTTTTGTTTCTGAAAACTACAGACGATTGACGACCACTCAGATAATTGGCGGACCAACGCTTAAGACAGGGGGGGAGCGATGAATCTTCCAAATCGGATACCAGTTGTCCATGATTTACTGTGTCAAAAGCTTGAGACAGGTCAAGAGCAACTAGAACCGTCCTGTGATGAGGGCTTTTCTGGTTGAGTCCGTCAGTTATCTGAGTGTTAATGGCATTTAGAGCAGATGTTGTGCTCCGTATTTTTCTAAAGCCATGTTGGTGCTCGGCTAACCTCAACTTTGATGTGTAAAGAGGAAGTAATACCGCCTCCAATGTCTTCACTACTGGCGAGAGGAGCGATATCGGACGATAAGACTCCCCTACGTTAGCTGGTTTGCCAGGCTTTAGTAGTGGGACCACGACTGCCTGTTTCCATTTTTCAGGTATGACAGAAGTGGCCAGGGACAAATTGAAGACGGTAGTGAGGTATTTTACTCCCTCTTCGCCGATGTGTTTTAAATGCACCATGGCTATGTCGTCAGGGCCCATAGCTTTAGAGTTTTTGGCTTTCCTGATGGCCACTCGAACCTCTGTAGCGGTGATGAAAACGGGGGCATTGTTTTTGTGTTTATGCGCACACCTGAAGATCCTACGTCTGTCCCTGTCCTGTGCAGGGTGTGGTACAAACTGTCGGCAAAAGGCCGTTGCACTTTTCTTCGGGTCACTAAACGTCTTATCACCAAAGGTGATGTCTACGTTTTTTGGTGGGCCCGTCGAATTTGACAGGGATTTGACTGTGGACCATAATTTTCCAACACCGGTAGAGAGGTTACAAGACCTCAGATGCTCCTCCCATTTGGCATGTTTGTGTTCATCTACCAACCGTCTGATTTCCGCGTTGAGACCCTTAATCTGTGGGTCTGTGGGATCGATGCTACGTATATGGTCACGTTCATTGGCCAGGGCTGCAGCTTCAGTTGGGAAGTTTGGCCGTATATTTTGTATTCTCCCAGCTGGTATAAAAAGGGCTGCAGCTCTATTTATGACCTTACGTATTTCCTTTTCACCTTGGCGTACGTCAGTCGGTATGGGAAGAGCACCAAAGGAGCTCTCAGTAAACTCAGTAAAGCCAACCCAGTCAGCCCTCCTGAAGTTTACGTAGGATCTCTTCTCAGAGGTGGTGAAATCCGGGGCACGATCAACGGACAGGATGATTGGCAGGTGATCTGATGCCAAAGCCACCATTGGGCGCCAGTTTATGCAGTTTATTAGACCCGGACTAACAATTGTTATGTCCGGGGAGCTACTGCAATTTACTGCCATCCTCGTGGGGGCGTCCGTTTTCACCGCGCAGAATGTGGAAGCGTCAATTTGCTCGGCTATTTCCCGTCCTCTGCCGTCAGCAGAATGGCGTGAATGCCACATGTCATGGTGTGCATTAAAATCGCCCATAATGACACGGTTATCGCCCCGTAGGAAATCGCTTAAATCAGGGCGATAACTTCTGGGACAACAGGTGACGGGAGGTATGTAGATGTTTATCAGCTCGAGATCAACACCTCCAGCTGAAATGACAATACCCTGTCGCTCTAGGGGTATGTCCTCTTGGTCGGTGTTGAATGCAAATTCCCTATACCGCACGGTTTGGTGGATGATGAACGCAAGACCACCCCGACCGTCCGTACGATCATGCCGGAGAATGTGGTAGCCACCACTCGCTCTGAGATCCGAGTGGGTGCCAAGTTTAGTCTCCTGGATTGCAGCAATTTTGATGGAGTTTTGCTGCATAAACTTGGTTATCTCCACAATCTTGCCAGTTATACCATTGCAGTTTAATTACATTATTTTGAAATGCGGGGGAGAGGCAATGGTCACTCTGGGAGTCAGGGACTGGTGCGCTCGCCGTGGAGGTAATATGCTAGTCCGTGATCGTCGTCGCAGTCCTGAAGGCGACAAATTCCGCTCGTTGGGAAACGAGGTAGAATTTGTCGGCAATGTGGGCTGCACAGCTCGACAACACGGCGCAACATACGCATCAGTCCATAGATTTCTGTTTGCGAGCCCTGAGCATATGCGCAGGTGACATTGGCCAAGGCAGGTATTGCACTTGACCGATGGCACTCTGGACGCATATATTCTGTGCCGACAAACAGTGCACATAGTGTGAGGGACCAGGAGCTGATGGCCTTGATTCACACTTGTGCCGGTACCGGAAGAAGTAGAGGGGAGGAGAATATTTTGGGGCGGGGGTTGTAGCTCAGCAGTGCTCACAACATCTATAGATGTGCTACGTAGGGAGTAGCTATGAGCTGCTGTGTGAGGTGTTAGCGCGCTAGGGCGCGACCTACAACTGGGAACACACAATGTTTGCTGAGCAATATATATATTGCGAAGGGGAGGCGATAGCGCTACGCCGGAGCGTCGCGAGCCATGAGACGTTCTAGGACGTGAACAGCAAGGCGCCACGAAGGTTTTAAAAAAACTAAGAGGCCGGTGTGTTTTTGGATCTAGTCCGGAGCAACTAGACTTGTGTAGCCAACCTTTACAAGATGTGCATTGCACCGAATGCGAACATCTGGTATAAATTTTCTTCCGGCACACGCAGCAGAACCATTCTGTTGGACCAGGGTTTAGCTCAACGCCAGACCGGAACAACAGAATAGGGAGCAGCCCTGCTGCAAGGAACTGCTCCAGGGATGACAATTTTAGGGGGAGGAATCGTGACACGTTAGACAGGGTCACTTCGGGTGTACTGCTCTTGGCCAGGCTGTAATAAAAAAATACAGCCTGGGTCGTTTCGGTACGAAGGGTACTGCGCAAGCACATGTACCTTTCTCGCAGAACCGGCAGTACGTAGAAACGATCTGCCCATCATCCTGTCCGTCAGCCGTGCCTCGGATTTTATAACGCGGGAGAAAAGATCATACGTGAACTTCAACTTGGTTGGCTTTATGGAATTCACGGAGAGCTCCTTCCACTCCGACTGATGTACACGTTGGTGAGCGTAATATTCGTGGTCATAAAAAAGGCTACAGCCCGCTTTATACCAGCTGGTAGAATAAAAAACATAAGGCCAAACTCCCCAGCTGAGGCCGCAGTCTTGGCTAACGAACGTGACGTCATTCGCAACACCGATCATTCAGATCCTTGGATTGGTGATCTCAACGTGGAAATCAGATGGCTTGTCAACGAACACAAACAAGCCAAATGGGAGGAGCACCTCAGGTCTTGTAAAATCTCTACCGGTGTTGGCAAATTATGGTCCACAGTCAAATCCTTGTTGAATCCTACGGGTCCGAAAAAGAATGTCGACATCACCTTTGGTGACAAGACTTTCAACGACCCAAAGAAATGCGCACAGGCTTTTTGCAGACAGTATGTCCAGTAGCGGCGCTAGACCAAATCCATGTGTCGGCGAACGAGCTTTGCGAGGCCGCAGTTATTTATATTAAAAATTGAGAGGCTTTGCGAGGCATATGTTATATCCCCACCATGGGTTCAAAACACGGGTTTATTGTTCTTACAAAAAAAGTCACAATTACCATGCTTTGCATGTTTATTCGAGCAAATATGTATTACATTAGCTAAAGACATGCTTTTATTGGAGAAGGTACTGGTTTTCAGAATACAGTTTAAAAAACTATATCGTTATTTTACTATTTTCGATATTCGATTTGCTTCTATGATAGCTTACCTATTTTTTTAAATAAAACCAGATTAACGTAAAAAAACATGAAAAAAAAAAATTGGTTGTTTAAGGGGCCTATTGCCGTTCGCCAGTCGCTTGAGTTTTTCGAGTCACCTTATTCGGCGAGTCGCCTGTACAAGTAGGTACTCAGAGCGACTGGGAGATGTCTTTTGGGAGGAATATCGGCCAGGCTGATATGGAAATGGAGGTTATCCGCCGACGTTGCGTTCTCGCTGGCTCCAGCATTGTTCTCCTCTGCTGTGCAGTATACGTAGTTGCTGTATCTTTGGTTTTGTGGTTTTATTGTTTTAATTATTCATCTTGTTCGTACGACCCCTCGCCGGGCAAGGCCAGCTTAGGGTCAAGGGAAGAGTAAGGGGAATGTGTCGTCCGCCGCGGCACCGCGGTAAGGCCATAGTTACTCTCTAAGGCGGCCCGGTGTCAGAGAGGCTCCGTACGATTACAGCCACGATTTGCCTCCCGGCTGCAAACGTCCAATGGGCACCTGGTCGCATAACATCCTGAAGTGGAAGGGGGAAGATCTTTGTCGTCGCACCAGAAAGGCTAGACTTCTCTCGTGATGTAGTACCGGGCAGCGCTATGATCACAAGGGCAGCGTAGCTCTGTGGCTATCGACTTAAGCCCTCGTACCGCGGCAAGGTGTCCACCCTTCACGAGGGGCTTCATTTTTTTACATTGGCTTAATTTTGAAGTTTGAGGCGAATGTTACCGGGCGACTCGCAGTCGGTAATACAAATGTCGGCGAGTCGCTCATATTTTTGTTCGCAAACCGCAATAGGCCCCGATTTTTATTGTATTTTTTTTTTGAAGATTTCTTCTCTAGCATTTCATGGAAAAACTTAATATGTCTTTTTAGAGGAAATAGCTTAGTATTGAAGTTGCTCGAAAGCATTGGGCATCATATAATTTTTTCATATGACATTGTGCGACGTGGTATAAAAGCGCATGAAAACGAATTATGCGCGTAAGTTGTTGTCTTTTATATGATATAGAGCCACTATATATATACATACATACATTGGTGGTCATATCATTTGCAACCGATTATAACAACGAGTTTCCACCCTTAGTTAAATTTTGCTTAACTTTGTCGCTTTTCCAAGCTTTACTCAAAATTCATAAAGACTGCAAAATTAGGCCTAAAGAGACTTTTACCTCTTTATATTTAAATGAAATGTACTACAAAACTGCATACTCAGATTTTTTCTAGAGAACCCGGGTCAAAAGTTCAAAACTTAAGCCAAATTTTTCAGAGTTTTTTGAATTTTACGTAAGAATTCTCCACCAGAACAAAATCCCACCGAAGAAAATGCATTACCGTGATGATTTAAACACCTGTAGAGGACAAGACGAAGTATCTGCTGTCATCAAAGAAAGAACCGGCGCACCTGCGCCTTGGCAGCCAAGTCACCGTTAATAGCTACAAGTTTGAAACGGTGAGAGACTTCGTCTATTTGGGAACCAGCATTAACACCGAAAATAATATCAGTCTAGAAATCCAACGGAGAATCACCCTTGCCAACAAGTGTTACTTTGGACTATGTAGGCAATTGAGAAGTAAAGTCCTCTCTCGACAAACAAAGATCACGCTCTATAAGTCTCTCATCATACCAGTCCTGATGTACGGCTCGGAATCATGGACAGTGTCAAGAGAAGATGAGATGGCCCTTAAGGTATTTGAGAGAAAAGTTCTCCGGAAGATTTATTGTCCTTCCCGTGAT
The DNA here is from genome assembly GCA_964058755.1 of Campiglossa producta. Classification (NCBI taxonomy): domain Eukaryota; kingdom Metazoa; phylum Arthropoda; class Insecta; order Diptera; family Tephritidae; genus Campiglossa; species Campiglossa producta. Next base: position 105,177,285 of record CAXKVI010000002.1, on the reverse strand, counting down.
GCCAACGGCGAGTATCGAAGGAAATTTAACGATGAGCTGTACGAGCTTTACGCAGACCTGACCATAGCTCAGCGGATTAAAGCCCAAAGGTTCCGCTGGCTGGGTCATGTTATGCGAAGGGACAAAGAAGCACCAGCACAGAAAGTTTTCCTATCGACACCCGAATTCGGCAGCACAGGAAGGGGGAGACCTCGACTGAGATGGAAACAACAGGTGGAGGATGACTTGAACTCCCTTGGGGTTTCCAATTGCCGTCAGTTATCGCTAAAAAGGAATGACTGGCGTGCTTTGATACGAAACGGCCAAAATCGCCTAGGCGGTTAAGCGTCATTATGACGCAAGCCAAGATCAGATCAGAGTAATAACAAAAGAAGTGTCTGTCTTTTCCTGGTAGAATTGGCCCATTTTCTTAACAAAAAAAAACTAGTTGAAATTGTTATTTACAGCTGTGCATAGTGCAAAAGTCATCACACGTCAATTACCGATTAAGGTTCTTGCTGGGCAATCCTTAATATGGAACACCCGCAAGGTTGCTATTTTGAGGACCTGTGGATTGTACTGTTCGGCAAATGAGGTCAAATGTGATGGAATTCCAAATTTGGAAAATGAGATTTTTGCCAAATTTGGTGCAGTGTAAATGTACTATAAGGTTGTCATAAACAATTCCAATCAGTTCGTTTTAAAATTTCATTGTGAAATTCCGATAAAATCGATTAAATTGTCTCATGATCTATTAAATTTTCTCCCGCCAGGAGCCCCGTCTTAATAGCCGACATATCCCATAGTCTACGCTCCCACTGCCACCGATTTTGACGAACGGACGAGTTTGTTTATTTTCGGACTTCGATTTTAATTATTCTCTGTCAATAAAGATGATTGCAAATTTTTACGCGAGCGCTAAATTAGCAGAATCTGACATGCTTGAGTATCAGCTGATTTGTTTTGTTGACATAAAACACAATCATATGTCAAAATCAGCGGATTTCCCTGTTTGAAAATCTTTGCTGACCGCATTTACATCCAGCAAGAATTTAGCTCTTCTCTTCAAATTAAATGTCATTTTGTAATCACGAACTCGATTCAGGAAAACAATTTGTAACAATTATTTGCATTAGAAACGTACGTAATGCCACAATTTTGTTATGGTTTAAACGCATCTAGAATGGAGCAGTATGGAAGGCGGTCGGCATGATGTAGTGGTGCACTGTGGCTAGTCATTGTCGGCTGGGGTGGGTTCTTGCCTACCTTACTGTCCTGCGCCATATACAGAAAAATTCCCATCATGCCTTTACAAAAAAAACGCAGAAAGTAACACAGAAACGAACATCCGGTTAAACCCGGATGCCACGGTAAAATTCGAAATCCAAAAAAAATTAGGCCGGTTAAATTTAAATTCAAACAAATATCGGGCAAATGAAAATCTAAATTGAAATTTTAAAATAACGAAAAACTTAGGCAACGGAAATTTGAATAATAATTTAAATTGAAAACAGAACGTACAAGTCGAAAAACTGTCAAAAACCAAACAACAAAAAAAAAAATAATCAAAATTCAAATTTAAATTTAAACGAGCCGGAAATGACCGGCTACAACGGCTGAAAGAAAAAGAAAAAAAAATCTGAAATAAACCGATGACCGGTTACCTGGCCTAAAGCAAAAAAATGAGGCCGAACAACAATTGGGGCGCCGCGGGTGTTGTTGCGACGCCCGGTGCTATACCCACCCTACTCCATGGCCATCGTCGCAGCTATGATTCGATGGCCCCTTATTTAAGCTACCTATACCTTCTAAATTATAGGAAAATCAGCATTCCCATTTTAATTACTGAATTTTATTTATAATTCATTTTATTAACTTAAGCCGAATTAAGTTCTACCCTATGTGATAAACCTGCATAGCCGCGTATAATTAATAATGATAATATTTATTTATTACCGCCTCAAAAAAAAAAAAAAAAAATTGATACCCCAATATACCCCTTAATAAGTGCGCATTCACTTCATCATCATCATTTATTGGCGCTTAACCGCCTAAGCGATTTTGGCCGTCGCCTATCAAAGCACGCCAGTCATTCCTTTTTAGCGATAACTGACGCCAATTGGAAACCCCAAGGGAGTTCAAGTCATCCTCCACCTGTTGTTTCCATCTCAGTCGAGGCCTCCCCCTTCCTCTGCTGCCGAATTCGGGTGACGATTGGAAAACCTTCTGGGCTGGAGCTTCTTTGTCCATTCGCATGACGTGACCCAGCCAGCGGAGCCTTTGGGCTTTAATTCGCTGGACTATGGTCAGATCTGCGTAAAGCTCGTACAGCTCATCGTTAAATCTCCTTCGATACTCGCCGTCGGCATCACGGGAAGGACCATAAATCTTCCGGAGAACTTTTCTCTCAAATACTCCAAGGGCCATCTCATCTTCTCTTGACATTGTCCATGAATCTGAGCCATACATCAGGACAGGTATGATGAGAGACTTATAGAGCGCGATCTTTGTTCTTCGAGAGAGGACTTTACTTCTCAATTGCCTACTCAGTCCAAAGTAGCACTTGTTCGCAAGAGTGATTCTCCGTTGGATTTCTAGACTGATATTATTTTCGGTGTTATGCTGGTTCCCAAATAGACGAAGTCCCTCACAGTTTCAAATTTGTAACTATCAACAGTGACGTGGCTGCCAAGGCGCAGGTGCGCCGATTCTTTCTTTGATGACAGCAAATACTTCGTCTTGTCCTCGTTGACCGCAAGACCCACTTTTTTCGCTTCTTTATCCAGTCCAGAGAAGGCAGCGCTTACGGCGCGGTTGTTAAGGCCAATGATATCAATATCATCGGCATACGCCAGCAATTGCACGCTCTTGTAAAAGATTGTACCATTGCGGTTTAGCTCTGCTGCTCGAATTATCTTCTCCAGCATCAGGTTGAAGAAATCGCACGAAAGGGAGTCGCCCTGTCTGAAGCCTCGTTTGGTTTCAAATGGCTCAGAGAGGTCCTTCCCGACTCTGACGGAGCTGTTAGTATTGCTCAACGTCATTTGGCAAAGCCGTATAAGCTTTGCAGGGAAGTCAAATTCAGACATGGCGGCATACAGGCAACTCCTTTTTGCGCTGTCAAAAGCGGCTTTGAAATCGACAAAGAGATGGTGTGTGTCGATTCTTTTATCATGGGTCTTCTCCAGGATTTGGCGTATCGTGAAAATCTGGTCGATGGTAGACTTACCAGGTCTAAAGCCACACTGATAAGGTCCAATCAGCTTGTCTACGATGGGCTTCAGTCTTTCACACAATACGCTAGAAAGAACCTTATATGCGATATTAAGAAGGCTGATTCCGCGGTAGTTGGTGCGGTTAGCGGGGTCGCCTTTCTTGTGGATTGGGCAGAGCACACTTAAATTCCAATCTGGAGGCATGCATTCACTTATTTAACCGTTTAAACATTAAGTTATTTAGTTACTTATTAAGTTACTTTTTTATCCCCCCTTTTTTCGCCTATTAGGTTTTTAATTATTTATTTAAATAATTGTTTTAGAATATTTATTTAGTGTTCTTTTTTTATTTGTGTTTATTTTAGTTTATTTTATTTATTTATTATAGTGGCCTTTTATTTAGTTATGTTTCTTTAGTTTACCCATTTAGTTCGTTAAAAAAAGAATTTATTTCTTTTCTTTTTCCCTTTTCCCATTTTACTTATTTGTTATTTTGCTTTTTATTATTATTATTTTTATTTCCCTAAGTTTCAAAACCTTATTTCCCCCTTATGTTTGTTTTGATTCAATTAGGTGTACCTAACGTATTTAAGTAACATTTTTTTTTTTAACTATACCATTATTTTCTTAGTCTAATTAACTCAAAATACAATTTAATCTTCTTTCTTTATCTTTAAGTTAATTTAGAATATTTATTATTTAAGTTAAATTTGATTTCCCTTTCCTATTTTACTTTCCCTACTCTTAAGTTTAATTAAACGAAATTATATCTAATTTAATCCAATTGGCACGGACTCACCGAATAAGTAGTCGATGTTGTGTTTGTTGTTGATGTTGCGCGTTGGCTGTGCGCTGTTGTTGTTGCCATGGTCCTTTGACCAGGCGACCTCACTGCCGCTGGTCTACCTGGTGATGCTGTCTTTGTTGTTATGGTTGCACGTTGCCTGCGCGCTGTTGTTGCTGCTGTTGCGCGTTGGCTGCGCGCTGTTGTTGCTGCTTTGGTTGCTTAGCGCTTTTGTTGTTGGCGCTTATTTGCGCTTGTAATTGTCGTGGCTGGTAGTTGTTGCTGTTGGCGCTGGCTGCGCGCTGTTGTTGGCGCTTTCTTTGCTTAGCGCTTTTATTGTTGGCGCTTCTAATTGTTGTGGCTGGTAGTTGTGGTTGTTGCGCGTCGGCTGCGCGCTGTTGTTGGAGCAGTGGGACTTTATTGAGGCGGCCTCACTGTGGTTGTTCTAGCCGGTGTTGTTGTTGTTGCGCGTTGCCTGCGCGCGGTTGTTGTTGTTGGTGCAGTGGGCCTTTATTGAGGCGGCCTCACTGTGGTTGGTGCTGCTGGTAATTGTTGTTGTTGCCGTTGCAGTGGTCCTTTGACCAGGCGACCCCACTGCCGCTGGTCTACCTGGTGATGCTGTATTTGTTGTTATTGTTGCGCGTTGCCTGCGCGCTGTTTTTGCTATTGTTGCGCGTTGGCTGCGCGCTGTTGTTGGCGCAGTGGGCCTTTATTGAGGCGGCCTCACTGTGGTTGTTCTAGCCGGTGTTGTTGTTGTTGCGCGTTGCCTGCGCGCGGTTGTTGTTGTTGGTGCAGTGGCCTTTATTGAGGCGGCCTCACTGTGGTTGCTGCTGCTGGTAATTGTTGTTGTTGCCGTTGCAGTGATCCTTTGACCAGGCGACCCCACTGCTGCTGGTCTACTTGGTGATGCTGTATTTGTTGTTATTGTTGCGCGTTGCCTGCGCGCTGTTTTTGCTGTTATTGCGCGTTGGCTGCGCGCTGTTGTTGGCGCAGTGGGCCTTTATTGAGGCGGCCTCACTGTGGTTGTTCTGGCCGGTGTTGTTGTTGTTGCGCGTTGCCTGCGCGCGGTTGATGTTGTTGGTGCAGTGGCCTTTATTGAGGCGGCCTCACTGTGGTTGCTGCTGCTGGCAATTGTTGTTGTCGCCGTTGCAGTGGTCCTTTGACCAGGCGACCTCACTGCCGCTGGTCTACCTGGTGATGTTGTATTTGCTGTTATTGTTGCGCATTGCCTGCGCGCTGTTGTACCTGTTGTTGCGCGTTGGCTGCGCGCTGTTGTTGGCGCAGTGGGCCTTTATTGAGGTGGCCTCGCTGTGTTCTCGCCGACGTTGTGTTCTCGCTTGCTCCAGCATTGTTCTCCTCTGCTGTTCAGTATGCGTAGTTGCTGTATCTTTGGTTTTGAGGTTTTATTGTTTTAATTATTCATCTTGTTCGTAGTTTCCTGTCTAGAATAACTCCTAGATATTTGACTTTGTCACTGAGGCCCCGATTTTTATTGAATTTTTTTATTGAAGATTTCTTCTCTAGCATTTCATGGAAAAACTTAATATGTCTTTTTAGAGGAAATAGCTTAGTATTGAAGTTGCTCGAAAGCATTGGGCATCATATAATTTTTTCATATGACATTGTGCGACGTGGTATAAAAGCGCATGAAAACGAATTATGCGCGTAAGTTGTTGTCTTTTATATGATATAGAGCCACTATATATATACATACATACATTGGTGGTCATATCATTTGCAACCGATTATAACAACGAGTTTCCACCCTTAGTTAAATTTTGCTTAACTTTGTCGCTTTTTCAAGCTTTACTCAAAATTCATAAAGACTGCAAAATTAGGCCTAAAGAGACTTTTACCTCTTTATATTTAAATGAAATGTACTACAAAACTGCATACTCAGATTTTTTCTAGAGAACCCGGGTCAAAAGTTCAAAACTTAAGCCAAATTTTTCAGAGTTTTTTTAATTTTACGTAAGAATTCTCCACCAGAACAAAATCCCACCGAAGAAAATGCATTACCGTGATGATTTAAACACCTGTAGAGGACAAGACGAAGTATCTGCTGTCATCAAAGAAAGAACCGGCGCACCTGCGCCTTGGCAGTCAAGTCACCGTTAATAGCTACACGTTTGAAACGGTGAGAGACTTCGTCTATTTGGGAACCAGCATTAACACCGAAAATAATATCAGTCTAGAAATCCAACGGAGAATCAATCACCCTTGCCAACAAGTGTTACTTTGGACTATGTAGGCAATTGAGAAGTAAAGTCCTCTCTCGACAAACAAAGATCACGCTCTATAAGTCTCTCATCATACCAGTCCTGATGTACGGCTCGGAATCATGGACAGTGTCAAGAGAAGATGAGATGGCCTTTAAGGTATTTGAGAGAAAAGTTCTCCGGAAGATTTATTGTCCTTCCCGTGATGCCAACGGCGAGTATCGAAGGAAATTTAACGATGAGCTGTACGAGCTTTACGCAGACCTGACCATAGCTCAGCGGATTAAAGCCCAAAGGTTCCGCTGGCTGGGTCATGTTATGCGAATGGACAAAGAAGCACCAGCACAGAAAGTTTTCCTATCGACACCCGAATTCGGCAGCAGAGGAAGGGGGAGACCTCGACTGAGATGGAAACAACAGGTGGAGGATGACTTGAACTCCCTTGGGGTTTCCAATTGCCGTCAGTTATCGCTAAAAAGGAATGACTGGCGTGCTTTGATACGAAACGGCCAAAATCGCCTAGGCGGTTAAGCGTCATTATGACGCAAGCCAAGATCAGATCAGAGTAATAACAAAAGAAGTGTCTGTCTTTTCCTGGTAGAATTGGCCCATTTTCTTAAAAAAAAAAAAACTAGTTGAAATTGTTATTTACAGCTGTGCATAGTGCAAAAGTCATCACACGTCAATTACCGATTAAGGTTCTTGCTGGGCAATCCTTAATATGGAACACCCGCAAGGTTGCTATTTTGAGGACCTGTGGATTGTACTGTTCGGCAAATGAGGTCAAATGTGATGGAATTCCAAATTTGGAAAATGAGATTTTTGCCAAATTTGGTGCAGTGTAAATGTACTATAAGGTTGTCATAAACAATTCCGATAAAATCATTGTGAAATTCCGATAAAATCGATTAAATTGTCTCATGATCTATTAAATTTTCTCTCGCCAGGAGCCCCGTCTTAATAGCCGACATATCCCATAGTCTACGCTCCCACTGCCACCGATTTTGACGAACGGACGAGTTTGTTTATTTTCGGATTTCGATTTTAATTATTCTCTGTCAATAAAGATGATTGCAAATTTTTACGCGAGCGCTAAATTAGCAGAATCTGACATGCTTGAGTATCAGCTGATTTGTTTTGTTGACATAAAACACAATCATATGTCAAAATCAGCGGATTTCCCTGTTTGGAAATTTTTGCTGACCGCATTTACATCCAGCAAGAATTTAGCTCTTCTCTTCAAATTAAATGTCATTTTGTAATCACGAACTCGATTCAGGAAAACAATTTGTAACAATTATTTGCATTAGAAACGTACGTAATGCCACAATTTTGTTATGGTTTAAACGCATCTAGAATGGAGCAGTATGGAAGGCGGTCGGCATGATGTAGTGGTGCACTGTGGCTAGTCATTGTCGGCTGGGGTGGGTTCTTGCCAACCTTACTGTCCTGCGCCATATACAGAAAAATTCCTATCATGCCTTTACAAAAAAAACGCAGAAAGTAACACAGAAACGAACATCCGGTTAAACCCGGATGCCACGGTAAAATTCGAAATCCAAAAAAAATTAGGCCGGTTAAATTTAAATTCAAACAAATATCGGGCAAATGAAAATCTAAATTGAAATTTTAAAATAACGAAAAACTTAGGCAACGGAAATTTGAATAATAATTTAAATTGAAAACAGAACGTACAAGTCGAAAAACTGTCAAAAACCAAACAACAAAAAAAAAAAAATAATCAAAATTGAAATTTAAATTTAAACGAGCCGGAAATGACCGGCTACAACGGCTGAAAGAAAAAGAAAAAAAATCTGAAATAAACCGATGACCGGTTACCTGGCCTAAAGCAAAAAAATGAGGCCGAACAACAATTGGGGCGCCGCGGGTGTTGTTGCGACGCCCGGTGCTATATCCACCCTACTCCATGGCCATCGTCGCAGCTATGATTCGATGGCCCCTTATTTAAGCTACCTATACCTTCTAAATTATAGGAAAATCAGCATTCCCATTTTAATTACTGAATTTTATTTATAATTCATTTTATTAACTTAAGCCGAATTAAGTTCTACCCTATGTGATAAACCTGCATAGCCGCGTATAATTAATAATGATAATATTTATTTATTACCGCCTCAAAAAAAAAAAAAAAAAAATTGATACCCCAATATACCCCTTAATAAGTGCGCATTCACTTCATCATCATCATTTATTGGCGCTTAACCGCCTAAGCGATTTTGGCCGTCGCCTATCAAAGCACGCCAGTCATTCCTTTTTAGCGATAACTGACGCCAATTGGAAACCCCAAGGGAGTTCAAGTCATCCTCCACCTGTTGTTTCCATCTCCGTCGAGGCCTCCCCCTTCCTCTGCTGCCGAATTCGGGTGACGATTGGAAAACCTTCTGGGCTGGAGCTTCTTTGTCCATTCGCATGACGTGACCCAGCCAGCGGAGCCTTTGGGCTTTAATTCGTTGGACTATGGTCAGATCTGCGTAAAGCTCGTACAGCTCATCGTTAAATCTCCTTCGATACTCGCCGTCGGCATCACGGGAAGGACCATAAATCTTCCGGAGAACTTTTCTCTCAAATACTCCAAGGGCCATCTCATCTTCTCTTGACATTGTCCATGAATCTGAGCCATACATCAGGACAGGTATGATGAGAGACTTATAGAGCGCGATCTTTGTTCTTCGAGAGAGGACTTTACTTCTCAATTGCCTACTCAGTCCAAAGTAGCGCTTGTTCGCAAGAGTGATTCTCCGTTGGATTTCTAGACTGATATTATTTTCGGTGTTATGCTGGTTCCCAAATAGACGAAGGCCCTCACAGTTTCAAATTTGTAACTATCAACAGTGACGTGGCTGCCAAGGCGCAGGTGCGCCGATTCTTTCTTTGATGACAGCAAATACTTCGTCTTGTCCTCGTTGACCGCAAGACCCATTTTTTTCGCTTCTTTATCCAGTCCAGAGAAGGCAGCGCTTACGGCGCGGTTGTTAAGGCCAATGATATCAATATCATCGGCATACGCCAGCAATTGCACGCTCTTGTAAAAGATTGTACCATTGCGGTTTAGCTCTACTGCTCGAATTATCTTCTCCAGCATCAGGTTGAAGAAATCGCACGAAAGGGAGTCGCCCTGTCTGAAGCCTCGTTTGGTTTCAAATGGCTCAGAGAGGTCCTTCCCGACTCTGACGGAGCTGTTAGTATTGCTCAACGTCATTTGGCAAAGCCGTATAAGCTTTGCAGGGAAGTCAAATTCAGACATGGCGGCATACAGGCAACTCCTTTTTGCGCTGTCAAAAGCGGCTTTGAAATCGACAAAGAGATGGTGTGTGTCGATTCTTTTATCATGGGTCTTCTCCAGGATTTGGCGTATCGTGAAAATCTGGTCGATGGTAGACTTACCAGGTCTAAAGGCACACTGATAAGTTCCAATCAGCTTGTCTACGATGGGCTTCAGTCTTTCACACAATACGCTAGAAAGAACCTTATATGCGATATTAAGAAGGCTGATTCCGCGGTAGTTGGTGCGGTTAGCGGGATCGCCTTTCTTGTGGATTGGGCAGAGCACACTTAAATTCCAATCTGGAGGCATGCATTCACTTATTTAACCGTTTAAACATTAAGTTATTTAGTTACTTATTAAGTTACTTTTTTATCCCCCCTTTTTTCACCTATTAGGTTTTTAATTATTTATTTAAATAATTGTTTTAGAATATTTATTTAGTGTTCTTTTTTTATTTGTGTTTATTTTAGTTTATTTTATTTATTTATTATAGTGGCCTTTTATTTAGTTATGTTTCTTTAGTTTACCCATTTAGTTCGTTAAAAAAAGAATTTATTTCTTTTCTTTTTCCCTTTTCCCATTTTACTTATTTGTTATTTTGCTTTTTATTATTATTATTTTTATTTCCCTAAGTTTCAAAACCTTATTTCCCCCTTATGTTTGTTTTGATTCAATTAGGTGTACCTAACGTATTTAAGTAACATTTTTTTTTTTTAACTATACCATTATTTTCTTAGTCTAATTAACTCAAAATACAATTTAATCTTCTTTCTTTATCTTTAAGTTAATTTAGAATATTTATTATTTAAGTTAAATTTGATTTCCCTTTCCTATTTTACTTTCCCTACTCTTAAGTTTAATTAAACGAAATTATATCTAATTTAATCCAATTGGCACGGACTCACCGAATAAGTAGTCGATGTTGTGTTTGTTGTTGATGTTGCGCGTTGGCTGTGCGCTGTTGTTGTTGCCATGGTCCTTTGACCAGGCGACCTCACTGCCGCTGGTCTACCTGGTGATGCTGTCTTTGTTGTTATGGTTGCGCGTTGCCTGCGCGCTGTTGTTGCTGCTTTGGTTGCTTAGCGCTTTTGTTGTTGGCGCTTATTTGCGTTTGTAATTGTCGTGGCTGGTAGTTGTTGCTGTTGGCGCTGGCTGCGCGCTGTTGTTGGCGCTTTCTTTGCTTAGCGCTTTTGTTGTTGGCGCTTCTAATTGTTGTGGCTGGTAGTTGTGGTTGTTGCGCGTCGGCTGCGCGCTGTTGTTGGAGCAGTGGGACTTTATTGAGGCGGCCTCACTGTGATTGTTCTAGCCGGTGTTGTTGTTGTTGCGCGTTGCCTGCGCGCGGTTGTTGTTGTTGGTGCAGTGGGCCTTTATTGAGGCGGCCTCACTGTGGTTGGTGCTGCTGGTAATTGTTGTTGTTGCCGTTGCAGTGGTCCTTTGACCAGGCGACCCCACTGCCGCTGGTCTACCTGGTGATGCTGTATTTGTTGTTATTGTTGCGCGTTGCCTGCGCGCTGTTTTTGCTATTGTTGCGCGTTGGCTGCGCGCTGTTGTTGGCGCAGTGGGCCTTTATTGAGGCGGCCTCACTGTGGTTGTTCTAGCCGGTGTTGTTGTTGTTGCGCGTTGCCTGCGCGTTGCCTGCGCGCGGTTGTTGTTGTTGGTGCAGTGGCCTTTATTGAGGCGGCCTCACTGTGGTTGCTGCTGCTGGTAATTGTTGTTGTTGCCGTTGCAGTGATCCTTTGACCAGGCGACCCCACTGCTGCTGGTCTACCTGGTGATGCTGTATTTGTTGTTATTGTTGCGCGTTGCCTGCGCGCTGTTTTTGCTGTTATTGCGCGTTGGCTGCGCGCTGTTGTTGGCGCAGTGGGCCTTTATTGAGGCGGCCTCACTGTGGTTGTTCTGGCCGGTGTTGTTGTTGTTGCGCGTTGCCTGCGCGCGGTTGATGTTGTTGGTGCAGTGGCCTTTATTGAGGCGGCCTCGCTGTGGTTGCTGCTGCTGGTAATTGTTGTTGTCGCCGTTGCAGTGGTCCTTTGACCAGGCGACCTCACTGCCGCTGGTCTACCTGGTGATGTTGTATTTGCTGTTATTGTTGCGCATTGCCTGCGCGCTGTTGTACCTGCTGTTGCGCGTTGGCTGCGCGCTGTTGTTGGCGCAGTGGGCCTTTATTGAGGTGGCCTCACTGTGTTCTCGCCGACGTTGTGTTCTCGCTTGCTCCAGCATTGTTCTCCTCTGCTGTGCAGTATGCGTAGTTGCTGTATCTTTGGTTTTGAGGTTTTATTGTTTTAATTATTCATCTTGTTCGTAGTTTCCTGTCTAGAATAACTCCTAGATATTTGACTTTGTCACTGAGGCCCCGATTTTTATTGAATTTTTTTATTGAAGATTTCTTCTCTAGCATTTCATGGAAAAACTTAATATGTCTTTTTAGAGGAAATAGCTTAGTATTGAAGTTGCTCGAAAGCATTGGGCATCATATAATTTTTTCATATGACATTGTGCGACGTGGTATAAAAGCGCATGAAAACGAATTATGCGCGTAAGTTGTTGTCTTTTATATGATATAGAGCCACTATATATATACATACATACATTGGTGGTCATATCATTTGCAACCGATTATAACAACGAGTTTCCACCCTTAGTTAAATTTTGCTTAACTTTGTCGCTTTTCCAAGCTTTACTCAAAATTCATAAAGACTGCAAAATTAGGCCTAAAGAGACTTTTACCTCTTTATATTTAAATGAAATGTACTACAAAACTGCATACTCAGATTTTTTCTAGAGAACCCGGGTCAAAAGTTCAAAACTTAAGCCAAATTTTTCAGAGTTTTTTGAATTTTACGTAAGAATTCTCCACCAGAACAAAATCCCACCGAAGAAAATGCATTACCGTGATGATTTAAACACCTGTAGAGGACAAGACGAAGTATCTGCTGTCATCAAAGAAAGAACCGGCGCACCTGCGCCTTGGCAGCCAAGTCACCGTTAATAGCTACAAGTTTGAAACGGTGAGAGACTTCGTCTATTTGGGAACCAGCATTAACACCGAAAATAATATCAGTCTAGAAATCCAACGGAGAATCACCCTTGCCAACAAGTGTTACTTTGGACTATGTAGGCAATTGAGAAGTAAAGTCCTCTCTCGACAAACAAAGATCACGCTCTATAAGTCTCTCATCATACCAGTCCTGATGTACGGCTCGGAATCATGGACAGTGTCAAGAGAAGATGAGATGGCCCTTGGAGTATTTGAGAGAAAAGTTCTCCGGAAGATTTATGGTCCTTCCCGTGATGCCAACGGCGAGTATCGAAGGAAATTTAACGATGAGCTGTACGAGCTTTACGCAGACCTGACCATAGCTCAGCGGATTAAAGCCCAAAGGTTCCGCTGGCTGGGTCATGTTATGCGAATGGACAAAGAAGCACCAGCACAGAAAGTTTTCCTATCGACACCCGAATTCGGCAGCAGAGGAAGGGGGAGACTTGAACTCCCTTGGGGTTTCCAATTGCCGTCAGTTATCGCTAAAAAGGAATGACTGGCGTGCTTTGATACGAAACGGCCAAAATCGCCTAGGCGGTTAAGCGTCATTATGACGCAAGCCAAGATCAGATCAGAGTAATAATAAAAGAAGTGTCGAGAAGGCTTCTGTCTTTTCCTGGTAGAATTGGCCCATTTTCTTAAAAAAAAAAAACTAGTTGAAATTGTTATTTACAGCTGTGCATAGTGCAAAAGTAATCACACGTCAATTACCGATTAAGGTTCTTGCTGGGCAATCCTTAATATGGAACACCCGCAAGGTTGCTATTTTGAGGACCTGTGGATTGTACTGTTCGGCAAATGAGGTCAAATGTGATGGAATTCCAAATTTGGAAAATGAGATTTTTGCCAAATTTGGTGCAGTGTAAATGTACTATAAGGTTGTCATAAACAATTCCAATCAGTTCGTTTTAAAATTTCATTGTGAAATTCCGATAAAATCGATTAAATTGTCTCATGATCTATTAAATTTTCTCCCGCCAGGAGCCCCGTCTTAATAGCCGACATTTCCCATAGTCTACGCTCCCACTGCCACCGATTTTGACGAACGGACGAGTTTGTTTACTTTCGGATTTCGATTTTAATTATTCTCTCTCAATAAAGATGATTGCAAATTTTTACCCGAGCGCTAAATTAGCAGAATCTGACATGCTTGAGTATCAGCTGATTTGTTTTGTTGACATAAAACACAATCATATGTCAAAATCAGCGGATTTCCCTGTTTGGAAATCTTTGCTGACCGCATTTACATCCAGCAAGAATTTAGCTCTTCTCTTCAAATTAAATGTCATTTTGTAATCACGAACTCGATTCAGGAAAACAATTTGTAACAATTATTTGCATTAGAAACGTACGTAATGCCACAATTTTGTTATGGTTTAAACGCATCTAGAATGGAGCAGTATGGAAGGCGGTCGGCATGATGTAGTGGTGCACTGTGGCTAGTCATTGTCGGCTGGGGTGGGTTCTTGCCAACCTTACTGTCCTGCGCCATATACAGAAAAATTCCTATCATGCCTTTACAAAAAAAACGCAGAAAGTAACACAGAAACGAACATCCGGTTAAACCCGGATGCCACGGTAAAATTCGAAATCCAAAAAAAATTAGGCCGGTTAAATTTAAATTCAAACAAATATCGGGCAAATGAAAATCTAAATTGAAATTTTAAAATAACGAAAAACTTAGGCAACGGAAATTTGAATAATAATTTAAATTGAAAACAGAACGTACAAGTCGAAAAACTGTCAAAAACCAAACAACAAAAAAAAAAATAATCAAAATTGAAATTTAAATTTAAACGAGCCGGAAATGACCGGCTACAACGGCTGAAAGAAAAAGAAAAAAAAATCTGAAATAAACCGATGACCGGTTACCTGGCCTAAAGCAAAAAAATGAGGCCGAACAACAATTGGGGCGCCGCGGGTGTTGTTGCGACGCCCGGTGCTATACCCACCCTACTCCATGGCCATCGTCGCAGCTATGATTCGATGGCCCCTTATTAAAGCTACCTATACCTTCTAAATTATAGGAAAATCAGCATTCCCATTTTAATTACTGAATTTTATTTATAATTCATTTTATTAACTTAAGCCGAATTAAGTTCTACCCTATGTGATAAACCTGCATAGCCGCGTATAATTAATAATGATAATATTTATTTATTACCGCCTCAAAAAAAAAAAAAAAAAAATTGATACCCCAATATACCCCTTAATAAGTGCGCATTCACTTCATCATCATCATTTATTGGCGCTTAACCGCCTAAGCGATTTTGGCCGTCGCCTATCAAAGCACGCCAATCATTCCTTTTTAGCGATAACTGACGTCAATTGGAAACCCCAAGGGAGTTCAAGTCATCCTCCACCTGTTGTTTCCATCTCAGTCGAGGCCTCCCCCTTCCTCTGCTGCCGAATTCGGGTGACGATTGGAAAACCTTCTGGGCTGGAGCTTCTTTGTCCATTCGCAAGACGTGACCCAGCCAGCGGAGCCTTTGGGCTTTAATTCGCTGGACTATGGTCAGATCTGCGTAAAGCTCGTACAGCTCATCGTTAAATCTCCTTCGATACTCGCCGTCGGCATCACGGGAAGGACCATAAATCTTCCGGAGAACTTTTCTCTCAAATACTCCAAGGGCCATCTCATCTTCTCTTGACATTGTCCATGAATCTGAGCCATACATCAGGACAGGTATGATGAGAGACTTATAGAGCGCGATCTTTGTTCTTCGAGAGAGGACTTTACTTCTCAATTGCCTACTCAGTCCAAAGTAGCACTTGTTCGCAAGAGTGATTCTCCGTTGGATTTCTAGACTGATATTATTTTCGGTGTTATGCTGGTTCCCAAATAGACGAAGTCCCTCACAGTTTCAAATTTGTAACTATCAACAGTGACGAGGCTGCCAAGGCGCAGGTGCGCCGATTCTTTCTTTGATGACAGCAAATACTTCGTCTTGTCCTCGTTGACCGCAAGACCCACTTTTTTCGCTTCTTTATCCAGTCCAGAGAAGGCAGCGCTTACGGCGCGGTTGTTAAGGCCAATGATATCAATATCATCGGCATACGCCAGCAATTGCACGCTCTTGTAAAAGATTGTACCATTGCGGTTTAGCTCTACTGCTCGAATTATCTTCTCCAGCATCAGGTTGAAGAAATCGCACGAAAGGGAGTCGCCCTGTCTGAAGCCTCGTTTGGTTTCAAATGGCTCAGAGAGGTCCTTCCCGACTCTGACGGAGCTGTTAGTATTGCTCAACGTCATTTGGCAAAGCCGTATAAGCTTTGCAGGGAAGTCAAATTCAGACATGGCGGCATACAGGCAACTCCTTTTTGCGCTGTCAAAAGCGGCTTTGAAATCGACAAAGAGATGGTGTGTGTCGATTCTTTTATCATGGGTCTTCTCCAGGATTTGGCGTATCGTGAAAATCTGGTCGATGGTAGACTTACCAGGTCTAAAGCCACACTGATAAGGTCCAATCAGCTTGTCTACGATGGGCTTCAGTCTTTCACACAATACGCTAGAAAGAACCTTATATGCGATATTAAGAAGGCTGATTCCGCGGTAGTTGGTGCGGTTAGCGGGATCGCCTTTCTTGTGGATTGGGCAGAGCACACTTAAATTCCAATCTGGAGGCATGCATTCACTTATTTAACCGTTTAAACATTAAGTTATTTAGTTACTTATTAAGTTACTTTTTTATCCCCCCTTTTTTCACCTATTAGGTTTTTAATTATTTATTTAAATAATTGTTTTAGAATATTTATTTAGTGTTCTTTTTTTATTTGTGTTTATTTTAGTTTATTTTATTTATTTATTATAGTGGCCTTTTATTTAGTTATGTTTCTTTAGTTTACCCATTTAGTTCGTTAAAAAAAGAATTTATTTCTTTTCTTTTTCCCTTTTCCCATTTTACTTATTTGTTATTTTGCTTTTTATTATTATTATTTTTATTTCCCTAAGTTTCAAAACCTTATTTCCCCCTTATGTTTGTTTTGATTCAATTAGGTGTACCTAACGTATTTAAGTAACATTTTTTTTTTTTTAACTATACCATTATTTTCTTAGTCTAATTAACTCAAAATACAATTTAATCTTCTTTCTTTATCTTTAAGTTAATTTAGAATATTTATTATTTAAGTTAAATTTGATTTCCCTTTCCTATTTTACTTTCCCTACTCTTAAGTTTAATTAAACGAAATTATATCTAATTTAATCCAATTGGCACGGACTCACCGAATAAGTAGTCGATGTTGTGTTTGTTGTTGATGTTGCGCGTTGGCTGTGCGCTGTTGTTGTTGCCATGGTCCTTTGACCAGGCGACCTCACTGCCGCTGGTCTACCTGGTGATGCTGTCTTTGTTGTTATGGTTGCGCGTTGCCTGCGCGCTGTTGTTGCTGCTGTTGCGCGTTGGCTGCGCGCTGTTGTTGCTGCTTTGGTTGCTTAGCGCTTTTGTTGTTGGCGCTTATTTGCGCTTGTAATTGTCGTGGCTGGTAGTTGTTCCTGTTGGCGCTGGCTGCGCGCTGTTGTTGGCGCTTTTGTTGTTGGCGCTTCTAATTGTTGTGGCTGGTAGTTGTGGTTGTTGCGCGTCGGCTGCGCGCTGTTGTTGGAGCAGTGGGACTTTATTGAGGCGGCCTCACTGTGGTTGTTCTAGCCGGTGTTGTTGTTGTTGCGCGTTGCCTGCGCGCGGTTGTTGTTGTTGGTGCAGTGGGCCTTTATTGAGGCGGCCTCACTGTGGTTGGTGCTGCTGGTAATTGTTGTTGTTGCCGTTGCAGTGGTCCTTTGACCAGGCGACCCCACTGCCGCTGGTCTACCTGGTGATGCTGTATTTGTTGTTATTGTTGCGCGTTGCCTGCGCGCTGTTTTTGCTATTGTTGCGCGTTGGCTGCGCGCTGTTGTTGGCGCAGTGGGCCTTTATTGAGGCGGCCTCACTGTGGTTGTTCTAGCCGGTGTTGTTGTTGTTGCGCGTTGCCTGCGCGTTGCCTGCGCGCGGTTGTTGTTGTTGGTGCAGTGGCCTTTATTGAGGCGGCCTCACTGTGGTTGCTGCTGCTGGTAATTGTTGTTGTTGCCGTTGCAGTGATCCTTTGACCAGGCGACCCCACTGCTGCTGGTCTACCTGGTGATGCTGTATTTGTTGTTATTGTTGCGCGTTGCCTGCGCGCTGTTTTTGCTGTTATTGCGCGTTGGCTGCGCGCTGTTGTTGGCGCAGTGGGCCTTTATTGAGGCGGCCTCACTGTGGTTGTTCTGGCCGGTGTTGTTGTTGTTGCGCGTTGCCTGCGCGCGGTTGATGTTGTTGGTGCAGTGGCCTTTATTGAGGCGGCCTTACTGTGGTTGCTGCTGCTGGTAATTGTTGTTGTCGCCGTTGCAGTGGTCCTTTGACCAGGCGACCTCACTGCCGCTGGTCTACCTGGTGATGTTGTATTTGCTGTTATTGTTGCGCATTGCCTGCGCGCTGTTGTACCTGTTGTTGCGCGTTGGCTGCGCGCTGTTGTTGGCGCAGTGGGCCTTTATTGAGGTGGCCTCACTGTGTTCTCGCCGACGTTGTGTTCTCGCTTGCTCCAGCATTGTTCTCCTCTGCTGTGCAGTATGCGTAGTTGCTGTATCTTTGGTTTTGAGGTTTTATTGTTTTAATTATTCATCTTGTTCGTAGTTTCCTGTCTAGAATAACTCCTAGATATTTGACTTTGTCACTGAGGCCCCGATTTTTATTGAATTTTTTTATTGAAGATTTCTTCTCTAGCATTTCATGGAAAAACTTAATATGTCTTTTTAGAGGAAATAGCTTAGTATTGAAGTTGCTCGAAAGCATTGGGCATCATATAATTTTTTCATATGACATTGTGCGACGTGGTATAAAAGCGCATGAAAACGAATTATGCGCGTAAGTTGTTGTCTTTTATATGATATAGAGCCACTATATATATACATACATACATTGGTGGTCATATCATTTGCAACCGATTATAACAACGAGTTTCCACCCTTAGTTAAATTTTGCTTAACTTTGTCGCTTTTCCAAGCTTTACTCAAAATTCATAAAGACTGCAAAATTAGGCCTAAAGAGACTTTTACCTCTTTATATTTAAATGAAATGTACTACAAAACTGCATACTCAGATTTTTTCTAGAGAACCCGGGTCAAAAGTTCAAAACTTAAGCCAAATTTTTCAGAGTTTTTTGAATTTTACGTAAGAATTCTCCACCAGAACAAAATCCCACCGAAGAAAATGCATTACCGTGATGATTTAAACACCTGTAGAGGACAAGACGAAGTATCTGCTGTCATCAAAGAAAGAACCGGCGCACCTGCGCCTTGGCAGCCAAGTCACCGTTAATAGCTACAAGTTTGAAACGGTGAGAGACTTCGTCTATTTGGGAACCAGCATTAACACCGAAAATAATATCAGTCTAGAAATCCAACGGAGAATCACCCTTGCCAACAAGTGTTACTTTGGACTATGTAGGCAATTGAGAAGTAAAGTCCTCTCTCGACAAACAAAGATCACGCTCTATAAGTCTCTCATCATACCAGTCCTGATGTACGGCTCGGAATCATGGACAGTGTCAAGAGAAGATGAGATGGCCCTTGGAGTATTTGAGAGAAAAGTTCTCCGGAAGATTTATGGTCCTTCCCGTGATGCCAACGGCGAGTATCGAAGGAAATTTAACGATGAGCTGTACGAGCTTTACGCAAACCTGACCATAGCTCAGCGGATTAAAGCCCAAAGGTTCCGCTGGCTGGGTCATGTTATGCGAATGGACAAAGAAGCACCAGCACAGAAAGTTTTCCTATCGACACCCGAATTCGGCAGCAGAGGAAGGGGGAGACCTCGACTGAGATGCAAACAACAGGTGGAGGATGACTTGAACTCCCTTGGGGTTTCCAATTGCCGTCAGTTATCGCTAAAAAGGAATGACTGGCGTGCTTTGATACGAAACGGCCAAAATCGCCTAGGCGGTTAAGCGTCATTATGACGCAAGCCAAGATCAGATCAGAGTAATAATAAAAGAAGTGTCGAGAAGGCTTCTGTTTTTTCCTGGTAGAATTGGCCCATTTTCTTAAAAAAAAAAACTAGTTGAAATTGTTATTTACAGCTGTGCATAGTGCAAAAGTAATCACACGTCAATTATCGATTAAGGTTCTTGCTGGGCAATCCTTAATATGGAACACCCGCAAGGTTGCTATTTTGAGGACCTGTGGATTGTACTGTTCGGCAAATGAGGTCAAATGTGATGGAATTCCAAATTTGGAAAATGAGATTTTTGCCAAATTTGGTGCAGTGTAAATGTACTATAAGGTTGTCATAAACAATTCCAATCAGTTCGTTTTAAAATTTCATTGTGAAATTCCGATAAAATCGATTAAATTGTCTCATGATCTATTAAATTTTCTCCCGCCAGGAGCCCCGTCTTAATAGCCGACATATCCCATAGTCTACGCTCCCACTGCCACCGATTTTGACGAACGGACGAGTTTGTTTACTTTCGGATTTCGATTTTAATTATTCTCTCTCAATAAAGATGATTGCAAATTTTTACCCGAGCGCTAAATTAGCAGAATCTGACATGCTTGAGTATCAGCTGATTTGTTTTGTTGACATAAAACACAATCATATGTCAAAATCAGCGGATTTCCCTGTTTGGAAATCTTTGCTGACCGCATTTACATCCAGCAAGAATTTAGCTCTTCTCTTCAAATTAAATGTCATTTTGTAATCACGAACTCGATTCAGGAAAACAATTTGTAACAATTATTTGCATTAGAAACGTACGTAATGCCACAATTTTGTTATGGTTTAAACGCATCTAGAATGGAGCAGTATGGAAGGCGGTCGGCATGATGTAGTGGTGCACTGTGGCTAGTCATTGTCGGCTGGGGTGGGTTCTTGCCAACCTTACTGTCCTGCGCCATATACAGAAAAATTCCTATCATGCCTTTACAAAAAAAACGCAGAAAGTAACACAGAAACGAACATCCGGTTAAACCCGGATGCCACGGTAAAATTCGAAATCCAAAAAAAATTAGGCCGGTTAAATTTAAATTCAAACAAATATCGGGCAAATGAAAATCTAAATTGAAATTTCAAAATAACGAAAAACTTAGGCAACGGAAATTTGAATAATAATTTAAATTGAAAACAGAACGTACAAGTCGAAAAACTGTCAAAAACCAAACAACAAAAAAAAAAAATAATCAAAAAATTTAAATTTAAACGAGCCGGAAATGACCGGCTACAACGGCTGAAAGAAAAAGAAAAAAAAATCTGAAATAAAGCGATGACCGGTTACCTGGCCTAAAGCAAAAAAATGAGGCCGAACAACAATTGGGGCGCCGCGGGTGTTGTTGCGACGCCCGGTGCTATACCCACCCTACTCCATGGCCATCGTCGCAGCTATGATTCGATGGCCCCTTATTTAAGCTACCTATACCTTCTAAATTATAGGAAAATCAGCATTCCCATTTTAATTACTGAATTTTATTTATAATTCATTTTATTAACTTAAGCCGAATTAAGTTCTACCCTATGTGATAAACCTGCATAGCCGCGTATAATTAATAATGATAATATTTATTTATTACCGCCTCAAAAAAAAAAAAAAAAAAATTGATACCCCAATATACCCCTTAATAAGTGCGCATTCACTTCATCATCATCATTTATTGGCGCTTAACCGCCTAAGCGATTTTGGCCGTCGCCTATCAAAGCACGCCAGTCATTCCTTTTTAGCGATAACTGACGCCAATTGGAAACCCCAAGGGAGTTCAAGTCATCCTCCACCTGTTGTTTCCATCTCAGTCGAGGCCTCCCCCTTCCTCTGCTGCCGAATTCGGGTGACGATTGGAAAACCTTCTGGGCTGGAGCTTCTTTGTCCATTCGCATGACGTGACCCAGCCAGCGGAGCCTTTGGGCTTTAATTCGCTGGACTATGGTCAGATCTGCGTAAAGCTCGTACAGCTCATCGTTAAATCTCCTTCGATACTCGCCGTCGGCATCACGGGAAGGACCATAAATCTTCCGGAGAACTTTTCTCTCAAATACTCCAAGGGCCATCTCATCTTCTCTTGACATTGTCCATGAATCTGAGCCATACATCAGGACAGGTATGATGAGAGACTTATAGAGCGCGATCTTTGTTCTTCGAGAGAGGACTTTACTTCTCAATTGCCTACTCAGTCCAAAGTAGCACTTGTTCGCAAGAGTGATTCTCCGTTGGATTTCTAGACTGATATTATTTTCGGTGTTATGCTGGTTCCCAAATAGACGAAGTCCCTCACAGTTTCAAATTTGTAACTATCAACAGTGACGAGGCTGCCAAGGCGCAGGTGCGCCGATTCTTTCTTTGATGACAGCAAATACTTCGTCTTGTCCTCGTTGACCGCAAGACCCACTTTTTTCGCTTCTTTATCCAGTCCAAAGAAGGCAGCGCTTACGGCGCGGTCGGCATGATGTAGTGGTGCACTGTGGCTAGTCATTGTCGGCTGGGGTGGGTTCTTGCCAACCTTACTGTCCTGCGCCATATACAGAAAAATTCCTATCATGCCTTTACAAAAAAAACGCAGAAAGTAACACAGAAACGAACATCCGGTTAAACCCGGATGCCACGGTAATATTCGAAATCCAAAAAAAATTAGGCCGGTTAAATTTAAATTCAAACAAATATCGGGCAAATGAAAATCTAAATTGAAATTTTAAAATAACGAAAAACTTAGGCAACGGAAATTTGAATAATAATTTAAATTGAAAACAGAACGTACAAGTCGAAAAACTGTCAAAAACCAAACAACAAAAAAAAAAATAATCAAAATTCAAATTTAAATTTAAACGAGCCGGAAATGACCGGCTACAACGGCTGAAAGAAAAAGAAAAAAAACCTGAAATAAACGGATGACCGGTTACCTGGCCTAAAGCAAAAAAATGAGGCCGAACAACAATTGGGGCGCCGCGGGTGTTGTTGCGACGCCCGGTGCTATACCCACCCTACTCCATGGCCATCGTCGCAGCTATGATTCGATGGCCCCTTATTTAAGCTACCTATACCTTCTAAATTAGAGGAAAATCAGCATTCCCATTTTAATTACTGAATTTTATTTATAATTCATTTTATTAACTTAAGCCGAATTAAGTTCTACCCTATGTGATAAACCTGCATAGCCGCGTATAATTAATAATGATAATATTTATTTATTACCGCCTCAAAAAAAAAAAAAAAAAAATTTATACCCCCATATACCCCTTAATAAGTGCGCATTCACTTATTTAACCGTTTAAACATTAAGTTATTTTTCACCTATTAGGTTTTTAATTATTTATTTAAATAATTGTTTTAGAATATTTATTTAGTGTTCTTTTTTTATTTATGTTTATTTTAGTTTATTTTATTTATTTATTATAGTGGCCTTTTATTTAGTTATGTTTCTTTAGTTTACCAATTTAGTTCGTTAAAAAAAGAATTTATTTCTTTTCTTTTTCCCTTTTCCCATTTTACTTATTTGTTATTTTGCTTTTTATTATTATTATTTTTATTTCCCTAAGTTTCAAAACCTTATTTCCCCCTTATGTTTGTTTTGATTCAATTAGGTGTACTTAACGTATTTAAGTAAAATTTTTTTTTTTTAACTATACCATTATTTTCTTAGTCTAATTAACTCAAAATACAATTTAATCTTCTTTCTTTATCTTTAAGTTATTTTAGAATATTTATTATTTAAGTTAAATTTGATTTCCCTTTCCTATTTTACTTTCCCTACTCTTAAGTTTAATTAAACGAGATTATATCTAATTTAATCCAATTGGCACGGACTCACCGAATAAGTAGTCGATGTTGTGTTTGTTGTTGATGTTGCGCGTTGGCTGCGCGCTGTTGTTGTTGCCATGGTCCTTTGACCAGGCGACCTCACTGCCGCTGGTCTACCTGGTGATGCTGTCTTTGTTGTTATGGTTGCGCGTTGCCTGCGCGCTGTTGTTGCTGCTGTTGCGCGTTGGCTGCGCGCTGTTGTTGCTGCTTTGGTTGCTTAGCGCTTTTGTTGTTGGCGCTTATTTGCGCTTGTAATTGTCGTGGCTGGTAGTTGTTGCTGTTGGCGCTGGCTGCGCGTTGTTGTTGGCGCTTTCTTTGCTTAGCGCTTTTGTTGTTGGCGCTTCTAATTGTTGTGGCTGGTAGTTGTGGTTGTTGCGCGTCGGCTGCGCGCTGTTGTTGGAGCAGTGGGACTTTATTGAGGCGGCCTCACTGCGGTTGTTCTAGCCGGTGTTGTTGTTGTTGCGCGTTGCCTGCGCGCGGTTGTTGTTGTTGGTGCAGTGGGCCTTTATTGAGGCGGCCTCACTGTGGTTGGTGCTGCTGGTAATTGTTGTTGTTGCCGTTGCAGTGGTCCTTTGACCAGGCGACCCCACTGCCCCTGGTCTACCTGGTGATGCTGTATTTGTTGTTATTGTTGCGCGTTGCCTGCGCGCTGTTTTTGCTGTTGTTGCGCGTTGGCTGCGCGCTGTTGTTGGCGCAGTGGGCCTTTATTGAGGCGGCCTCACTGTGGTTGTTCTAGCCGGTGTTGTTGTTGTTGCGCGTTGCCTGCGCGCGGTTGTTGTTGTTGGTGCAGTGGCCTTTATTGAGGGGGCCTCACTGTGGTTGCTGCTGCTGGTAATTGTTGTTGTCGCCGTTGCAGTGGTCCTTTGACCAGGCGACCTCACTGCCGCTGGTCTACCTGGTGATGTTGTATTTGCTGTTATTGTTGCGCATTGCCTGCGCGCTGTTGTACCTGTTGTTGCGCGTTGGCTGCGCGCTGTTGTTGGCGCAGTGGGCCTTTATTGAGGTGGCCTCACTGTGTTCTCGCTGACGTTGTGTTCTCGCTTGCTCCAGCATTGTTCTCCTCTGCTGTGCAGTATGCGTAGTTGCTGTATCTTTGGTTTTGTGGTTTTATTGTTTTAATTATTCATCTTGTTCGTAGTTTCCTGTCTAGAATAACTCCTAGATATTTGACTTTGTCACTGAGTGCTAAAGTTGCATTCCCAATTTTTGGTGGTATTAAGTTCGGTATTTTGTACCTCCTAGTGAAGAGGACAAGTTCGGTTTTCTCGGGATTAACCTCCAAACCTGAAGCGTTCGCCCAGTCGCATACTTTAGTCAGAGCATTTTCCATTAAATTGCAGAGGGTTTGAGGAAATTTTCCCCGAATGATAAGGCAGATGTCATCGGCGTACGCGATCACTTGATAGCCTTCAGCTTCCATGAGACGGAGAAGTTGGTTTACAGTAATCAGCCACAGGAGCGGAGAGAGAACACCTCCTTGCGGTGTACCTCTGTTAACGAGTCTGTGAATCGAATTACCGCCTATCTCCGTTGTAATCCGTCTGCTAATAAGCTGTTTGCGGATAAACTCCACAAGGCAGGCATCAACCCGCAGACCCGTTAACGCCGAGCTACATCAAGGAAAGCCACCAGTGTATATTCCTTTGTGTCAATTGACTTTTCTATAACAGATACCTAAGAATGCAAGGCAGTATCAGTCGATCTACCTTTACTATAGGCGTGTTGAGCACGCAACATATGAGTTGAGTCTACCGATCTTCTGACATAGTCCTCCAAAAGTCTTTCCATAATTTTAAGTGGAAATGAAGATAGGCTTATTGGTCTAAACTCATTAGGTTTAGAATGGGATGGTTTCCCGGATTTTGGGATAAATACTACCTTAACCTCTCTCCATGATGCAGGTACATAGTTGAGCCTGAGGCAACTAACAAAAATGGTTTTCAGCCAGGGCTTAATAAGCTCGGATGTTTGTTGTAGCTGGGCCGGGAATATTCCGTCCGGTCCTGGCGATTTATAGGGCTTGAGACTGGCTAAGGCCCAGTCCAGCTTTTTATCATCGGTTATTTCCTTTATCAGCTGATCCGAAAGCATTTCATTCCCGACCGTAGTAGTAGCCGTGTCTGTGCATGTCGGAAAGTGAGCATCCAGAAGCAGATTCATTGTGTCAGTGCTCGAATCGGTCCAATTCCCATCCGGCATTTGTATGTGGCTCAGTGTTGCTGGCGATTTTGAGAGCACCTTCCTCAGGCGCGAAGCTGCAGATGTTGATTCGATATTGTTGCAGAAATTCACCCAGGAGGCCCGTTTGGCCTTGCGAATTTCTTTTTTGTAGTTACTTAATTTAGTTTTGTGAAGTGCCCAGGATGTTACGCAACCATCTTGTTTGGCTTTGTTAAAGGTCGACCTACATGTTCTTCTGAGATTATCTAGATCGGACGACCACCAGGGTGGTCTGTGGGTTTCAGCTAACTTTTTAGGCGGGCACGCCTTATCCAGAGCAATCTTGCAGTGTTGATTGAAGGAGCTGACGAGATCGTCTAGGTCCTCATCATTTCTAGGTGTTACCAGCTGATTTGGCAAATATTTGCGAATAAGCTTTTGGTAGTAACCCCAATTTGTTTTCCTAATATTTTGTATATATTTCGGACTTGTATGTGTATCTACTAAGGAGAAGCTAATGTACCTATGGTCTGAGAAGGAGTGCTCGCCTAACACCGCATTAGAGGAGAGGTTGGCTAGGGCCTCGGTATCGGACTTGTATACCTTGAGGACCACCTTTTCATAGCCATACCTCACTACGTAATTGCATCGGGCCAGACCTCGATGCTTGCCTCATCCAGAAGCAGAACGATCTGCATGGTAGCCTTATCGGTCTTATCCACGTTCACCACCTTCCAGTTTGCTGTAGGCAGCTCAGGGTTGTACTCTTGCAGCACATCTAGAATCTCATCTGGTTCCGTGCAACCAACTGGAATCCAGACTCTAGCCCTTGGGCGTTGCGGGATATCAACCGCGTCCACTGCCCTCGTTGGGGTGGTTTCCTCCAGCGATCGGTTTCGCTTAGCGGTTTCCCCCTTGTTGTTAGCGCCATACAGCTCAACCTTGAAATCCGGCACTATCCGCCGAGCCCACGCAAGATCGCGCAGGAGCTTCGCCCAGGCCTCTGCCGAAACGTCTTCCTCCCTTATCGGTGAGGTCGCGTTCTTGAACAGGATCCGGGCTGCCGACCGCTTATCATTGCGGTTGGGCTTGGTGGATTGCCTGCGCGCCAAGTCCTCGACCCTAACGTCAGCACCCACATTCCTGGAGCCCCCAGCCAAGGGCTCACCAGACGCTTTACGCTGAAAGGCAAGACCACTTGTGGAGGCTACAGGGTTGATAGCCTCGTCTTTGGGCTCCCGATCGGAGCCCCTGGAGGAGGCACCGATCATCGGACTACTCAGACCGGTTTTACACTCGGCCCTACTACGTCGAGCTGCAGCAGCAGCAATGAAACGCTGGGGAGTCCTCTCAGCTATCGTCACTTTGCTAAGGTCCGGGTTGGCCGTGACCTTTTTAACGGAGCGAGCTCCTGTTGGCTTTTTTTGAGGAGAGCCAGACTCCTTATTTTTGTTGTT
The DNA here is from genome assembly GCA_964058755.1 of Campiglossa producta. Lineage (NCBI taxonomy): Eukaryota > Metazoa > Arthropoda > Insecta > Diptera > Tephritidae > Campiglossa > Campiglossa producta. The sequence goes on along the minus strand of CAXKVI010000002.1, from coordinate 105,150,363 downwards.
GTTGTTGGTACAGTTGTTCATGTTTGAACCCACGAGTGGCGGAGAAAGGGGAAGGTCCACCCTGGGCAGAGATCCGCATACCCAGGGTAAGGCTAATTAGAATCGGAGGTCGCCAGGTATCCGAAGCACTCCGTTAGCGACTGGGCTATTTTAGGGCCCCCAGCCAGGCTGATCCTCGGCACGGGTCGTATGACACCTTGATCCAGCCCATTTCAAGGAAGGAAGACAGGAAAGGCGAGAAGAGGGGGCTGTGATAGAGGCTACGAGTAGCGGAAGGAAAAGGAGGTGGGGGGGGGGGGGGAGGTCGCCGCTCGAATTAGCCGCCGATGCGTTACCTGGTGTCACCACGTGGAGGCTCCACCCCCGCTTGGAGGAGGAGGGTTTGAGTTGGCGCTGGTGTGTGCAAGGCGCGGACACCCCCATAAAAGACACCCTCGCAAACCGTAATTGGCCCCGATTTGTATTGTATTTTTTTATTGAAGATTTCTTCTCTAGCATTTCATGGAAAAACTTAATATGTCTTTTTAGAGGAAATAGCTTAGTATTGAAGTTGCTCGAAAGTATTGGGCATCATATAATTTTTTCATATGACATTGTGCGACGTGGTATAAAAGCGCATGAAAACGAATTATGCGCGTAAGTTGTTGTCTTTTATATGATATAAAGCCACTATACATATACATACATACATTGGTGGTCATATCATTTGCAACCGATTATAACGAGTTTCCACCCTTAGTTAAATTTTGCTTAATTTTGTCGCTTTTTCAAGCTTTACTAAAAATTCATAAAGACTGCAAAATTAGGCCTAAAGAGACTTTTACCTCTTTATATTTAAATGAAATGTACTACAAAACTGCATACTCAGATTTTTTCTAGAGAACCCGGGTCAAAAGTTCAAAACTTAAGCCAAATTTTTCAGAGTTTTTTGAATTTTACGTAAAGCTTGGAGAATCTTCACTGCAAGAATTCTCCACCAGAACAAAATCCCACCGAAGAAAATGCATTACCGTGATGATTTAAATACACCTGTAGAGGACAAGACGAAGTATCTGCTGTCATCAAAGAAAGAATCGGCGCACCTGCGCCTTGGCAGCCAGTCACCGTTGATAGCTACAAGTTTGAAACGGTGAGAGACTTCGTCTATTTGGGAACCAGCATTAACACCGAAAATAATATCAGTCTAGAAATCCAACGGAGAATCACCCTTGCCAACAAGTGTTACTTTGGACTAAGTAGGCAATTGAGAAGTAAAGTCCTCTCTCGAAGAACAAAGATCGCGCTCTATAAGTCTCTCATCATACCAGTCCTGATGTACGGCTCGGAATCATGGACAGTGTCAAGAGAAGATGAGATGGCCCTTGGAGTATTTGAGAGAAAAGTTCTCCGGAAGATTTATGGTCCTTCCCGTGATGCCAACGGCGAGTATCGAAGGAAATTTAACCATGAGCTGTACGAGCTTTACGCAGACCTGACCATAGTTCAGCGGATTAAAGCCCAAAGGCTCCGCTGGCTGGGTCATGTTATGCGAATGGACAAAGAAGCACCAGCACAGAAAGTTTTCATGCCTTTAAAAAAAACGCAGAAACTAACACAGAAACGAACATCCGGTTAAACCCGGACGCCCCGGCCAAACCGTTAAAATTCGAAATCCAAAAAAAATTAGGCCGGTTAAATTTAAATTCAAACAAATATCGGGCAAGTGAAAATCTAAATTGAAATTTTAAAATAACGAAAAACTTAGGCAACGGAAATTTGAATAATAATTTTAATTGGAAACAGAACGTACAAGTCGAAAAACTGTCAAAAACCAAACAACAAAAAAAATAATCAAAATTCAAATTTAAATTTAAACGAGCCGGAAATGACCGGCTACAACGGCTGAAAGAAAAAGAAAAAAAAACCTGAAATAAACCGAACTGAGATGACCGGTTACCTGGCCTAAAGCAAAAAAATGAGGCCGAACAACAATTGGGGCGCCGCGGGTGTTGTTGCGACGCCCGGTGCTATACCCACCCTACTCCATGGCCATCGTCGCACCTATGATTCGATGGCCCCTTATTTAAGCTACCTATACCTTCTAAATTAGGGGAAAATCAGCATTCCCATTTTAATTACTGAATTTTATTTATAATTCATTTTATTAACTTAAGCCGAATTAAGTTCTACCCTATGTGATAAACCTGCATAGCCGCGTATAATTAATAATAATAATATTTATTTATTACCGCCATAAAATAAAAAAAAAATTTATACCCAATATACCCCTTAATAAGTGCGCATTCACTTATTTAACCGTTTAAACATTAAGTTATTTAGTTACTTATTAAGTTACATTTTTATCCCCCCTTTTTTCAACTATTAGGTTTTTAATTATTTATTTAAATAATTATTTTAGAATATTTATTTCGTGTTTTTTTTATTTATGTTTTTTTAGTTTATTTTATTTATTTATTATAGTGGCCTTTTATTTTGTTATGTTTCTTTAGTTTACCCATTTAGTTCGTTAAAAAAAGATTTTATTTCTTTTCTTTTTCCCTTTTCCCATTTTACTTTTTTGTTATTTTGCTTTTTATTATTATTATTATTATTTTTATTTCCCTAAGTTTCAAAACCTTATTTCCCCTTATGTTTGTTTTGATTCAATTAGGTGTACCTAACGTATTTAAGTAACTATCATTATTTTCTTAGTCTAATTAACTCAAAATACAATTTAATCTTCTTTATTTATCTTTAAGTTAATTTAGAACATTTCTTATTATTTAAGTTAAATTTGATTTCCCTTTCCTATTTTACTTTCCCTACTCTTAAGTTTAATTAAACGAAATTATATCTAATTTAATCCAATTGGCACGGACTCACCGAATAAGTAGTTGATGTTGTGTTTGTTGTTGATGTTGCGCGTTGGCTGCGCGCTGTGGTTGTTGTTGGTGTGGCAGTGGTCCTTTGACCAGGCGGCCTCACTGCCGCTGGTCTACCTGGTGATACTGTCTTTGTTGTTATGGTTGCGCGTTGCCTGCGCGCTGTTGTTACTGCTGTTGCGCGTTGGCTGCGCGCTGTTGTTGCTGCTTTGGTTGCTTAGCGCTTTTGTTGTTGGCGCTTATTTGCGCTTGTAATTGTCTTGGCCGGTAGTTGTGGTTGTTGCGCGTCAGCTGCGCGCTGTTGTTGGAGCAGTGGGCCTTTATTGAGGCGGCCTCACTGTGGTTGTTCTAGCCGGTGTTGTTGTTGTTGCACGTTGCCTGCGCGCGGTTGTTGTTGTTGGTGCAGTGGGCCTTTATTGGGGCGGCCTCACTGTGGTTGCTGCTGCTGATAATTGTTGTTGTTGCCGTTGCAGTGGTCCTTTGACCAGGCGACCCCACTCTCGCTGGTCTACCTGGTGATGCTGTATTTGTTGTTATTGTTGCGCGTTGCCTGCGCACTGTTTTTGCTGTTGTTGCGCGTTGGCTGCGCGCTGTTGTTGGCGCAGTGGGCCTTTATTGAGGCGGCCTCACTGTGGTTGTTCTAGCCGGTGTTGTTATTGTTGCGCGTTGCCTGCGCGCGGTTGTTGTTGTTGGTGCAGTGGCCTTTATTGAGGCGGCCTCACTGTGGTCCTTTGACCAGGCGACCTCACTGCCGCTGGTCTACCTGGTGATGTTGTATTTGTTGTTATTGTTGCGCGTTGCCTGCGCGCTGTTGTTGCTGTTGTTGCGCGTTGGCTGCGCGCTGTTGTTGGCGCAGTGGGACTTTATTGAGGTGGCCTCACTGTGGTTGTTCTAGCTGGTGTTTTTGTTGTTGCGCGTTGCCTGCGCGCGGTTCTTGTTTTTGGTGCAGCGGGCCTTTATTGAGAATACAGTTTAAAAAACTATATCGTTATTTTACTATTTTCGATATTCGATTTGCTTCGACGATAGCTTACCTATTTTTTCCACCCTTAGTTATATTTTGCTTAATTTTGTCGCTTTTTCAAGCTTTACTCAAAATTCATAAAGACTGCAAAATTAGGCCTAAAGAGACTTTTACGTCTTTATATTTAAATGAAATGTACTACAAAACTGCATACTCAGATTTTTTCTAGAGAACCCGGGTCAAAAGTTCAAAACTTAAGCCAAATTTTTCAGAGTTTTTTGAATTTTACGTAAGAATTCTCCACCAGAACAAAATCCCACCGAAGAAAATGCATTACCGTGATGATTTAAACACCTGTAGAGGACAAGACGAAGTATCTGCTGTCATCAAAGAAAGAACCGGCGCACCTGCGCCTTGGCAGTCAAGTCACCGTTAATAGCTACAAGTTTGAAACGGTGAGAGACTTCGTCTATTTGGGAACCAGCATTAACACCGAAAATAATATCAGTCTAGAAATCCAACGGAGAATCACCCTTGCCAACAAGTGTTACTTTGGACTAAGTAGGCAATTGAGAAGTAAAGTCCTCTCTCGACAAACAAAGATCACGCTCTATAAGTCTCTCATCATACCAGTCCTGATGTACGGCTCGGAATCATGGACAGTGTCAAGAGAAGATGAGATGGCCCTTGGAGTATTTGAGAGAAAAGTTCTCCGGAAGATTTATGGTCCTTCCCGTGCTGCCAACGGCGAGTATCGAAGGAAATTTAACGATGAGCTGTACGAGCTTTACGCAGACCTGACCATAGTTCAGCGGATTAAAGCCCAAAGGCTCCGCTGGCTGGGTCATGTTATGCGAATGGACAAAGAAGCACCAGCGCAGAAAGTTTTCCTATCGACACCCGAATTCGGCAGCAGAGGAAGGGGGAGACCTCGACTGAGATGGAAACAACAGGTGGAGGATGACTTGAACTCCCTTGGGGTTTCCAATTGGCGTCAGTTATCGCTAAAAAGGAATGACTGGCGTGCTTTGATACGAAACGGCCAAAATCGCCTAGGCGGTTAAGCGTCATTATGACGCAAGCCAAGATCAGATCAGAGTAATAATAAAAGAAGTGTCGAGAAGGCTTCTGTCTTTTCCTAGTAGAATTGGCCCATTTTCTTAAAAAAAAAAATTAGTTGAACTTGTTATTTACAGCTGTGCATAGTGCAAAAGTAATCACACGTCAATTACCGATTAAGGTTCTTGCTGGGCAATCCTTAATATGGAACACCCGCAAGGTTGCTATTTTGAGGACCTGTGGATTGTACTGTTCGGCAAATGAGGTCAAATGTGATGGAATTCCAAATTTGGAAAATGAGATTTTTGCCAAATTTGGTGCAGTGTAAATGTACTATAAGATTGTCATAAACAATTCCAATCAGTTCGTTTTAAAATTTCATTGTGAAATTCCGATTAAATTGTCTCATGATCTATTAAATTTTCTCCCGCCGGTAGCCCCGTCTTAATAGCCGACATGGACAGTATCCAGAGAAGATGAGATGGCCCTTGGAGTATTTGAGAGAAAAGTTCTCCGGAAGATCTATGGTCCTTGCCGTGATGCCAACGGCGAGTATCGAAGGAAATTCAACGATGAGCTGTACGAGCTTTACGCAGACCTGACCATAGTTCAGCGGATTAAAGCCCAAAGGCTCCGCTGGCTGGGTCATGTTATGCGAATGGAAAAAGAAGCTCCAGCACAGAAAGTTTTACTATCGACACCCGAATTCGGCAGCAGAGGAAGGGGGAGGCCTCGACTGATATGGAAACAACAGGTGGAGGATGACTTGTACTCCCTTGGGGTTTCCAATTGGCGTCAGTTATCGCTAAAAAGGAATGACTGGCGTGCTTTGATACGAAACGGCCAAAATCGCCTAGGCGGTTAAGCGTCATTATGACGCAAGCCAAGATTACATTAGATAGATAAAGTATAATAAGGGCCACTTGCATAAAAGCCGATAACGCCTAATCGGCGATTAACTTGACAGCTAACCACACAAAATACGTCAATTAAACTCCGGTTAGTCGTTATCAGCTTTTATGTAAGCGGCCCTAAAAGTATAAACTGAAAGATTCGCTTAAAAGTTGCCCTACAAACTGGAGTGAAAAAGTTGTGCAACACAGCAACACTTTTGTGCAAACAAGAACCCTGTCTTTTTGATATTCGGTCCTGCACAAAACCTTGTTTTGCCGAGTGCAACGAAAACAACAATAGCAACCCAGATTTTCCCGTTAGAATTTCCCAATTTTTGACACCGATTTGTTATCCAACAACAATTTTTTGACGTCGATTTGAGCTGTCAAAATTACAGTTCACACTTGTACTGATACACTATGGTGCAGGTTTAAACCACAGACAAAGTTGACTAGAGTTTATCCCATACATATTGGCCGCTTAAACTAAGTTTAAACTCGCGCTGAAGTTTAAACTTGCACTGAAAAACCGGGCCTTAAACTTGCTTTCAGGTTCCCAATCAATCAGCGCTAGTCATATTGAAAAAAAAGGGTTGACTTTCCAATAATGTACGCTACCGCTTTCTTTAATCCAATAGTATTCGTTTGTATACCGGACCACCTTTAGCTTTTTGAAATCCGATCATTGCTCGTGCCTTATCGACGAATATCACGACACTATCGCTCTGACAGCATATACTTCAAGGAGTAACATAATTGGAGTACATTGCAAAGTACTCTGACTGTAGGTATTCCATGGAGTAGCAAGAACAAAGCGAAGGTTGGAGTAGGTGGTCCAGTCCTAGGACATCGCAATGTTAATTAGAGCCCAATTTTGTTTTGCCCTGAAATATAGGCGGAATTAAGTTCTACCCTGTGATAAACCTGCATAGCCGCGTATAATTAATAATAATAATCTATATTATTATTCCAAAACACGGCGCTTAGCTAGACTAAACTACAATACGTATATAAAAGAAATGTATATCAGATGAAAGCTTATCATGAGCATGTTTGCAAAAAATTATAACAATTCCAATAGGTTAATTTGTTCATGAGAAATTAGCGTTTAAAGTTTGTACCCAAGCTCTTTATATGGCACTATTAACATGCTTTGTAAATGTATATCCATACATATGTACATACAATGCTCGCATGGATTTCAGTCGAAATAGACAAACATTGAAAAAAATGTAAATATGTATGTATGTAAGTACATCTGATTTTGCGCTACTTTGACTACAAAAGCAATACAGGGGTAATAAGCAAACACACCCGATTATCGGGGGTTACATACTAGTATTTATTTATTACCGCCTCAAAATAAAAAAAAAATTTGTACCCCCATATACCGCCCAATAAGTGCGCATTCACTTATTTAACCGTTTAAACATTAAGTTATTTAGTTACTTATTAAGTTACATTTTTATCCCCCCCTTTTTTCACCTTTGTTTTAGAATATTTATTTAATGTTTTTTTTATTTATGTTTATTTTATTTTATTGTATTTATTTATTATAGTGGCCTTTTATCTAGTTATATTTCTTTAGTTTACCCATTTAGTTCGTTAAAAAAAGAATTTATTTCTTTTCTTTTTCCCCTTTCCCATTTTACTTATTTGTTATTTTGCTTTTTATTATTATTATTATTATTTCCCCCTAATGTTTGTTTTGATTCAATTAGGTGTACCTAACGTATTTAAGTAACATTTTTTTTTTTTTTTTAACAATATCATTTTTTTCTTAGTCTAATTAACTCAAAATACAATTTAATCTCCTTTCTTTATCATCATCATTTATTGGCGCTTAACCGCCTAAGCGATTTTGGCCGTCGCCTATCAAAGCACGCCAGTCATTCCTTTTTAGCGATAACTGACGCCAATTGGAAACCCCAAGGGAGTTCAAGTCATCCTCCACCTGTTGTTTCCATCTCAGTCGAGGCCTCCCCCTTCCTCTGCTGCCGAATTCGGGTGACGATTGGAAAACCTTCTGGGCTGGAGCTTCTTTGTCCATTCGCATGACGTGACCCAGCCAGCGGAGCCTTTGGGCTTTAATTCGCTGGACTATGGTCAGATCTGCGTAAAGCTCGTACAGCTCATCGTTAAATCTCCTTCGATACTCGCCGTCGGCATCACGGGAAGGACCATAAATCTTCCGGAGAACTTTTCTCTCAAATACTCCAAGGGCCATCTCATCTTCTCTTGACATTGTCCATGAATCTGAGCCATACATCAGGACAGGTATGATGAGAGACTTATAGAGCGCGATCTTTGTTCTTCGAGAGAGGACTTTACTTCTCAATTGCCTACTCAGTCCAAAGTAGCACTTGTTCGCAAGAGTGATTCTCCGTTGGATTTCTAGACTGATATTATTTTCGGTGTTAATGCTGGTTCCCAAATAGACGAAGTCCCTCACAGTTTCAAATTTGTAACTATCAACAGTGACGTGGCTGCCAAGGCGCAGGTGCGCCGATTCTTTCTTTGATGACAGCAAATACTTCGTCTTGTCCTCGTTGACCGCAAGACCCACTTTTTTCGCTTCTTTATCCAGTCCAGAGAAGGCAGCGCTTACGGCGCGGTTGTTAAGGCCAATGATATCAATATCATCGGCATACGCCAGCAATTGCACGCTCTTGTAAAAGATTGTACCATTGCGGTTTAGCTCTGCTGCTCGAATTATCTTCTCCAGCATCAGGTTGAAGAAATCGCACGAAAGGGAGTCGCCCTGTCTGAAGCCTCGTTTGGTTTCAAATGGCTCAGAGAGGTCCTTCCCGACTCTGACGGAGCTGTTAGTATTGCTCAACGTCATTTGGCAAAGCCGTATAAGCTTTGCAGGGAAGTCAAATTCAGACATGGCGGCATACAGGCAACTCCTTTTTGCGCTGTCAAAAGCGGCTTTGAAATCGACAAAGAGATGGTGTGTGTCGATTCTTTTATCATGGGTCTTCTCCAGGATTTGGCGTATCGTGAAAATCTGGTCGATGGTAGACTTACCAGGTCTAAAGCCACACTGATAAGGTCCAATCAGCTTGTCTACGATGGGCTTCAGTCTTTCACACAATACGCTAGAAAGAACCTTATACGCGATATTAAGAAGGCTGATTCCGCGGTAGTTGGTGCGGTTAGCGGGATCGCCTTTCTTGTGGATTGGGCAGAGCACACTTAAATTCCAATCTGGAGGCATGCACTCGTCTGACCATATTCTGCATAAGAGCTGATGCATGCTTTTTACCAGCTCTTCGCCTCCGTGTTTGAACAGCTCGGCGGGTAGTCCGTCTTTTCCAGGCGCTTTGTTGTTTTTCAGCCGGGATATAGCTATCCTCACTTCATCATAGTCAGGTGGTGGGACGACTTTTCCATCGTCAGGGATTGGGGTATCGGGTTCGACGTCTCCCTCGCAATTTAGCAGTGAGGAGAAGTGCTCCCTCCATAATTTAAGTACACTCTGTACGTCGGTTACCAGGTCGCCATTATTGTCCTTACAGGAACTTGCCCCGGTCTTAAAACCTTCCGTCATCCGCCGGATCTTTTCATAGAATTTTCGGGCATCATTCCTGTCAGCCAGCATCTCAAGCTCCTCACACTCACGCCTTTAGGCCTCACGTTTCTTTTTTCTGAAAAGGCGTCTCTCTTCCTTCTTTGCCTCACGATAGCGTTGCCATACACTGCGGGTTGCGCCCGTTCGCAACGTCTCCCTGTAGGCAGCGTCCTTTTTGTCCGAGGCAGTGCTGCATTCCTCATCGTACCAGTTGTTTTTGCGGGCTCGCTGGAACCCTATAGTGGCCTCAGCGGCGGTACGTAATGAGTGAGAGATATGCTTCCATTGCTCGGTTGCATCGTTAGGTCGAGGATTGCTCTCCGATAGCAGGTGTGAGAGTCGAGTGGAGAAATTGTCAGCTGTCTGTGTCGTGCGCAGCTTCTCGACGTCAAACTTTCCTTCCGTTACTGTGCGCACTTTCTTTGCTACACAGAGGCGTGTGCGTATCTTGGCTGCAACAAGATAATGGTCCGAGTCGATATTGGGACCACGAAGGGTACGCACGTCCAGAACGGTGGAGCTATGTCTGCCGTCGATCATGACATGATCAATCTGGTTTCATGTTCTTTGATCAGGAGACAGCCATGTGGCTTGGTGTATTCGTTTATGCTGGAACCTGGTACTACTGATGACCATATTGCGAGCAGCAGCGAAATCAATCAACCTAGTGCCGTTGGGGGATGTTATATCATGGAGACTAAATTTTCCAACTGTTGGACCAAAGACTCCTTCCTTGCCCACCTTCGCATTAAAGTCGCCGAGCACGATTTTGATATCATGTTGGGGGCAGCGATCATAAGTCTGTTCAAGTTTATCGTAGAAGGAGTCCTTCTCTGCGTCGTCCGTCTCCTCAGTCGGCGCATAGGCGCAGATAAATGTTATGTTGAAAAATTTCGCTTTGATGCGGATCGCAGCGAGACGCTCGTCCACGGGGGTGAACGCTAGTACTTGGCGGCGAAGTCTCTTTCCCACCACGAATCCTACACCACGCGCTTTGCCGCGTGTCTGGCCACTGTAGTATACGTCACAAGGTCCGATGGTCGTCTTTCCTTGTCCCGTCCATCGCATTTCCTGCAGGGCGGTGATGTCAGCCTTTGCGTTAACAAGGACATCAACCAGTCGGGCAGCGGTACCGTCCCTTGAAAGGGTCCGGACATTCCCGGTACATGCCCTAATATCCAAATCATTATGCCTTATTCGTTTTGCCGGGTCGTCAACATTAAAGGGGGTTCTCATCCGAGGCTTTAATTTATTTTTCATTGGACTAAATTTTTTACGTGGCGGGTCCCAAACCCAGCGCACAACCCGTTTCGGGGTTTTTGGAAAATATTTACACATTTATATAGCGAGCCGCTTGCTTCAAGACAGACGCCCGCTTGCAGCCGCACCTCATGGTGAACAGACGCTGCGCAAAAACCTCGGTGAGCCCTTAAACCAAGTATGTCAGAGTGGCCCCACCGGGGCTCCCTCTCTTTCTGCCGCGAGCCTAGGTAGCTCCCGTTGCCCAGAGTTCTTTCTTTATCTTTAAGTTAATTTAGAACATTTCTTATTATTTAAGTTAAATTTGATTTCCCTTTCCTATTTTACTTTCCCTACTCTTAAGTTTAATTAAACGAAATTACATATATCTAATTTAATCCAATTGGCACGGACTCACCGAATAAGTATTTGATGTTGTGTTTGTTGTTGATGTTGCGCGTTGGCTGTACGCTGTTGTTGTTGTTGGTGTTGCAGTGGTCCTTTGACCAGGCGACCTCACTGTCGCTGGTCTACCTGGTGATGCTGTCTTTGTTGTTATGGTTGCGCGTTGCCTGCGCGCTGTTGTTGCTGCTGTTGCGCGTTGGCTGCGCGCTGTTGTTGCTGCTTTGGTTGCTTAGCGCTTTTGTTGTTGGCGCTTATTTGGGCTTGTAATTGTCGTGGCTGGTAGTTGTGGTTGTTGCGCGTGGGCTGCGCGCTGCTGTTGGAGCAGTGGGCCTTTATTGAGGCGGCCTCACTGTGGTTGTTCTAGCCGGTGTTGTTGTTGTTGCGCGTTGCCTGCGCGCGGTTGTTGTTGTTGGTGCAGTGGGCCTTTATTGAGGCGGCCTCACTGTGGTTGCTGCTGCTGGTAATTGTTGTTGTTGCCGTTGCAGTGATCCTTTGACCAGGCGACCCCACTGCTGCTGGTCTACCTGGTGATGCTGTATTTGTTGTTATTGTTGCGCGTTGCCTGCGCGCTGTTTTTGCTGTTATTGCGCGTTGGCTGCGCGCTGTTGTTGGCGCAGTGGGCCTTTATTGAGGCGGCCTCACTGTGGTTGTTCTAGCCGGTGTTGTTGTTGTTGCGCGTTGCCTGCGCGCGGTTGTTGTTGTTGGTGCAGTGGCCTTTATTGAGGCGGCCTCACTGTGGTTGCTGCTGCTGGTAATTGTTGTTGTTGCCGTTGGAGTGATCCTTTGACCAGGCGACCCCACTGCCGCTGGTCTACCTGGTGATGCTGTATTTGTTGTTATTTTTGCGCGTTGCCTGCGCGCTGTTGTTGCGCGTTGGCTGCGCGCTGTTGTTGGCGCAGTGGGCCTTTATTGAGGTGGCCTCACTGTGGTTGTTGTAGCCGGTGTTGTTGTTGTTGCGCGTTGCCTGCGCGCGGTTGTTGTTGTTGGTGCAGTCGGCCTTTATTGAGAATACAGTTTAAAAAACTATATCGTTATTTTACTATTTTCGATATTCGATTTGCTTCGATGATAGCTTACCTATTTTTTTTAATAAAACCAGCTTAACGTAAAAAAATTGGTTGTTTAAGGGGCCTATTACCGTTCGCCAGTCGCTTGAGTTTTTGGAGTCACCTTATTCGGCGAGTCGCCTGTACAAGTAGGTACTCAGAGCGACTGGGAGATGTCTTTTGGGAGGAATATCGGCCAGGCTGATATGGAAATGGAGGTTATCCGCCGACGTTGCGTTCTCGCTTGATCCAGCATTGTTCTCCTCTGCTGTGCAGTATACGTAGTTGCTGTATCTTTGGTTTTTAGGTTTTATTGTTTTAATTATTCATCTTGTTGTACGACCCCTCGCCGGGCAAGGCCAGCTTAGGGTCAAGGGAAGAGTAAGGGGAATGTGTCGTCCGCCGCGGCAGAGCCCCATACCGCGGTAAGGCCATAGTTACTCTCTAAGGCGGCCCGGTGTCAGAGAGGCTCCGTACGATTACAGCCACGATTTGCCTCCCGGCTGCAAACGTCCAATGGGCACCTGGTCGCATAACATCCTGAATTGGGAGGGGGAAGATCTTTGTCGTCGCCCCAGAAAGGCTAGGCTTCTCTCGTGATGTAGTACCGGGCGGCGCTATGATCACAAGGCAGCGTAGCTCTGTGGCTATCGACTTAAGCCCTCGTACCGCGGCAAGGTGTCCACCCTTCACGAGGGGCTTCATTTTTTTACATTGGCTTAATTTTGAAGTTTGAGGCGAATGTTACCGGGCGACTCGCAGTCGGTAATACAAATGTCGGCGAGTCGCTCATATTTTTGTTCGCAAACCGTAATAGGCCCCGATTTTTATTGTATTTTTTTATTGAAGATTTCTTTTCTAGCATTTCATGGAAAAACTTAATATGTCTTTTTAGAGGAAATAGCTTAGTATTGAAGTTGCTCGAAAGCATTGGGCATCATATAATTTTTTCATATGACATTGTGCGACGTGGTATAAAAGCGCATGAAAACGAATTATGCGCGTAAGTTGTTGTCTTTTATATGATATAGAGCCACTATATATATACATACATACATTGGTGGTCATATCATTTGCAACCGATTATAACAACGAGTTTCCACCCTTAGTTAAATTTTGCTTAATTTTGTCGCTTTTTCAAGCTTTACTCAAAATTCATAAAGACTGCAAAATTAGGCCTAAAGAGACTTTTACCTCTTTATATTTAAATGAAATGTACTACAAAACTGCATACTCAGATTTTTTCTAGAGAACCCGGGTCAAAAGTTCAAAACTTAAGTCAAATTTTTCAGAGTTTTTTGAATTTTACGTAAAGCTTGGAGAATCTTCACGGCAAGAATTCTCCACAAGAACAAAATCCCACCGAAAAAAATGCATTACCGTGATGATTTAAACACCTGTAGAGCAATAATAAAAGAAGTGTCAAGAAGGCTTCTGTCTTTCCTGGTAGAATTGGCCCATTTTCTTTAAAAAAACACTAGTTGAAATTGTTATTTACAGCTGTGCATAGTGCAAAAGTCATCACACGTCAATTACCGATTAAGGTTCTTGCTGGGCAATCCTTAATATGGAACACCCGCAAGGTTGCTATTTTGAGGACCTGTGGATTGTACTGTTCGGCAAATGAGGTCAAATGTGATGGAATTCCAAATTTGGAAAATGAGATTTTTGCCAAATTTGGTGCAGTATAAATGTACTATAAGGTTGTCATAAACAATTCCAATCATTTCGTTTTAAAATTTCATTGTGAAATTCCGATAAAATCGATTAAATTATCTCATGATCTATTAAATTTTCTCCCGCCGGGAGCCCCGTCTTAATAGCCGACATATCCCATAGTCTATGCTCCCACTGCCACCGATTTTGACGAACGGACGAGTTTGTTTACTTTCGGATTTCGATTTTAATTATTCTCTCTCAATAAAGATGATTGCAGAATGTGACATGCTTGAGTATCAGCTGATTTGTTTTGTTGACACAATCATATGTCAAAATCAGCTGATTTCCATGTTTGGAAATCTTTGCTGACCGCATTTACATCCAGCAAGAATTTAGCTCTTCTCTTCAAATTAAATGTCATTTTGTAATCACGAACTCGATTCAGGAAAACAATTTGTAACAATTATTTGCATAACAAACGTACGTAATGCCACAATTTTGTTATGGTTTAAACGCATCTAGAATGGAGCAGTAAAGAAGGCGGTCGGTATGATGTAGTGGTGCACTGTGGCTAGTCATTGTCGGCTGGGGTGGGTTCTTGGCAACCTTACTGTCCTGCGCCATAAACAGAAAATTTCCTATCATGCCTTTAAAAAAAACGCAGAAACTAACACAGAAACGAACATCCGGTTAAAACCGGATGCCACGGCCAAACCGTTAAAATTCGAAATCCAAAAAAAATTAGGCCGGTTAAATTTAAATTCAAACAAATATCGGGCAAATGAAAATCTAAATTGAAATTTTAAAATAACGAAAAACTTAGGCAACGGAAATTTGAATAATAATTTTAATTGGAAACAGAACGTACAAGTCGAAAAACTGTCAAAAACCAAACACCAAAAAAAAATAATCAAAATTCAAATTTAAATTTAAACGAGCCGGAAATGACCGGCTACAACGGCTGAAAGAAAAAGAAAAAAAAAACCTGAAATAAACCGAACCGGAGATGACCGGTTACCTGGCCTAAAGCAAAAAAATGAGGCCGAACAACAATTGGGGCGCCGCGGGTGTTGTTGCGACGCCCGGTGCTATACCCACCCTACTCCATGGCCATCGTCGCACCTATGATTCGATGGCCCCTTATTTAAGCTACCTATACCTTCTAAATTAAGAGGAAAATCAGCATTCCCATTTTAATTACAGAATTTTATTTATAATTACATTTTTATCTCCCCCTTTTTTCACCTATTAGGTTTTTAATTATTTATTTAAATAATTGTTTTAGAATATTTATTTAGTGTTTTTTTTATTTCTGTTTATTTTTGTTTATTTTTGTTTATTTTAGTTTATTTTATTTATTTATTATAGTGGCCTTTTTTTTAGTTATGTTTCTTTAGTTTACCCATTTAGTTCGTTAAAAAAAGAATTTATTTCTTTTCTTTTTCGCTTTTCCCATTTTACTTATTTGTTATTTTGCTTTTTATTATTATTATTATTATTTTTATTTCCCTAAGTTTCAAAACCTTATTTCCCCCTTAGGTTAGGTTAGGTTCAAGTGGCTGCCGCAGAGGCACACTTAGGCCAGTTTTGAAAGGCCCGTTGTGATACCACCAACACAAGGAAAGTCAGTCCCGGGACCCAGCCAGATGGAAAATCCCTGAGCTGTTGGGATTTTCCACATAGCAGAATCCCGGGACTGACACTCCTAAACCGACACCGTTACTCCTCCTCGAACCACTTAGATGAATTTATGAAGGCCATCAAGTCCTTTATGTCCAGTTCCGCGATCTGGCTTAGGCTATCCAGGAACGGAACTCCCAAAAAGCGCGTTCTCGCGCCGCTTAAAGCCGGACAGTTGCAGATGAGGTGTTCCACTGTTTCCTCCTCATCATCATCTTTGCAACTCCTGCAGCATCGTCGGAAGGGCACACTTAGCCTTTCTGCATGCCTACCAATGAGGCAGTGACCGGTTAATACCCCTATCAATATGCAGATTTCCCTCCTAGTTAGGGCATAAATGCGTCTAGACCTTTTGAGATCCCATTTTGGCCAGGTTAGTTTCGATATCCGACACCCTGGGGATTGCAGCCATCTTTCGTTGGCTTGACGGAGTGTGTGCTCCTTCAGCATTAGTTTGCATGTGGCAAACGGCATACCTAAGCGCCTTTTATCCTGAAGAACCTGCTAGGTCGTGCCCTGCCTGGCAAGCTCGTCTGCCTTACAGTTTCCCTCAATGTCCCTATGTCCCGGGACCCATATGAGGTTTACGCGGTTCTGTTGGGCCATCTCCTGAAGAGATCGATGACAGCTGAGCGTCAGTTCAGAGTTGAACGTGTATGAGTCAAGGGATTTGATGGCCGCTTGGCTATCGCTGAAAATAGCGATATCTTCTCCGATAACACGTTTGCTTAACCAGGCCGCGGCGTCTAGGATTGCCGAGACTTCCGCTTGGAAGACGCTACAATGATCAGGTAACCTGAAGGAGAGCTCAAGGTCCAAATCCCTTGAATAACCCCCTCCTCCAACTCTGCCGTCCAACTTCGAGCCGTCGGTGTATATGGAAGTGCCACTATTTGTTTCGGGGCACCAATCCGTCCTCTCCCAGTCTTCTCTGCTGGGAATGTTTATTTTGAAACAGCTATCACCGACTGTAGTGGTCGCACAACGATCTGTGCTTAGAGGGAGAAAGCTGTAAGATTCCAGAATACTGGAGTGTCCAATAGTACCCGCACCCCAACTGGAGGTTTCTCTTAGGCGCAGAGCTGATGCCGATGCTGACCGAAACCCTTCCAGATCATGTGGCAAAGGACAAGTTCCACTTTCCCCGGGTTGATACTAAGTCCGCAGCGAGAGGACCACGTCGAAACTTCTCGCAGTGCTACTTGCATCAGGTCACACAGAGTTTGTGGGAACTTGCCTCTGAATGCAATAGCTAAATCGTCTGCGTATGCCACTATCTTCCCGCCCCCCCCAGCTTGTGTCACGTAGCAACGAGTTGACTGTGAGGTTCCATAAAAGCGGGGAAAGAACACCACCCTGGGGTGTTCCCCTTGTGACATAGCGTGATAACTCAACCGTACCAAGTGAAGAAGCTATTTTCCTTCCCATTAAAAGTTGGTCAATTAAACCAGTTAGAGGTCTATCTACGCCCAGATTAGTTAGAGCGGAGTTGATAGCCTCCGGGCTTATATTGTTGAAAGCCCCCTCAATGTCTAGGAGGGCCACGAGACAGTAGTCCTTTTCACACAGCGATTTCTCAATGAGAGACACTAGGCTGTGCAGAGCGGTTTCTGTTGATTTACCCTTGGTGTATGCATGCTGATAGCTAGAGATAAGGTTGCTATCAATAGTCGTTAAGAGGTAGTCGCTTAGTATCCTCTCAAAGGTTTTTAGTACAAAGGACGAGAGACTGATCGGTCTGTAGTCTTTTGGCTCGTAGTGGGATGCCTTCCCAGCCCGTGGCGCTTCTCCAGGAGCCCGGAATGTGGTTGAGAGCCAGGCAGGCTGTGAAGAGAAATACCAGCCATTTAGCTGATGTCTCCAACGTGTTTATAAGTTGCGCGGGGATAATCCCGTCCGGCCCGGCAGCCTTATACGGTTCAAAGCTCTTAACTGCCCACCTTACCCTTTCCTCAGTGATGGGTATTTTTACTGCCAGGTTTGTTGCAGGTACTAGTGGTGCGTCATGCAGATTCCCCGGAAAATGTGTATTCAAGAGCAGCTCAAGGGTTTCCTCTTCCGTGCTGGTCCAGGATCCGTCAGTTTTTCGCAAATAGCTGATGGCTGTTTGACTTTTCGAGAGGACTCGTCTAAATCTCGCTGTGTCGTCGACCTTTTCGACGCCAGTACAGAAATTTCTCCACGAAGTTCTCTTCGCCTGTCTCAGAGCTTTTTTGTAGGCCCTAAGTTTAGCTTTATATTCGTGCCAATGAGGCTCAGAGCCGAGGCTCTTGGCCTCGTTAAATTGTTTCCGGCATGATTTGCGGAACGAGTCCAAATCGTAGGACCACCAATGTAGCCTGTGTTTACCGCGTGGTTTTGGCACTGGACAAGCCTGTCCTAGAGCATTTGAGAGCGCCGATGTAAATGTAGTAACAAGATCCTCCAGCTCCTCTACTGATGAGGGGGCTTGTGAGCGCAGTACTGGGAGGTCTCTGTCTAATATTTCATTGTGTAACTGCCAATTTGTGTTACGTGGATTGCGCTTAATGATTGGTTGTTCTACAATAAAGTCTAAAACCATTTCTATGTAACGGTGGTCGGAGAATGAATGTTCTTCCGGAACCCGCCATTTTCTGACCCACCCATAAGCGCCTTCACTACAGATAGTGAGGTCTATGACCTCCCTACGGGTCTTAGTGATAAAAGTAGGCTCATTACCCACGTTGCAAATTACCAGGTTAGTTGTTAAGAGGTAATCAAACAGATACTCGCCCCTGGCATTGATATCGGAACTCCCCCATTGGACATGGTGAGCATTAGCGTCCGCTCCAATAATAAGATTACCCGTGCAGAAATTTGACACCAGGTCTTTCACCTCTGTTTGTGGTGGGGGTTCTTCGGCGTCGTAGGGCATATAGACCGACGCCAGCATCAGGCGGGTGCTGTCGACCGTTAGACTGATAGCGGTAATATCACCATTGGTGTAGTTAGGTAGGAGAAAGGAGTTCAACTCAGACTTGACCAAAATACACGTTCGGACTTTGCTCTCCTCGCTGGCTCGAATGAGCTTGAAACCCTTAGCCTCCAATCCGCAGATTCTCGAGCTATTGACCCAGGGTTCTTGGATAAGGACCACATCCACGTCGCCTTTAGAAAGACGACTACTTAAAGCAGCCGAAGCCACTTTAGATTTGTGCAGATTATTCTGAAGCACCACCAACATGAGAGAGCACAGACTTCCCTGCCGTCCCCATGTCGTCGAGGTTTGCCCCATCCCGGAGGTTGCCTATCAACGACGAGTTGTTCCGATTAACTGCCCGATATGGCGTTGCAGGAGTCCTGCTGCCTGTAGCGCTAGATGTTAATCGCTCAGCGTTGGCTGCTAACACCGTGACGTCGAGGACTTCCTCGTCCTGTAGGCTGTCCTCCATCTCCGAGTTGTTCACAGCTCTATCGGCAAGGGACGTGGCGGATAACATGCTTTCCGCATCGGAATCCTCCGCTTCCTCTTCTGGTAATTCGTTTTCCGGTTCCCCCGGAGCAGCCGAGAAGGCACCGCGCTGAGCATCACCACGATATACGTGGATAACGATCTGGCCTACGCTGTAGTGTACTAGGCCATTGCACCTTTTGAGGGGCTCGATTGACTCTTTATTCATGGTGAACACCACCTGTCTGTCGGGCCCCACCGCATCCCCGACCAGATTGACACTCCAGTCATGCGTTGGGAGGGACGGATTCATTAGCCGTAGCATCCCGAGAATTCTGTCGGGTTCGTCAGGGATGGCCGGAATCTACGCCCTTGCCCTTGGACGAGCTGGAATGTCCTTCCAGTCGACGACCTCTATCTTTGCGCCCTTGTAGACTTCACCCAGTTTAGCAGCGGCTGCCTTATACAGTGCTACGGTTTTTGCATCCTCGCATGCGAGTAATTTGATCTGACCCTGGTGCCAACCCGCATCCGTTACTCGCGCCGAACTACTCGGAAACTCCGGAGCAACGTTGAGAAGAATGTTGCCGAGTTCATTTCGCACGTAACGCCACCGGTCCTTGGGGATGGCCAGACGGTCATTGCCTCGGTCAAGGACGCCTATAAGGATCCTGTCCTTGGTTACCTCAGCAAAGCTTAGTTTGCCCGCTCCAGAGGTATTCTGATGCCGCTTGGGAGGGGGATTTAACTCCAGGTCCGATCTCTGGCGCTTGAAAGGGTTAACTTTTAACCTCTTTGGCACGTAAGAATTTTGGAAATCCGGTATCACAGCTTTCGCTAGCTCTACTGATTTACTGGAATTCGGCGACAGCGACTCCTGCGGTACCCCTTCATACCTCTTCAGGATCTTTGCAGCCAATCTTTTCTCGTGGTATGTGCAGCGTTCCGTTCAAATACAGCCACGATTTGCCTCCCGGCTGCAAACGTCCAATGGGCACGTGGTCGCATAACACCCTGGATTGGGAGGGGGAAGATCTTTGTCGTCGCGCCAGAGAGGCTAGGCTGCTCTCGTGATGAAGTGCCGTACGGAGCTATGATCACAAGGGCAGCGTAGCCCTGTGGCTATCGACTTAAGCCCTCGTACCGCGGCAAGGTATCCACCCTTCACGAGGGTATTTCCCCCTTATGTTTGTTTTGATTCAATTAGGTGTACCTAACGTATTTAAGTAAAATTTTTTTTTTTTTTTTTTAACTATATAATTATTTTCTTAGTCTAATTAACTCAAACTACAATTTAGGGCCACTTGCATAAAAGCCGATTAAGCCTAATCGGTGATTAACTTGACAGCTAACCATACAAAATACGTCAATTAAACTCCGGTTAGTCGTTATCAGCTTTTATGCAAGCGGCCCTTAATCTTCTTTCTTTATCTTTAAGTTAATTTAGAACATTTCTTATTATTTAAGTTAAATTTGATTTCCCTTTCCTATTTTACTTTCCCTACTCTTAAGTTTAATTAAACGAAATTATATCTAATTTATCGTGCCAATTGGCACGGACTCACCGAATAAGTAGTTGATGTTGTGTTTGTTGTTGATTTTGCGCGTTGGCTGCGCGCTGTTGTTGTTGTTGATGTTGCGTGGTCCTTTGACCAGGCGACCTCACTGCCGCTGGTCTACCTAGTGATGCTGTATTTGTTGTTATGGTTGCGCGTTGGCTGCGCGCTGTTGTTGCTGCTTTGGTTGCTTAGCGCTTTTGCTGTTGGCGCTTATTTGCGCTTGTAATTGTCGTGGCTGGTAGTTGTTGCTGTTGGCGCTGGCGCTGGCTGCGCGCTGTTGTTGGCGCTTTGTTTGCTTAGCGATTTTGTTGTTGGCGCTTCTTATTGTTGTGGCTGGTAGTTGTGGTTGTTGCGCGTTAGCTGCGCGCTTTTGTTGTTGTTGTTGCGCGACGGCTGCGCGCATAGTGTATCAGTACAAGTGTAAACTCTTCTTTTGACAGCATAAATCGACGTCAAAAAATTGTTGTTGGCTTACAAATCGCTGTCAAAAATTGGCAAATTCTAACGGGAAAATCTGGGTTGCTATTGTTGTTTTCGTTGCACTCGGCAAAACAGGGTTTTGTGCAGGACCGAATATCAATGAAACAGGGTTCTTGTTTGCAGGGTTCTTTGTTTGCAGTTTATACTCTTATTATAATTTATATCAAAGAAAAAAAACATAAAATAAAAAAACTTAAAACTAGTAAATTTTATTTATTTTACAGAAAAAATTTGAGGTAAGTATCTTCGAAATGAGAAATTAGACAGAAAATGAAAACAAACGTTATTTTTGGAAACATGTATATACGATGTTTTTAGATAGATTTACTATCAAATACATATCTTAGCACACAGAAGGCTTCAAACCCCAAAATTTGGTATTTGTTTCCTTTAGGGGTCAACTCCTAATAAATTAGCTAGAATTATGGAAGATAGCTCAAAATACGGGGTTTGGCCTCAGGATCACGAATCCGGAAGCGTTTTTTTTAATATTTTGCTTCTCAGAAGAGAACCCGCCACAATTTTGGTACCGGAACCGGGTCAATTTTCGGTTTTTTGACCATAACTTTCCACAGACACAAAAAAAATTAAAAAGCGCTTCCGGATTCGTGATCCTCAGGCCAAAACCCGTATTTTGAGCTATCTTCCATAATTCTAGCTAATTTATTAGGAGTTGACCCCTAAAGGAAACACATACCAAATTTTTGGGTTTGAAGCTAATAATTAGCAGTTGTTTGTTATTTGTTTAATAAAAAATAGTGAGCAGACTCGAAAGAGTTATTCTAAATAATAATTTTATATAATTCGCTGTTATTTATGTTAAAAAAATCAAATTTCTAAGTTTTAGCGAACTACTTTTTTATGCAACCTACTACTCATTTTTTATACCAAATCGAATGCAACTCGGCGCAAAATGATGCTCTTTTTCCAAAAAAACAACTCTGATGAACAGGTGTTAAAATCATTTTGGAATTTTGACGTCTATGCCGAAGAGTTTACAGTTGTATTGGTACACTATGGCTGCGCGCTGTTGTTGGCGCAGTGGGCCTTTATTGAGGCGGCCTCACTGTGGTTGTTCTAGCCGGTGTTGTTGTTGTTGCGCGTTGCCTGCGCGTGGTTGTTGTTGTTGGTGCAGTGGGCCTTTATTGAGGCGGCCTCACTGTGGTTGCTGCTGCTGGTAATTGTTGTTGTTGCCGTTACAGTGGTCCTTTGACCAGGCGACCTCACTGCCGCTGGTCTACCTGGTGATGCTGTATTTGCTGTTATTGTTGCGCGTTGTCTGTGCGCTGTTGTTGCTGTTGTTGCGCGTTGGCTGCGCGCTGTTGTTGGCACAGTGGGCCTTTATTGAGGCGGCCTCACTGTGGTTGTTCTAGCCGGTGTTGTTGTTGTTGCGCGTTGCCTGCGCGCGGTTATTGTTGTTGGTGTAGTGGGCCTTTATTGAGGCGGCCTCACTGTGGTTGCTGCTGCTGGTAATTGTTGTTGTTGCCGTTGCAGTGGTCCTTTGACCAGGCGACCGCACTGCCGCTGGTCTACCTGGTGATACTGTATTTGTTGTTATTGTTGCGCGTTGCCTGCGCGCTGATGTTGCGCGTTGGCTGCGTGCTGTTGTTGCTGCTTTGTTTGCTTAGCGCTTTTGTTGTTGGCGCTTCTAATGGTTGTGGTTGTTGTTGTTGGAAAACACTGCTGAACATGAAGAAATATTATTTATTATGCCAAAGCTCTTTATATGCACGTTACTTACAAAAAAAAATGTTTTCCAACTTACACTGCACATTTAGCTGGATGCCTGGACACTGTAAAATGGCAGGAAATGGGATGGTGGATTAGCCTGCCATAGGGACATATTCGCTCCGCTTTTACAGTCCTTATTTTTAACAAATCTAGCAATAGTAATAATCGCAAATTGAAGAAAAATAAAAAGAAATTATTTTGATTTGTAATTTATTTGATTAAAAAAAAAACCCAACCAGAAAAGTCGTGACAAAAAAAAAATAAATGAGTATGAGAATTGCTTAAAATGTCATTAGTGTCATTAACGGTTTTACCTATAGCATTCATATCATGTGTACCCTGCAGGGAACTCACACACTAGTGAACAAATTTCAGGTTCAGAACTAGATATAAGGTGGCCAATAAGAACTAGTACGTTAGTGATTATATTGTCACCAGTTCGAAACCAATGTTTGAGGAGTCATTAAAAGGCATTTGGATTCGTATTTGAATTTAAGTTTTTTTGAATTTAATTTATATTCGTTTCTATGCTTAGAAATGGTTCAGAACTATAGAAATAGTACCAATAAAAGAACCAGTTCCAAACTGTAGAATTTTGTACTAGTTCCAGGGACTGGATTCTCTAAAAGTGTAGAAATTAAAAGTGTACACTGATTCAAAACTCATTTGCACCAAAAATTTACACATGGGATTTTCATGCGATTCTGTGAACTATTGTGTACACTTTTGTGCTGAGTGAGCGCTGACAAACACAAAAAGGGTGTTTCCATTGGGGTGAATAAGTGGTGGCGATCAATACTATGTAATATTTCACAGCTATTTTGAGTACAGTAGGCAATGTATGACGTTTTGATTTTAAGTTTTTTTAAATGGCATTTGTAAACGATACTTTTAAAATGTTTTTCGAATATTTTGTTTTATGTCATTTTAAAATATTCGTGCTCTTGGTGAAATACCCTTTCCACTAAAACTCACTGAAAAAAAAGTCAGTGAAAATTTTTGACAAGCTGTGTAAATTATATTGATAGGAAAAACTCGCACTCATTGTTACTGAATTGGAATGCCAGAGTGTACACAATTTTCAGTGTACGTTTCAAAACTCATCCCCAGAGAATCCAGGCCCAGCCTAGGACATCGCCATGTTAAATTCGCCAGTTGATTCCATGTAAAAACAAGTAAGGAAAGCTGTCTTCGGCTGTTCCGAAGGCTAAATACCTTTCATGAATAAGCGTAACGATTTTCACTGTTTGGTCCCAGTACAGCCTGTGTGAATTTAACTTCCGCTCATACCGAAATTATCGGAACTATCGATTATATGGGGGCGATGTGTTATATTGGTCCAATCTCATTGATTTTTAACATCGACATTCCACATTCTAAAATAGCAATACTTACGAAATTTCACGATCCTACCTATGTATATAATTACAGGAGTTATCTACCAAAATCCGTTTATCGGAACAAGCGATTGTTTGGGGGCTATGTGAAATATTAATCCCATCTCGATGATTTTCAGCATCGATATTTCACATATAAAAATAGTGATACTTCCAAAATTTCACGTTCCTACGTGTTTAATTACAGGATTTATAGGCCAAAATCCGTTTATCGGAATAATCGATTCTATGGGAGCTATGTGAAATATATATCCCATCTCAATGATTTTCAACATCGATATTTCATATAGCAATACTTACAAAATTTCACGTTCCTTCCTCTTTAATTACAGGAGTTATAGCCCAAAATCCGTTTATCGGTACAATCGATTGTATGGGGGCTCTGTGAAATATTTATCCCATCTCGATGATTTTCAGCATCGATATTTCACATATAAAAATAGTGATACTTCCAAAATTTCACGTTTCTACGTGTTTAAGTACAGGAGTTATAGCCCAAAATCGGTGTATCGGAATAATCGGTTGTACGGGAGCTATATGTAATATCGGTCCGATCTTGCTGGTTCCGACAAATGATTCCTATATTGGAAAATGGTGGCCGCATACAAAATTTCAGCCAAATATCTCAAAAACTGAGGGACTAGTTTGCGTTCAAACAGACAGACCGACAGACGGACATGGCTAAATCAACTCATCTCGTCATCGTGATCATTTCGGTATACTTATTGATGGGTCTATCTCTTCTTCTTCTCATACTTACAAACATCGGACCAAAGTTATAATACCATTTCATGTTCATGAAAGGTATAAAGATAGTTCGCGAGCTAGTACTGGTTCGGAACGCACTAGAAGCGAACCCTGCGGGTTAGGGGTTTAGAATATGCCCGAGGTAGGAATACCGGTCGTAAGAGGCGACTAATATGCACATAGGTAATTGACGTGCTACTCGATAGTTGATCTACGGATATGATGCCTCTCACCTCTCATTACCCATCTTCTCCTTCCTCACGGATGGAGGGATGACATGACCTAGAAGGTTCCACTGGTCATACCAAATCGCTACCACGACAGTCGGGCAGTACCGCAAGGGAGTACCGCAGCGTACCGGGGTCATATCCGGCCAAGGACTGTCAACTTCGGCATCACTCCCCAAAACCTTCGGGGAGTATTTTGCTGTTAACAACAACAACAACAACAGCTCTGAACTAGAGATTTTCCCTACAGGGTATTACTACCCTTTAACTTCAAACTATTTTCTTTTAACTTTTTTTTTTTACTTGCAATTACGTGCTTTTATCACGTATTTCTACGTTGTTTTATACCTTTGTTAAACCCGCACAAACACTTTATCTCGCACTACCTTTTAATTAATTTTTTTTTCTTTAATGTTTTTCGACGATTTCACATTATAACCCGGACACATTGTGTATCAATACCAAGTGTAAACTCTTCTGCATAGACGTCAAAATTCCAAAATGAGTTTAACACCTGTTTGAGATTGTGGTTAATAACAAGTGTGATATCATAGACATAGTCGTGAAAACTTCAAAGTGAGTTTAGTCACCTGTTTTTGATTTCCTTTTTTGTCTCACTTCTTTCCATCTTCCCATCTCTTTCTACCATTAGGTAAAAGATAGGAGACCGCCATGTTGATGTGTGCAGGATGTTAAACAACGCCATTGCTTTTCTGTTATTCGGTGCTGGCGACATTTTAATATGTGCAGGATGTAAACAAACCGACATTTTAATGTGTGTTGTCAAAAGAAGAGTTCACACTTGGTATTGATACACAATGCCCGGACACGTCCGCACTCGTTAACCACAACTTTGACTTTAAACGTTTCAACCGAATGCGGTCGGCGCCGCTATAGTATCCAGAAAAATTCCAATGCACAGCGACTGCGCAGTGGAAAAGTTCCGCTACCTGTCATGAGCTGATCTGGCAGTTGCCAGGTGGCGCAATCTGATTGGTGGGTGGTTGCCATGTCGCGTGGTGCAAACGGTTATTACCATCAGGACTCGAAACTACTTTTTTTTTTTTTTCTTAAAAGTACTAATTTATATAAAATGTAGTAAGTAAATCAAAAAAAATATTTATGTAAAAAGGGAAAATTAATTATTACAAGAAAAAAAATGATGGATAATTACTAAATTCGGGAATTGATAAAAAATGATAGGAGAATTTTATTATTATTGCTATTGCTATTAGAGCAAAATAATGAGAAGAAGGTTAAATTAAGTAGTAAAATTTACTGCTATCGTATTAGGATTCGCACCTGTTTGCGCGCGCAAAGTTTTTGCTGTCCGAGCCATGTGGATGGTGTGTTCCCTGGGTGACCCGGGCAACCCGATGTTGCTGGATTGGGGATAGGGGACAAATGGATTAGCAATGATCGCCAGCTGCTACTAAAATGAATTCTGGAGAACAAAGTGTGATTGAATTTGACGTTGCTGTCATTCGAAAGCAGAGTATAATGTCAAACAAAAAAAAATATTTGACCGACATGAAAACTTTTTGCAAAAAAAATTTGGTTAATTAACTTTTGTTTTAAACTTTCACTATTTGTATTTTATCTTTAATTCAATGACCAAACAAAATGATAGTTAATTCTGTAGGATATTTGTAGCATTTAAAGTGTTTTATTGATAGTAAGTAACCTTGAAAGAAAACGGCACCCATCTTGTTCGTTGCTTTCATAACGAGTGGTGGCTCTTGTTGATATATTCTCTTTGACGTAACTAAATTCAATCACAAAAATGATAACACCAATAGGTCTATTCCCCCTTTGCTGGCACATTCACGGGCGCCCGCAAGTATCCACAATTTCACCCGCAGTTTACCCCCGGCCACTCCAGGAACACACCACATACTTATTTTCATGGAAATTAAAACATAGTACAGGTCTACAAGTAAGTTATCCTTATTTCTCTCTCTTTCTAATACACCCAATTTTGACACTGTAGACAGTGTCAAACTAGCTTAACTAACACAGCAACCCGAGGCCCAGGGTTGAAATTTCCAAGAAGGAATGGAGTGAAATCTCCATACAGGGTTGCCGTGTAGGTATATTTTTAAAGCAATTTAGTATGGAAATGTAGAACAAAATGTATGCCTATAAACTAAACAAATTTTGTGATTTGGATAAAATTGATTGTTTTTTTATGAAAAATAATGTTATTTCAATTATATGAACTATAACTATTTGAATATCAATATATTTTGAAGTTTTTATACATTTCAATATTTATTTTGATGATAAATGAAATGATTTCAATATATTTACATATTTTATGAATAAGAATATTTTGAAATACATTGCAGACGTGAAATGCAACCCTGCATATGTACGTACATATGTGTGTGTATACACAACTGTTAGTTCAAACGAAGCAGTTGATGAAGTGAGTCGTTTCAAAAAAAGTTTATTTTAATATTTTATTTTATAATACAATTTCGGCTAATAATTTAATTTATTTACAAAGAACAACATTTTTCCGTCTTTCAGATATTTTTGCCGAGTTAAAGTGGAAAAAAATAGTGTGTGGTAATAAGAATTTTAGAATAAGACATGTATACATGTATCTAATAAAGTTGTTCGTTTCCAGAAATGCCCGACCATTGCTGTATTTTAGGATGCGGATTAGGAGTCCCGCGATACCCTTTTCCAACAGAAATGCCAAGGTGAGTGTATAAAGTGACTTAAGGGTCGAATACATAAAGCTTTGTTAACCTCGCCTGACATTTTCTACCTCAAAACTTTGCGTCCAACTTCAGAGGTATGCTACAATGAACGCCTTGACGCTTCTCTTTTATACATTTGTTTTCGTTATTTTTTTCTTTGCATTCGTATTGTTTTAGTTAATTTATTAATTCAATATAGAAAAAATGAATTAATTGTTATTTCCTCCAACTTTTTATTCCTTAATTAAAGCAAAGTCATCAAGATCTGATTGTCAAAGCAAGCAAAATTTGAGAGTTTGCCAAATTTTAACCTTGCTTCAACTTTGAGGTCTCCAATTTGCCATGCTTCGTTTAAATACGTATACTGAACTTTTCTGTCAAAGTCAAAGTTTGAGGTAAAGTCAAAATAAAGCTTTATGTAACTGACCCTTAAGTTTTAAATATGAGAAAATATTCTTTCAATAATTCTTGTTAAGTTCTTTATGGGCAATTATTGTGCATAAATTCAGATATTAGATATTATGCCATTCATAATTTTCTTAGCTTTATGCAGTTTGAGTTTAGTAAAAAAATATATATGTATACATATAAACCCATTTATTTTTAAGTATTGTTATTTAACCATTTAAGTTTATATGGTGTAAATTAAAGCAAAAAGCTATTTAAGAAATGTTCTACATGTATACTTAATATTTTTTACATATTTTTGTTTTCAGAAAAAAATGTATCCCTAACGGACCAAAACGGGTATTATAAAAAATGTGTGTTTATTGGTAAAGATTCCTGCTTTTTATTTTTGATCTTATATAAATTTTATTTTACAAACGCAATGTTTTTTTGTTTAATTTACAACGCCGTTTTCCTTTTATTTTAAAATGCTTTTTTATTATATAAAAAAAAAAATTCTTTTTAATTTACCAAATACTTTTGGTTTTTTTTTTTTACTTTTTTATAATTTATATTTTTGTTTTCGATTATGTTTCATGCCAACAACACTTTAATTCTACATAAAAAACCAAAACTGCCATTACAGCAATAACCACTTATGCGGTAATCGCTTGTTTCAACAGATATTTTCGTTATTTTCCTACAAGAACGCGAGCAGGTAGTTAGCATAGCTGCTTGACCTTCTCCAACCAGCAATGACAGTTTTACAAGGTTATGTCCATTTTAGCTGTTGTTGCATATTGTTATATTCCCACACAAAGAATGTATGTATATATCAGTGAACTAAACAAGCTGCTTTGTTTTTTAAAGAAACCCTTTGTGAAAAAGTATTGTATTTTTATAACATACATACATACGTATGAAGAAATGCGCTTGAACTAGCGCAAGTATAAGTAGATTTTTTCCAAGAAATGCGTCACATGCTTACTTTTGATGGTTCAAGTAGAGCGAATATTTTTCCAAGCAGCTTGACATATTTCTCTTGTATATATATACATTTGTATACGAGTATAAATGGTTTCACTAATTCGTTTTTTTTTTTAATTTTTAACAGGCCTCTGGAATGGCTTCGGTTGCTAGGTGTGGAAGGCCCAACAGCCAAATACATTTTCGCATGTCAGAGGCATTTTTCCAAAAACATGAGATTGGGACGGTTCTTAAAAAGAAACGCTGTTCCTGATATAAATTTAAGAGTATATTCACCCATAGTGACTCCGGATTTGCCAACCCAGACTAGTGGTAGTATAATTGAATTGGGTATTGAAGATCTTATCCCGGTACTTTCTTCATCAGGAAACCAGAGTAGTGATAATTAGATTGAATTGGGTACTGAAGATCTTGCCTCTGTACTTCCTTCATTAGAAACCGTACCAAGTGCCTCAACTTCAAATGTCGACATATTAGCTTCCCAAGTATTTAGCAACTCTGTTGCCAGTGCAATGTTCGCTGTTTATAGCTCCGGAACTTTACGTACTTCAGCTTTTCCTTCATTTTTCAATACAGCAGAGTTTGTACTGTTTTTTGACAAACTCTTTAACATATTTTAAAATGCATAACTGTTTAATGCCTTTACCCAGATTTGATGGTGATATGAGTGAAAAAGACTTCTACTTTACAATGGAGAAGCAGTTCACTAATTGTGAACTTGTAAAACCGCCTTCCGAGTTTATTGACTTTATTTCAACTATTGAAAAAATTTATTCCGATAATTTCGATTCCACCTGTCATAAAGTTGGGTTTTCCCAAATACTCTATGATAAAATGGTAGACGTGGTGCCCTACTTTTGTTGCGAAAACTGCAAACCAGACGTCATTAAGGCTGTTTTTATAAGAATCAGATCAGAACATACTTTTTGGTAAATCATTTTAATAAGAAAGCGAATCAGCCTAACTTCAAAAATGTTAATTTTTTGTGCATATCACACCATTAGGACTCACTTTTAGGTGGAGTGTTTCCGGATTCGAATCTAGTCTAATTAAAGTAAATATTTTTAATTTCATTTCAATTTTTGAAAAGGCTTACTTATTTTGTGAAGCAGATTTAGATATTTTTTTAAAGGCCACAATCTGCTTTCCAATACTCTTATTCGTCAGCCGAAATTTTTTTTAATAAGGTTTCACTATGGGTGTTTTTGTAAATATTGTAAATAGTTTTATTTGAACTGAATATACTTTTTTTTTCCCCTAAGTAGCTTTGTTTAGATTTTTTATATTTATTTTTAGTTATTGTACCTGAATTTTTAAAATGTGCAATTTTATTTTTATTAATAAGTTTGATTTTTGTTTTTTACGTTTTTATGTAAATACTACGTATATTGGTGAAAATAGGCCTCTAGGGGAACCGAACACCTAAAAAAATCGGTAACGCGCCTACATTGCTGCCTCCTGGGTGGTGTGGAAAAGCAATGACGACTTTCACAAATGGATACAGCTCACTAATCTTAAATTTTTAATATATTACTATTAAGAATGTGTGAGAATAATGATTTAGTGCACTGTGTCCAATTATAGTAACTTTTTTATGTTTGAGTTATGGGACTCACTTATTTTCTTTATTTATTTATTTAAATAAACAATGATTTTTTATACAAATATGTCTGTTTATTCATTATTTAATGGAAAATTTGGTGATAAATCTCTACATTAACAGCGAGGGTGCAATACGTCGTCTTTGTTGTCGCTTTTCCTCGAGTTTAATGCAAGGTAATAATAATAATTATTTAATTGCTATGATTATTCATAACAAAGCTACGCGATCTATCACGCCCGAGCAACGAGGAGGAACACGCATCAGAAACAGTTGACAATTATTCCAAACCCAAAGGATGCTGTGTATGTTTGGTGGAAACGCCTTATAAGCAACTTTGTAGCAGCATGTGAACACTCCCTTATATGCACGCCACGCACACACAAAGTACAAAAAGAAAATAAGCACAGGCATCTATGAAAAAACACATTTAAATGGTGGGGCACTTTACTAATATATGCTGTAAGTAAGAAAAATGCTTGTTTATTAAAAATATTCACAGATATTTATACAATTAGCAAGTTGCGTTTTATGTAAACAAAGAAGAACAAGAGAGTTGTCATGGAAATATTAACCACAGGATTGCTGTTCTGCGTAGTGCTAAAAGTTTTAGAAAGTTTTAGAAAATATGAAAAAATTTTCGCTAAACAAGTAAAATCTTTGTACAAACATTTCCAGATGAAATTAGTTGCTATAATAAATAATTTGCGGCAAATAGTTTCTATTATTTATGAAGTTATTAAACATTTGTCACAAGCTACTACTACTTTTATTTCGGTCCTAACGAATGACACCCTTCGTTGAGTGGCTTCCAATAAGGGCAACCCGATCAGGTGAGCACAGCTGTAAGTCGAACAGCTGATTCATATCTTACTTGTACAGTTGTACTATGAATTAAAAGTTCCGTTATTGGTACCTTTCCATTCCATGGGAATATTTGGTGCTGCCTCCTAGGAACAACCAGACCAACTCATGAAAACTATCGATAAAACGTCAAACCGGAGCGTGAATCTAAACTGTCAGCTAAAACCCGCGAGTAATGCCCAATCACCCTAAACCAGGGGTGCACAACGAAATAAACAAAAAAAAAATGTTTTTAAAACTATGAAAAAAAATAACTAAAAGCCTTTTTGTTTCGCTGAAAGCAAAAGCAAAAAATATTTCTTTTCAATAAATATCAAAAAAATATTAAATGGAATGATTTTGTTTCATTGATATCAAAACGAAATCTCAAAACAAATTTCGGTTTGTTGTTTCAAAAATTACCCAACAAGCATTTTTGTTGGAAATAATTTCAAGTTAGTTTGATATTTACCTAATTTAATTTAATTCTTTTCAAAAAAGCACTATTAAAGCGCATAAAAATCAGCTTTTTATTTTTGAAAGGGGACAGCCTCGTATTCATATATTTAAAAATATTCATTTAAAAAATGGTATGTAAGTATATCAAAGAAAAACGGAATAATTTAACAAAGTTTAATACATATCATATCTCAAATGTATGTATTATTCCAACACTTAAAATGCTAAAAAACTCAATATATGCAATTAAGCCGTAAAATCAAAATTGCTTCAGTGACCTCGTCATTTAAAGTTGCCCTATAGTCATTAAGTATATACCTTAATACGGAGAAAGCGCGTTCTACGCTGACTTGAGTAGCAGGTGCAGCATGGATTATTGTGTATAAGTCATAAAGGGTCTTTTGCAAGTATTTTTTCGCTTCCCAGGACGCAGCTAGATCCATTTCTAATTCGCAGCTTTCATTAAAGCTTTCTATAATTGCAAATGCTTCAATTGCGTTTGCGTGGCTTGGCTCCGACTGGCGTATTTGGTTCAAAAGTGCGCCAAGTAAATTATTGTTATTTTCTAAACATAATTGATCACTTGTATTAGCTAATGAGGGCTCTACATAAATTTCCTGCAAAAAAAGAAATATTATGTAGTATTATGTATGCAATTTTAGAAATAAATCATACATGGTATTTATGAATTTTTAAATGAAGCGCTTTTAAATGAGAAATAGCAATTGGTTTCAAGGATATAAATTCTGGAGTCTGCATCAATGGTCTGAGACGTGGATCAATATAAATTGCTGCAGCCACTGTAGGATTTTGCAGCAACTTTTGCTTCCTACAGTTAAGAGACTGTAATAAAAGTTTTGACATATCAGATTCACTTGACTCTCTTTTCACTATGAGGATCATTTCCAAATAAATTATAATAAAGTCGCCAAATAATAGGTTATGGTTCTGCAACTTCTCAGTTGTTTTTTTAACAATCTCGAAGCTAAAAAGAAATTCTTCCACGAAACCCCAATCAATGGTAGCATCTTCCATGTTTTGCTCCACAAATGACTTCAAACTTAGCAATCGCTTGAGCAGCTCATAAGAGTACGACCAGCGAGTTGGACAATCAGCCAAAGGAGGCAGACAATTTTGTGAAACAATCAATCTTTGCATAGCTGGCGTCCGAAGTTTTTTTACTACATTTTTGCATTCGGCAAAACATTTACCAGCTCTGTCATTTTTTAACACATCATGCACGCTGGGGTCGCAATTTTGAAACAGGTCGTTTTCGTAAGTTTCACTAAGTTCACCAGTTTCACTAAGTTCTGGTTGAGAAATTTCCACTTCCTCCAATGTATCATGCTGCAGAAGGTTGCCACAAGCTACCATGTTGCTGCCATTATCGCTTGTAATGCTATATACTTGATCTAAGCCGATGTCGTATCTATAGAAATTTATTTCATGTTTATGTTATATAATCTTACGGTGGCGCGAACTGAAGTCAAAAGCGAATTAATTTCAATAATATAATTTTATAATGTATATTATTATATTATATGTATAATCATTTTGGGACTGTTTTGAATGGTCCCAAAGACACCTCAAAGTGGCCCCAAAATGGTATCAAATTTACCCCAAAATGGTCTTAAAGTGATCCCTTAGTGACCTAATTTGGGACCATTTTGGGGCCAATTTGGGGACAGTTTGAGGTCACTTTGGGATCCCTTGGGGTCGCTTTATGTCACTTTGGGATCACTTCAAGACTATTTTGGGGCCAATTCGAGACCATTTTGGGGCCACTTTGAGGTCACTTTGGGATCCCTTGCGGTCGCTTTAGGTCATTATGGGATCACTTCAAGACTATTTTGGGGCCAATTCGAGACCATTTTGGGGCCACTTTGATGTCTCTTTGGGACCATACAAAACAGTCTCAAAATGACTCCAAAACCTATTCATTATAAAATTATATTATTCGAATACAAACAAAGACAATAGGAATAAACAACGATTCGAATAGTTGTCAACTAAAAAATTAAAAAAAATATGCGAGCATATCAATAACTGACATATGTATGTACATACCTCTGCAGACTTTGCAAAATAAATGCTTTTAAATTAAGCGCTGTATGCTTTTCTTTAACGTTTTGGATAGCTAATGTTTTGATTTCTATCTTTCCATTTTCTAGGTACTGTGCGTTTAAGCAGACAACATTGCGGGAAAGTCGCGTAGCACTATCAATTTTAAGGGATATAATTTTGTTGGCTAGTAGAGCTTTTAAATTTCTCACTTCTTTGGCATATTTTGAGGTAACAATATCTCCGATATTGTTTCTATTTATTTTGTACATGTTCATTTGCGCACATATCGGATTAAATAACCGTTCATAAGTGTTAGTATTAAAAAATGTTAAAGCTACCCCGCACTCCACAACAAAATTAGCACATATATCGGGTACATCGTTCTCACTGACTTCGAGAGAAATTTTAATTTTTTTGTTTGCTGGGTCATTGTTGAGCTCACGTTCTTGCATCTGCTGTTTCTCTTCCTGCTGCTGAAGCATATCAAATGCACGTTTATGCTTTTTATTTAAATGGCTTTTAAAATTCCCCAAATGGTCTCTTAAAAATGTGCTCTTACAAATTGTGCACTCGAAAACACCATGAGCTGCTTCGAAACAGGACCTAATAAGAGCTCCTTCCCTCTTACGACCCATTGTATAAAGCTCAACCGTTAAATAAATAAAAGTTTTCGCCGAAGAAGATATTATAAATTATGACAAAAAAAAACCGCAACAATATTTTTTCTATCTTGATTTTTTTGTTGCTGCAAAAACAAAATTGTATGAATATTTTTTTTTTGATTGTTAACGAAAAGTAATCCGTTTGAAAAATTATTTTGGTTTTTCTGAAACGTTTTCAATTTTGTTATACATTTGACGTTCGTAACAAAAAATATTTATTCGAAATCAAAATATTTTTCTGTTTTTTGATATAAATAACGATATTATGCAGGTTTAGGGCAGACCAAAATGAATTAATCGAAGGCAAACCATAACAGGCCTGCTTTGCTTCGAAGACCGGTCAATGAAGCGAACAGGAAGAAGGTTTACCTGCGAGATCGTCATTTTTGGAAATTAAACCAAAATGTGGGGCACGACACACCCCTA
This sequence comes from Campiglossa producta, assembly GCA_964058755.1. NCBI lineage: Eukaryota > Metazoa > Arthropoda > Insecta > Diptera > Tephritidae > Campiglossa > Campiglossa producta. The sequence continues at coordinate 105,115,294 of CAXKVI010000002.1, read as the reverse complement.
GATAAGAGTCCCTAGTTCTACCACGAGCTAGCCGGGCAAAAGAAGATTCACCAGATAAAAAGAGAAAAAAAAAACGACTGAATTTCAAAGTTAATCTCAAATCCGGTGGGGTAATCAGCCCTATCCTGCATCCCGTTGCTTCACTTGTTAATCCTTGCAACAGGTGACCCGCATTACGATCGAATCGAAATGTGAAAGAAAAAGTGGATACAATCTCGGAATTGCTAGTTACTGAGAATTCAGAAAGAAAATCTCGATTTGGGGTAAATTACGATTAAAGTACAAAGAAAAATTAATATTTGAAATCGCCGGTCAACCACGTTGAGGCAAAACGATATTACAGTGCCAGTCACTAAAGCAATTTGTGAATGGAGCACAAAAAAAATTATTAATGGAGAATACGCTCTGAGTGGAATGACCCACTTCGAGAAAAAAAATTATTATCATGCCACGTATAAAATTAGTGAACGCCTTTGGATTCAGTTAAAGGCTGGTTTCCTCGAAAGCGGTAACGCTATATAGCGTCCGTTACATAGCGGTGAAGTACGTTGTCAAAAATACTGCCATGTAAAAGTAATTAAGTGTGAAGTGAAGTTCACCGTAATGTAATATAGCGTCCGTCATGACGGTGGCAATTTTTCGTCAACGTTTTTTCTCACCGTCATTGTCATAGTGGTGTCAATTCAATGAAATTCTTCAAATTCGTTTACAAAAACAACAATTAATTGTTTTCAAAACAAATATTTTAAAAATATAAAAGAGAAAAACAAGAAAAGTGGCCGCAAATTTACAATTTCAAATGGATTGAAGTCACCGCTACTTGCATGTAAGTTTACAGAAAAGCGGTGCTGCTAATCACAATGAGCATAGCTACCGCTATATAGCGAACGTTACATAGGGGCACCGCTTTTCGAGGAAACCAAGCCTTTAGGCTTCGCACCAAGTTATCTCTTGATAATCCTAATGGAAATTGAATTATGAAATTTATGATATAGCCATCGAGGCCTTCCTACCAACTCCTGAAAGAATAGATTAAAAGAATATGTACTGAGTAGTAACTGCTTTGCTCGATTAGAGCACGATACTGACGAAGTTGTTCGGCAAAGAAAATATGCGATTCACGTCGAAATGCAGGATAGGGCGGATTGTAAGACAGTCAGGTAAAATGTTCGGATTGGCCTACCTATCTTATCCTACCAAGGGCCAAAGCCATTCCAGCAAAATAATTAGCTTCGAACTCCGCGTCCGACCCAAATCCTACACTGGTTCCAGTTCCGGAACTATCCGGCCTTCAACGCGTATCCGGTTACCTTGATCAAATACCCCCTGTACCTGCTTCAGGGAGATAAGGACTTAACCGCTGCCCGTTACCCGCAATAGGAGCCGTAGTTAATCCTCATCTACCTCGAAAGAAACTGGTCCATAACACTTAAAGCTAATTTGCATAGAACTCCGAAGGATCCACTTCCATACAAAGTTTGTTGAACGCATTACGAAGCAAACATGTTAACGCGTGTTTAACATATGGAGCGGCCATCTGACAAAGTTCTAAGCATTTCAGCCTTCATTGACTCACTATGCTTTTTGATCGCCCAATATAGCGTCCGACGCTTCTAAATCTACCTGGTTCGGAAGCTGAAACCACTCCGAAACCCTAGGACCAGACGCATACGGAAAGATAATCTTCTACAAAAGCTGACTGGTATGGCCAATAGGCCAGTAGATGTTATTTTGTTTCAAAATAACTAAAATTGAAAGTCCGATGTTGCGGTGGTTTCTCTATTTGTTTAGGCCAGAGACGCCTACCCCCCTTCCGTGCCAGACATAGCTGGGCTTACCCGCTGTCCCCCCTACTAGTCCAACCCCGCACGCTGGACCCAGGACAGGCTGCTCTAAAAAGAACCCTTGTTCTGTGGTTTCTCGCCCCCCAGAATTGGGCTTCCAAAAATGTAGTTTGCTTTTTGTTTCTTGGTTTAAATGGCTTTGCGGCGTTAGACATTTGTTATTGGAGAACTCGTCAAAACTCCGAAAGAAATTAGTTCTAGTGGATTCACCCCCACAGAAAAGGTAAGAGAAAAATGTAATATACAAGCGGGCCCGCTAACTCCGAAAGACAATCCGCTAACGAGGATTGCCAGGTCATCCACTACTTCCGATGAAAGCAATGTGGAATCCCTATGAAATCGGTGCTCGGGGAGAATACTGGGCGAGTTGTCCCCGACTGCCAAAACGCCCAGATAGAAATGGTAAATTTGTAAAAAGAAAAACGTTTAAAATCTTGGTTATTGTGGACGAATATCCGAAGCATGGAAGCGGCCTATCAATTTACCCGTCAGGTCCTCTAAGTCATACAACGCATTACCCACTTTTCGACGAACTCGGCACTTAAGATATTTCGGCAGGAATTTGGCATTTATGCCTTGTTTGAAACTACTTTAAGCAAAATTTTTCCTAAAACCCTCCTGACCTTCCCTATAGTTCACTAGTCTAGAACGTTTATTATACACCCGCACTGCTCTATCCTTTGCCTGGTCTACATTCTTACGAATTTGCTCGCGGATGTTTGCTAACTTGTCAACTCTGCTTACTATAGGGACTTCATCTTCTTTAAGACTACCGAGTTTCTCTAGTATAGTATACGCTGATGCGTGCTGGACCATGTTCTGACCGTATAATGCAAAGTACGGAGAGCACTGAATGGAAGTATGAAAATCGCTTCGTAAAACTGCTAGGATCTCAGGTATATGTTTGTCCCAGTCCGTATGATCCTGTTTACCCCTAAGGAAAATTCTTATTTTTGAAACAATTTCTCGGTTTACGCGTTCCGACGCGTTAGCTTGCGGAGAGTATAGCCCTTTCCTAATATGATTTACCCCGTAGTTATCTAAAAATTGCTTCATTTCCTTAGAGATAAACTGTTTACCATTGTCGCTATGGATATACTCAGGGACCCCGACAGCTGGAAAAACCTCAGAGCCGAAGTAGTTCATAACGTTTGCAGTCGTCGCCCTCTGCATGGGTTTTAACCAAACATACTTTGTAAAATGGTCCAATACTATAAAAAGAAACTGATTCCGCCGTTTAGATCTAGGATAAGGCCCCAAAAAGTCGCAATAAAACCGCTGAAATGGCCTTTCCGAAGTGAAAGTATTCGCTATAGGTGGTCTGGACTGTTGATTGGTCGCCCTTACTGCCTTGCAGGTATCACACCTGCCCACATACTTCCGAACATCCTTGGCCTGCCCTGGCCAGAAATAGTTTTGTCGAACGCGCGTCTTTTGCCAACCTCCATGGTAGCTTCTCTGTGCGTCATGTGCCAGCCGTATCGCCACCTCGGTTAACGCTGATGGTAGCCACAGCCTCCATAGCGAGTCCTCCTCATCCTCCACACCTTTACGAAATTTAACCCTTTTGAATATTAGACCGTCATTTAGTTTTAAATCCGGCAGAGTCCTCATTGTCCAAAATGGTTTGGGACAGATCTTGATACTCTGCGCTTTTAAATTCCGGTGCCTCTAAGTCTATTTGATAAGGTGCGGAAGGAAAATTCAACTCATCCACGTCAAAACGAGAGAGGGCGTCGGGTACAACATTCAACGTGCCCTTCCGATGTTCCATCCAAACTACCACTGAGACTTAAATGGTCAGTGATAATTCGGAATGGCAAACCCTCTACATATGGTCGAAAACGGTTGACACTGACTATGGCTGCCAGGCATTCCAGCTCGGTCACTGTATAATTGCGCTGAGCATTGTTCAGCTTTTTGAAACAAATGCGATTGGATGCTCAGCGCCCTCATCATCGACCTGGAACAACACACCACCCACGCCCATTTTCGAAGCATCACACTGTATTACAAACTCTTTAGTGAAATCGGGTTGGGCCAAGACCGGAGCGGAACTCAAGGCTACCTTCAGCTTTTCAAAAGCTTCTATTGCCTCAGGAGTAAGTTTGAAAGGCCCTAGCGACTTTCGGAGGCAATCGGTCAAAGGGCCTGCTAAATCAGCAAAATTTGTAATAAACGCCCTATACCAATTCGCCATGCCCACGAACCTACGAACCTGTCGAGGAGACTTCGGGATTGGGAAACTTTTAACTGCCTCTATCTTCCCTGGGTCTACCTTCAGGCACCCGCTACCTATCAAGTACCCTAAATATCAAATTTCCTTCTGGCAAAATTTGCTCTTCTTTACATTGATTGTCAGGCCCGCGTCCCTCAAGCATTTCGCCACATCCGCCAATAAATTCAAGTGGTCCTCAAAGTTCGTGCGGCATACCATCAGATCATCCAGGTAGACGAAGACATTCTCCCGCAAACGCGAGGGAATTGCCTTGTCCATCCATCAACCGGCTCATCGTCTGAGGTCCGTTGCATAACCCAAATGGCATCACTTTATAGTGGTACAGAGGCTTTCCCGGAACTGCGAATGTTGTTTTCTCCTTTGAAGACAGCTTGATCTGGAAAAACGCATCCTTCAGATCAATACCACTAATAAAGTGAGTGTCCTTTAACCTGCTCAATAAACCTTTGATATGCGGCAATGGGTATGAATCCTTTTTAGTTATCGCGTTGACCTTCCTGGAGTCTATGCAAAGCCTTCAGTTTGGCCTTTTGGGCTTGTGTCAGATCATGGAAATTATGTTCCTCCCCCTTTTCGTCGACAACCTCTAGATATGCTATAATTGGAAATATTTCAGAAGCTAACGCGAAAGCTCTCCAGAAGTCAACTCCGAAGTAGGCTTCTTGAATAAGAGAAGGAACAAGATAAAAACGAATAATTTTGGTTGTGTTTTTGAAAGTTACTGGTAAGGAAATAGAACCTAATATTTTCTGTTTACCGCCACCCGCGCACACGTACCAGAGGCCTTTCATCCTCAGTAATCATTAACGTTGTGCTTTGCAAAAGGTTACGCTCCTGAACTCGACTATGATACCTCTTCCTACATTCCAAAATATTTTCGGACACAAATGACTCTGTATTATTTCGGAAAATTCTAGACCTGACTAGCTCGTAGTTGTTGGCCCTGTACTCCAAACTAGGTGAAATTTGCGCTTGACAAGCGACATCCCTACTATGTCTTTTTAAAATGCAAATCGGTTTCGAATTGTTAAAATGAGCAATTGGACTATCACAATCGGAGCCATCCGAGCTGTCGGTACTATCAGGAAAAGTTACAATAATGTTTGGGTGGTCCTTCGCCAGGGTGCCACTATCTTCTGGAAGCTCGCCACTTCCATTCGACTCACCGTTTGCGCGGGACCTACCACTTGGTTCAGTACACGAGGCAACTCCTTGTGTACTGGCTGATATGGGGGTTATGGCACCGAACGAGTTTCCCCCATCTTCTCGCTCGGGTACTGGGTGCCCTGCCTCCGATGATCTTTTGGACATTTCGGAGTCAACACTCCCCTATTGCCGCATTTAAAACAAAACGGATGCTTGACTGGCTCTTAACAGTAAATGTACGAATGCCCCATGGCCTGGCAGTTCCAACATTGGATTCCTGAATAGTCCGGCTTCCTGTTCCTTCGAAACTCCAAAGCCTCGAGCTGCGGATCCATTTCGCCATCTTCGCCTTCCATCCTAATATCCTGCGTTATTGTGTGAGCTTCATTTACATGCCGTCCGGTATATGTTGTTCCCAGAATTTTGCTTTGCCTCAGCACCTGCGGAGATCATGCAAGGTCCTCACTCCCGCGTTAAAAAGCATCAGCTTCAGACTGCTGTTGACGTTTCTTTTTATGATGTCAATCAGCAGAGCTTCTGAGTAGGGCTCCCTAAGACGCGCATTTAGAGCCACTATGTCCGTATGGAACACATCGTATGACTCACTTGGCTTTTGCTTCCGCATCGAGATATCCATCATGATCTCGTGGTCACTTTTCAATGTTCCAAACTCACGCTTTAGGGAGTAGCACAGAAAGTCATATGTAGCATTAGGGTTCTGCTTCGTAAATAACCAATACCATTTTTCTGCACGTCCTGACAGAAACAAATGGAAACTCGCCATTATTTGTTCCGAAGAAATGGCATAGTGTATCCAACTTAAACAGAAAGTCCGCCTCGCTTCCAGTCCCATCGAAGGAAACCTTCCAGTCTTGGGGTTTCACCGCTATGCTACCGGAAACGATGTTAGCCTGGTTGCTTGCGAAGGTCTGTGCATGGTTTCTCTCGTCCCTAGTATTGTTCCTGGCATGGCTTGGGCCTTGTGAAGTTCCAACTGTCGCGCGAAGTATGTCCATATTTTCCCTGATGGTCCGCATCTCATTCCTAATCTCCTCTTGGGAAGTCCTAAATATATGATGCAACACGTGTACCCAAGAGTCTGAAGAAGACGCATTGTTGACCTGCGGTTGAGGAGTCATCCTATCGCCCAAATTGTTAAGAGGCGTAGGATTTCCTAACTGAGCGCCAGCTCCTTCCGGTATGCCTGTCACCAGGTTAGTCGGAGGATCGAAGAGATTCTGCATTTGCTCTACTCCAATGGATGTGTCAAAGCCATTGTTACTGCCTGGTTTATCAGCTTTCTGATTGGAACCAGGAGTCAAGACAAGTCTGGTCGGATCTCCTCCACCGAAGCCACCAACTGGGGAGTGCATTACCAAAGGCCGGTTGGCTGGTTGTTTCGAAAACGCTCCTCTACCGCCTCTTGGCTTGCCCCAACTTCGCGTCCGACACTTCGGAGAATCCTTCCTTCAGTCTCTTGCTCCATGCCAGGAAAATCCGTTTATCAAAATTGGGGAAAAAAATGTGGTCAAATCTGGTAGTGTGCTTGCTTCAAAGCAGCACAAAAAAAAATAAAAGTGAATTTAGGTTACAAGGGCGATTGGGACGTGGTTCAACAGTTTAGATTCATCCCGCCGCCCCCCCCCCCCCCCCCCCTTCTAACCTATACAAATGACGTTTTTGAAAAAAATAAATAAAAAAAAACTAAGTCTGTTTACGATCACACGATACCGGAAAGTGCAAGGTATATATGTAACTCGATAATCGTATCGAACCAACCCTATAAAAATAACGCAATATATATATATACAAAAATATGCTGAAAGAAAAGTTGGTTAGAAAACAAACGTATCAAAATTTGTTAAAATGTAATGAAATGCAGGTGTGTGTGGGTTGGAAAAATATATATGTATTTAAATGTTCAATGGGAATGCTGACCTCCCATCATCAGAAGGCATAGGTAAATAAAACAAAAAAAACAAAAACTAAACGATTGGATCCCAGTACTACCGCAATGCAGGGGTCGACCTCAGGCTAGTCGCCCTGAGACTGGTTCGAACTGGTCCCCAAAACAAAACAAATTTCATATACATAGGTATATTTTAACATCCCAACCTGGATTTCAGTAAGCCAGACCGCAATGCAGGGGTGGTCTTTGAGACTAATCGCCCTGAGACTGGTTGGGCCACTGAAGACCAGTTGGGGTTACAACAAAAAAAAGTATCTAATTTAGCAAAAGCACTTCCGCTTAACTCCGCCGCAATGACAGGAGCGGTTTGGAACCGACTCCCCAGACATGCGGAGTGCGGAAACTGAAAAATGAAAATGTCAAGATAATTATACATCCAACAGCAATGCAAGGGTGGTCTTGAGACCCATCTCCCTGAGACATGTTGGTTTTCTGAAGGAAAAAAAACGAACTTTATCAAATCCATAATATTTGGGTCCCAGTATTCCTCGTCGAAATGCAGGGGTTGTCTTTGCCATCTCTGAGACAGGTAGGAATATTGGAAGCTGTAGTGTCGTGGTATGGGGCGGTGAAATAGAATAGTGCAAACGCAGAATTTAACAATTTATGCAACTATCATTGCGACTATGCATCTATTTTTATCTGTGTGAAAAAGAATATTATTACACATCAAATTAACACAAATGTTTTACAAAGAAAATTTGAATTGCTTACCGCAGTTTGCGCCTTCCTCTTGCTTATCCACGACACTAATGACATTGAAATCGAAAGTGCAACGAATAAGCAAAAGGGAATTGACAACTAGCGATGAGCAGACATATACATAAATTAAACCGGTTAGAGATGGTCGTTTTGTCACATCCCCACCCCCTTGGATAGCTATGATTCACCACACTCTATGTCCAAAACGGCCAACTTGGAAACAGGACGTCGAAGTACCCCTGGGCTCGTTCTTACATCCGCTCTTCTTATCTCACCATCCGCACCCCTATAAACGCATTCAACCACACCGCGGCACCACTGTCGCCTCGGCATATTTGGATCGCATATGAAGACGAGATCATCCACACACAACTCCTTCGACGGTACACACCATTTAGCTCGCCTCGTCAGAGTAGGTAAATACTCTATTACCCAACGCTTCCAAAACCTGTCGCGCAGCTGCCTTACAATCCTCCATTGCTTCTTCAATGCACACGTTCTCTCTTCTGCTTCCTTTATGCAAGGTGTCTGCAGCGCGTTAGATGAACCCAACAAAAAATGATTCGGACTAAGTGGCTCCTCTTGGTCCACGGAGATCGGTAGATGAGTGAGCGGCCGCGAGTTTACAATATTTTCCGCCTCAATGATTACGCTTTGCAGGGTATGTTCGCGGGGAGCAACTTCTTTCAATGTGTGGCTTAGCACTCGTTTCAGGCAACGTACCATGCGCTCCCATATACCGCCTTCTGCTGGATTGTGTGGGCAATTAAAGGTCCACTCAACGCCTTTCGATGATAACTCGTCACTCACACGCTCGCAATCGAACACTTCATCAAACCGTTTCGCTTCCTGATCAGCACCAACAAAATTCTTGCCGTTGTCGCTCCTCAGCTTTACTGGCACGCCTCGTCGATTGATGAAATTTCTGATAGCTAGAATACAGGCGTCGGTGGACAAATCGAAAGCCACCTCTAAATGGATTGCTCGGACTGTGAGGCAAGTGAAAAGGGCTATCCACCGCTTCTCAGTACGTCGACCGATCGTAACCTTTAGAGGACCGAAGTAGTCCAGACCGGTATAGCTGAACGGGCGGACGTAAGGCGTTAATCTGTCCTTGGGAAGCGGACCCTTAATTGGCTGCACTGGCCTGGAGCGCGCGACCCTGCATTCCATGCACTCACTTACAACTCGTCGTAAAACCTGCTTATGTTGACTATCCAAAATTTACACCTTATTTCACCAATCGTTGCCTCTACATTCTGGTGCTTCATTTTACAGTGATGATACGCGACAATCAACGTCGTAATGCGATGCTTTGGCGGCAGTATAATTGGATGTATGGCGTCCAGTGGTAGCCAGCTAGCTGCTTGGATCCTACCACCCACCCTGATTACCGAAGATTCGTCCAAGTACGGCGACAAGTTGCAAAGCTGACTCTCCTTAGGAATGACCTCTCCATCTTTTAGTAGTTTTAGCTCAGCACCGTATATTGCAGACTGGGCTTCGCGACATAAGTATACTTCAGCATCTTGCAACTCTTGCGACGTAAGGCCGTGGTTACCGCCACTAAAATTTCGATATCGTGCGCGTTGTATGAACCTTAATATCCAGGCCGTAGTTCTCTTTAATCTAATGTATAATGAAAAACGTTTAAAATCAATAATACTGTTATTGTTGGTAAAAAATACATATTTCTTTCGAGTCTCGTCGTCCTTGTGGCACTCTACACGTTCAGTGGTTGGAGCGCGCGGCCACGACTCTGCGGTCATATACAAAAACTTTGGACCTGAGAACCAACGCGTTGACGGGTCAAGATCTACCCCACTCGTTCGACGTGTTGCAGCGTCAGCGACATTTTCACTTGTAGGGAGCCATCTCCAATCTTTCGTCGACGTTTGCGATAGGATCTCCGCTATCCGGTGCGCTAGGAACGGCTTATACTGTCTATGATTCAAGTTAATCCAGCGCTGACCACGGTTGTTGAGTCACTCCAAAACATACGCGAGGAAACTTCGATTCGATGCTCGTCGACAGCCGTTTGGGCCAGTCGAGTTCCGAGTACGGCGGCTTGGAGCTCGAGCCTTGGTATCGTCATTGGTTTCATGGCAGCGCATTTCGATTTTGCGCATATGAATGACACGTTGATGGCTCCATCATCGGTGACATACCTCCAGTAGCAAACAGCAGCAAACGCGTCCTCACTAGCGTCGACAAAAACGTGTAGCTCCAACCGCTTCGGCGCACCATACTTGAAATAAAACCGATCTATTTTAACCGAGGTCGTTCTTCGAACCTCCTTCTGCCAACTTCTCCAAGCGGTGATGTCATCAGGGAGTGGCTCGTCCCAATTGATTTTACGCCGCCATACTTCACGCATTATAAGCTTAGCTCCAACGGCTAGATGGCTTAAGAATCCCAGTGGATCAAATATCGACATTACGTAGCTAAGTACTTCGCGTTTTGTTGGCGGCCTGCTACCATTGATGACATCAGCGCCCAACCGTGGGAATCGTAATTCGTATCTAAAGGTGTCGTCCTGAGGCTGCCAAAACATTCCAAGAACTTTTTCGGTTGATGGATTCTGTGCGCTGAAGTAGGTACTCCTCATACTGTTGGCGTCCACTTCGCTGCCGATCGCTTCTATTACGGCTATTGAGTTAGAAATATACCCACGCATATGAAACCCGGCTGCTTCATGTATTTGGGACACCTGCTTGGCGATACTCACCGCCTGCTCCACCGATTCGAAGCTGTCGACAAAATCATCAACGTAGTGATGCTGCAAGAGTGACTCTACTGCGCGAGGAAATTTATCTGCATATTCCAATGCATTCAACGTCTTTACATACTGCGCAGCGCACGGGGAGCAGGCGGCACCGAAAGTCATAACTTGCATCTCGTATACATCTAGCGGACTCTTGTCGTTATCTCTCCATAAAAACCTCTGACTACACCTATCTTCTTGCTTAACGTACACCTGATGAAACATCTCGGCTATGTCTCCACATACGCCGACTGACCCAATACGAAAATTAAACAACACGGAGGGCATCGGCTGATACTCTTGTGGCCCTTTAAGTAAACATGAATTTAGTGACACGCCCCCTACAGATGCAGCAGCATCGAATACAAGACGTAACTTCCCTGGCTTATTGGGATTTACTACAGCAAAGTGGGGCAAGTACCATAACTTTGAATTAAATATTTCTCTCTCGCACGGTGCCACCTTTCGTGCATACCCTTTCTCAATGTAACGATGTATAATTTCTTTATATGCCGCGGCGAAAATGCTGTCACTTTTAAATTTGCGCTCGATGCCAAAAAATCTGTTTTCGGCCATTTTATAACTATCAGGCAGCTCAACATGGTCACTCTTCCAGAGGAGCCCTGTGTGGTACCTACCATTTATACGAACCGTGGTTTCCCTAAGTATGCGTTCGGCGCGTTTGTCAGCGTCGCTCTTCACTGCCGGAGCGGGTCGTACTCCAAAGCTATCAATCTCAAAATATTCTTGTTGTAGCGCATGTAAATTATCACTCACCTTACATACATGTAACCACGAGGCGTTTGAAGCGACATTGTGTCCAGTTGGACCGAAGATTACCCAACCGAGCTCGGTGTTGGCTGCATATGGACCTCGACCCTCCAGTGGGATGGTAGCGGACGGCAAATCCAAGTGGCAATGATCCAGACCGGAAGATTAAGGTTCGGCAAAGCGTAAACCCGACGCAATTCATGGCGCTTACTAATTCCCTTTCCGCTGATGTAGATGTTGACCAATGATGCTGCTTCCTTGGCGGTTCTTCCACCTAACCATTGCATGTTCAGATCGCATTCTTCTCCGCGGATGCCCAGCCTTCCCAGAAGACTCTTGTCCATCATCGTGATGGAGGAGCCTTCGTCCAACATGGCATATGTGTCAACCCTTCGATGCGGCCCATACAGCGTAACTGGCAAGACGCGGAATAGGAGACCTTGTTTGGACGTGTTGGAGGAGCAGCTCAGAATTGGTTCTACTACGTTGGTGGTGCTAACCAGCTGTTGTCCACGTTGTGATGTAGGCGTCGTACTAGCGTTACGACTTGGCTCGTGCAAGAGTTTGTTGTGCTTACGTGGACAACCATCAACCATGCACAATGTGCGACTACGACAATCGCGCGACGAATGGCCACTCCTCAAACACGAAAAGCATAAGTGGTTTTGTTTAACTTGTGCCCATCTAATAGATACGTCGGAATATAAAAACGCTTTGCATGCCATTACTTTATGTTGCCCTTTGCATATTGGGCACCTAACAGAGGGTTGAAACGCACCAGACCTATTTTCCGTGGCATGCAATACTACTCGACGACGGCTATCACTTTGCTGCAAGGTACACACTAAACTAGCTAATTCGCTGAGCCAGTCGCTAAAATTTACAACAGTTGGGTACGGTTTAATGGCGGCGGCGTATCTGGCCCAATCCATTCGCTTGCTGATTGGAAGCTTGCTGACCAGCTCCTCTAACAACGTTGGGTTGGACAGATGATGTGTGCCATTCACAGATTGCAAAAAAACAGATACATTTTTAGCTTTCGTTGCGAACGGAATAAGTTTCTTTATGGCGGACTGTGCTATGGGACTAATCTATTTCAGCTGTTGGAGTTGACTTCGTATCAAGTACTCAGGTCTGCCAAATCTAAAATGTAGTTGCTCCATGACAGTACTGACATTATCTGGGTGTATAAGCAACGATTTGACAACCTCCCTAGCTTCGCCCTTTAAACATTTTAAAAGACGTTGGTTATATTCTAAGTTAGTGTAACCGTAGGCGGCAGTAGACTGGCTAAACGCATTTCAAAATAATGGCCAGTCTTCAGGTTTACCACTAAATTCAGGTAAATCTTGAAGTTTACGCAGAACATGATAATTGACACCAGTAGCTAACGATTGCGGTGTGCGAAACCCATTTGAAAAATATTCTGTATTGGTTGTTGTTGTAGGAGGACGACAAGGCATTGTTGTTGCTGGCTGTGAAGCAACTGTATATAGGTACGTTGGCGAAGTACCTGATATAGTTGACGGTTGCCCACCACTGGTACTGTTTAACTATGCATATTGCACCATATTATTAAGGCTACAAGGTGTGATGGATTGACGGGTATTTTCGTCAAAATATCTACGTTGGTTGGTGTTGTGCACCTGCGCTTGCGTATCTCGAAGCTGATTCTCTAATGATTGTATTTTATCTAATAGTACATTTACACAGCACCAAATTTGGTAAATTTGGCGAAAAATTGCAAATTTGGCGGTTTTTTCCATACAAATTTCATTTTCCAAATTTGGAATTCCATCGCATTTGGCTTCATTCGCTGAACAATACAATCCACAATTCCTCAAAATAGCAACCCTGCCTGTGTTCCACATTTAGAATTGCCCAGCAAGAACCTTAATGGGTAATTAACGTGTGAAAACTTTTGGATTATGCACAGTTCTTAATAACAATTTCAACTATTTTTTTATGATATTGGACCAGTTCCACTAAGAAAAGAGAGAAGCCTTCTTGATTCTTCATTTATTATTACTCTACATGTGTTTAAAATATCAAGGTGGTGCATTTTCTTTCGGTGGCTTTGTATTCTGGTAGAAGATTCTTGCAGGGAAGGTGAAGCCAAATGCAAATTTGCCAGTGTAAACAGGTTCGAAATGACACATTCAAATTCGCCGAATTTGGTGCAGTATAAATGTACTATAATAAGAGACTCACCTGATGTGCTGAGATTAAACTATTTTCAGTTTCAGACCCTGATGGCTTACATACGGCGGCTGTGTTGTACGTGTGTGCGTTGTTATTTGCAAACGAAATAGTAGCAGCTGATGATGTGGTGCTAATGTTAGTTCCCATCGGCATGGTGGTAACTGTTGAGGCGGCAGTGGCAATAAATGTTTCTGTTGTTGTTTCAGCTGCATTAGCATTGGTAACTGGCGTGACAATAGGGGTGGCGGTAGTTGTAATAGGGGCTGCGGCGGCGGTTGCAGCTTGTGTGACCACTGATGTTGAGGCGGTAGTGGCGGTGGTGGTCATTGTTGAAATTTCTGTGGCTGAATTGGCTTGCATAGCGGACATTGTCATAAGCGCTGATATTGCATTGGCTGATGAAGCACTCATCACGCTGGAAGTCTCGGCTAGTTCTGGTGTTCCCTCTTGCAGGCGCGGTCTACGTCTCGGCGGAGTACGTTTCATTATTTGCAAGAGTTATATGTATTTTGTATAAATTAGCGCAATTACTATTTGCGCTTAGCGCGTTGAAAAATGTGCAATCAAAAAATGTATCCCTCAAAAAGTTGTATGGCAAACAACGGATCTGCAAATCAGCCGCTATGAGTGCCCGTTATGTCCAAAGGCAATTCGGCCAATACACTACCAAATAAAGGCTGCGAAATAAAGCTGTAGTGTCGTGGTATGGGGCGGTGAAATAGAATAGTGCAAACGCAGAATTTAACAATTTATGCAACTATCATTGCGACTATGCATCTATTTATTTCTGTGTAAAAGAGAATATTATTAGTACAACATCAAATTCACACAAATGTTTTACAAAGAAAATTTGAATTGCTTACCGCAGTTTGCGCCTTCCTCTTGCTTATCCACGACACTAATGACATTGAAATCGAAAGTGCAACGAATAAGCAAAAGGGAATTGACAACTAGCGATGAGCAGACATATACATAAATTAAACCGGTTAGAGATGGTCGTTTTGTCACAGAAGCCAACGCAAAACCAATTTGAATTTATTTATAAGAATTTTTAGTTCAACACTTTCACTAACTCCGCCGCAATGAAAGAAGCGGACACGACCTGTCTCCCCAAAATTGCGAAGTGTGAGAGCGTATCGTACAAAAAAATTTGAAATTTCTTAACTCCGCCGCAATGAAAGGTGCGGTTGAGGCCCGCTTTCCCCAGACTTTCGGAGCCAAGAAAGATCCCCAAAGATCCCAGCTTATCCAACCGCAATGCAGGAGTTGTCCTGAGACTAGTCACCCTGAGACTGGTTGGATTAGTTGGGGTCAGCAAAAAAAATTTTTTTTTTTTTTTTGAAAAATATTTGGAAAAAAAATAAAATTTCAAAACATCTAACACAAAAAGACAGACACGTTCGGCAAAAAAAACTAAATAATCCCTACAAAAAAATCTAAACCCCACTTAGCGGACATGTTTATATATATTTCCCGAAGCCGACATCGGACAACAGACCCGGGACACAAAAAAAAATGTAACTACAAAAAAAACTAAGTGCGTTTAGCACTGGCTCGCCGGGTGAAATGCAAAACTTCCGGTGGACATGAGGTCAAGTCTCGTGGAGCCCTTAGCTACTGACAACGAAGACCAATCAAGACAACCTGATCAGTCCCACCATCCCATCGCAACGCAGGTGGCGGCTCCTGGGCATGCCTACCTGGGACTTAAGGAATAGTGGAACCTCACAAGCTGACAAGAAAAGCCCCCGAGGTCAGCGCTTCAGGCCCCACGTTGGGCGCCATCTGTTATGGTTTAAACGCATCTAGAATGGAGCAGTAAGGAAGGCGGTCGTATGATGTACAAGTCGAAAAACTGTCAAAAACCAAACAACAAAAAAAATAATCAAAATTCAAATTTAAATTTAAACGAGCCGGAAATGACCGGCTACAACGGCTGAACGAAAAATAAAAAAAAACCCTGAAATAAACCGAACCGGAGATGACCGGTTACCTGGCCTAAAGCAAAAAAATGAGGCCGAACAACAATTGGGGCGCCGCGGGTGTTGTTGCGACGCCCGGTGCTATACCCACCCTACTCCATGGCCATCGTCGCACCTATGATTCGATGGCCCCTTATTTAAGCTACATATACCTTCTAAATTAAGAGGAAAATCAGCATTCCCATTTTAATTACAGAATTTTTTTTATAATTCATTTTATTAACTTAAGCCGAATTAAGTTCTACCCTATGTGATAAACCTGCATAGCCGCGTATAATTAATAATAATAATATTTATTTATTACCGCCTCAAAATAAAAAAAAATTGATACCCCCATATACCCCTTAATAAGTGCGCATTCACTTATTTAACCGTTTAAACATTAAGTTATTTAGTTACTTATTAAGTTACATTTTTATCCCCCCCTTTTTTCACCTATTAGGTTTTTAATTATTTATTTAAATAATTGTTTTAGAATACTTATTTAGTGTTTTTTTTTTATTTATGTTTATTTTAGTTTGTTTTATTTATTCATTATAGTGGCCCTTTATTTAGTTATGTTTCTTTAGTTTACCCATTTAGTTCGTTAAAAAAAGAATTTATTTCTTTTCTTTTTCCCTTTTCCTATTTTACTTATGTTATTTGTTATTTTGCTTTTTATTATTATTATTATTATTTTTATTTCCCTAAGTTTCAAAACCTTATTTCCCCCTTATGTTTGTTTTGATTCAATTAGGTGTACCTAACGTATTTAAGTAACATTTTTTTTTTTTTTACCATATCATTATTTTCTTAGTCTAATTTACTCAAAATACAATTTAATCTTCTTTCTTTATCTTTAAGTTAATTAAGAACATTTCTTATTATTTAAGTTAAATTTGATTTCCCTTTCCTATTTTACTTTCCCTACTCTTAAGTTTAATTAAACGAAATTATATCTAATTTAACGTGCCAATTGGCACGGACTCACCGAATAAGTAGTAGATGCTGTATTTGTTGTTATGGTTGCGCGTTGCCTGCGCGCAGTTGTTGCTGCTGTTGCGCGTTGGCTGCGCGCTGTTGTTGCTGCTTTGGTTGCTTAGCGCTTTTGTTGTTGGCGCTTATTTGCGCTTGTAATTGTCGTGGCTGGTAGTTGTTGCTGTTGGCGCAGGCTGCGCGCTGTTGTTGGCGCTTTGTTTGCTTAGCGCTTTTGTTGTTGGCGCTTATTGGCACTTCTAATTGTTGTGGCTGGTAGTTGTGGTTGTTGCGTGTTGGCTGCGCGCTTTTGTTGTTGTTGTTGCGCGTTGGCTGCGCGCTTTTGTTGTTGTTGTTGCGCGTTGGCTGCGCGCTGTTGTTGGCGCAGTGGGACTTTATTGAGGCGGCCTCACTGTGGCTGTTCTAGCCGGTGTTGTTGTTGTTGCGCGTTGCCTGCGCGCGGTTGTTGTTGGTGCAGTGGACCTTTACTGAGGCGGCCTCACTGTGGTTGCTGCTGCTGGTAATTGTTGTTGTTGCCGTTGCAGTGGTCCTTTGGCCAGGCGACCTCACTGCCGCTGGTCTACCTGGTGATGCTGTATTTGTTGTTATTGTTGCGCGTTGCCTGCGCGCTGTTGTTGCTCTTGTTGCGCGTTGGCTGCGCGCTGTTGTTGACGCAGTGGGCCTTTATTGTGGCGGCCTCACTGTGGTTGTTCTAGCTGGTGCTGTTGTTGTTGCGCGTTGCCTGCACGCGGTTGTTGTTGTTGGTGCAGTGGGCCTTTATTGAGGCGGCCTCACTGTGGTTGCTGCTGCTGGTAATTGTTGTAGTTGCCGTTGCAGTGGTCCTTTGACCAGGCGACCTCACTGCCGCTGGTCTGCCTGGTGATGCTGTATTTGTTGTTCTTTTTGCGCGTTGGCTGCGCGCTGTTGTTGCTGCTTTGTTTGCTTAGCGCTTTTGTTGTTGGCGCTTCTAATTGTTGTGGTTGTTGTTGTTCGAAAACACTGCTGAACATGAAAAAATATTATTTATTATGCCAAAGCTCTTTATATGCACGTTACTTACCAAAAAAAAATGTTTTCCAACTTACACTGCACATTTAGCTGGATGCCTGGACACTGTAAAATGGCAGGAAATGGGATGGTAGATTAGCCTACCATAGGGGCATATTCGCTCCGCTTTTACAGTCCTTATTTTTAACAAATCTAGCAATAATAATAATCGCAAATTGAAGAAAAATAAAAAGAATTTGATTTGTAATTTATTTGATTTAAAAAAAACCCAACCAGAAAAGTCGTGACAAAAAAAAATAAATGAGTATGAGAATTGTTAAAATGTCATTAGTGTCATTAGCGGTTTTACCTATAGCATTCATATCATGCGTACCTTGCAGGAAACTCACACACTAGCATTGTGTATCAATACAAAGTGTAAACTCTTCTGCATAGACGTCAAAATTCCAAAATGAGTTTAACACCTGTTTGAGATTGTGGTTAATAACAAGTGTGATATCATAGGCATAGGCGTGAAAATTTCAAAGTGAGTTTAGTCACCTGTTTTTAATTTCCTTTTTTGTCTCACTTCTTTCCATCTTCCCATCTCTTTCTACCATTAGGTAAAAGATAGGAGACCGCCATGTTGATGTGTGCAGGATGTTAAACAACGCCATTGCTTTTCTGTTATTCGGTGCTGGCGACATTTTAATATGAGCAGGATGTAAACAACCGACATTTTAATGTGTGTTGTCAAAAGAAGAGTTCACACTTGTTATTGATACACATTGCACACTAGTGAACAAATTTCAGGTTCAGAACTAGATATAAGGTGGCCAATAAGAACTAGTACGTTAGTGATTATATTTTCGCCAGTTCGAAACCAGTGTTTGAGGAGTCATTAAAAGGCATTTGGATTCGTATTTGAATTTAAGTTTTTTTGAATTTAATTTATATTCGTTTCTATGCTTAGAAATGGTTCAGAACTATAGAAATAGTACCAATAAAAGAACCAGTTCCAAACTGTAGAATTTTGTACTAGTTCCAGGGACTGGATTCTCTAAAAGTGTAGAAATTAAAAGTGTACACTGATTCAAAACTCATTTGCACCAAAAATTTACACATGGGATTTTCATGCGATTCTGTGAACTATTGTGTACAGTTTTGTGCTGAGTGAGCACTGACAAACACAAAAAGGGTGTTTCCATTGGGGTGAATAAGTGGTGGCGGTCAATACCATGTAATATTTCATAGCTATTTTGAGTACAGTAGGCAATGTATGACGTTTTGATTTTAAGTTTTTTTAAATGGCATTTGTAAACGATACTTTTAAAATGTTTTTCGAATATTTTGTTTTATGTCATTTTAAAATATTCATGCTCTTGTTGAAATACCCTTTTCACTAAAACTCACTGAAAAAAAGTCAGTGAAAATTTTTGACAAGCTGTGTAAATTATATTGATAGGAAAAACTCGCACTCATTGTTACTGAATTGCAATGCTAGAGTGTACACAATTTTCAGTGTACATTTCAAAACTCATCCCCAGAGAAGGCAGGCCCAGCCTAGGACATCGCCATGTTAAATTCGCCAGTTGATTCCATGTAAAAAAGATAGTTCGCGAGCTAGTACTGGTTCGGAACGCACTAGAAGCGAACTAGCTCTGAACTAGAGATTTCCCCTACAGGGTATTACTACCCTTTAACTTCAAACTATTTTCTTTTAACTTTTTTTTTTTACTTGCAATTACGTGCTTTTATCACGTATTTCTACGTTGTTTTATACCTTTGTTAAACCCGCACAAACACTTTATCTCGCACTACCTTTTAATTAATTTTTTTTTCTTTAATGTTTTACGACGATTTCACATTATAACCCGGACACGTCCGCACTCGTTAACCACAACTTTAAACGTTTCAACCGAATGCGGTCGGCGCCGCTATGGTATCCAGAAAAATTCCAATGCACAGCGACTGCGCAGTGGAAAAGTTCCGCTACCTGTCATAAGCTGATCTGGCTGTGGCCAGGTGGCGCAATCTGATTGGTGGGTGGTTGCCATGTCGCTTGGTGCAAACGGTTATTACCATCAGGACTCGAAACTACTTTTTTTTTTCCTAAAAGTACTAAGTTATATAAAATGTAGTAAGTAATACCAAAAAAATATTTATGTAAAAAGGGAAAATTAATTATTACAAGAAAAAAAATGATGGATAATTATTAAATTCGGGAATTGATAAAAAAAATGATAGGAGAATTTTATTATTATTGCTATTATTATTAGAGCAAAATAATGAGAAGAAGGTTAAATTAGGTATTGAAAATTATTTACTACTTTTTTTAGGAATTTAATCCATGTAAAATTAGTGGATAATTTACATTTCTTCAGTGGTTTTGGGTCCGAAAGAAGCAAGAGAAGTATATTGCCAACTTGATAAGCACAATGTTCTGCCCGGTTTTTGGACGTAGTATTTCCTTAAGAAGACAGAAAAGTAGTCGATTTTGGGTAAAGCGTAGTAAGTAGTAAAATTTACTGCGATCGTATTAGGATTCGAGTCCTGAGGCAGGCACCTGTTTGCGCGCGCAAAAATTTTGCTGTCCGAGCCATGTGGATGGTGTGTTCCCTGGGTGGCCCGGGCAACCCGAAGTTGCTGGATTGGGGATAGGGGACAAATGGATTAACTAGCAATGCTCGCCAGCTGCTACTAAAATGAATTCTGGAGAACAAAGTGTGGTTGAATTTGACGTTGCTCTCATTCGAAAGCAGAGTATAATGTCCAATAAAAAAAATATTTGACCGACATGAAAACTGTTTGCAAAAAAAATTTGGGTAATTAACTTTTGTTTTAAACTTTCACTATTTGTATTTTATCTTTAATTCAATGACCAAACAAAATGATAGTTAATTCTGTAGGAAATTTGTAGCATTTAAAGTGTTTTATTGATAGTAAGTAAATTTCGGTATCAGTGGAGAACTATTGGAATTCAGCTGTTTCGTGTGCTGAGATAAGAAAATGGTAACCGAACAAAAATTTTTTTACTAAATTGTTGATGTTATAGGGTTAATATATTGTTGATATTGAAGAAATAAAATGGTAACCAATGAACATGTGGTATGCCATTGGGGTTAATTAATTTGTTTACATTCGTTTGACATACCAGTCCCTCACAAGAGAATCGTATTCAACTGTCAATCACACCCTGCCCAATACATTTTGCGCATACGTAACTAAATTCAATCACAAAAATGATTACACCAATAGGTCTAATCCCCCTTTGCTGACACATTCACGGGCGCCCGCAAGTATCCACAATTTCACCCGCAGTTTACCCCCAGCCACTCCAGGAACACACCACATACTTATTTTCATGGAAATTAAAAGTTTCGTTATTGGTACCTTTCCATTCCATGGGAATATTTGGTGCTGCCTCCTAGGAACAACCAGAGAACATAGAAACTAAAGCTTTCGGCAGAATCAGTCCGTCAATACGTCACGTACGTGACGTACGTCGTGACAAAACGTACGTGCCGTACAGGGATGGCACATAGCGATTGACGTACGTCATGTTGAAGTACACAGATATGTCAACAAAGTAATTAGCGCAAAACGAAAATTATAAAAAAAAAACATAACAAAAGCAAAATTTCGGTTAGGTTAGGTTCAAGTGGCTGCCACAGAGGCACACTTAGGCCAGTTTTGAAAGGCCCGTTGTGATACCACCAACACAAGGAAAGTCAGTCCCGGGACCCAGCCATATGGAAAATCCCTGAGTTGTTGGGATTTTCCACATAGCAGAATCCCGGGACTGACACTCCTAAACCGACACCGTTACTCCTCCTCGAACCACTTAGATGACTTTATGAAGCCCATCAAATTTCGGTTAAAAACATGGAAAATATTCAAGTAATACTTGTTATAGTCACAATTTTACAATCCCGTTGTCAAATTGGCGGTAAAATTGATTTTGACATTTGTCACGCTGCTGACGTTCCGTCAAAGTAGAAAATTGGCGAAGGATACCGGATCCGTTGACTGATACTTTGTCAATGTAGCGTTTTACATGCAAAATACACACATCCTACTCGGCTGTCAGTTTCTTCCTTTTCCGGCACGTACGTGACGGACTGATTCTGCCGAAAGCTTAATTCTGAACGACGCAAAGACAACGCAAATCAATCAGTTTATTTTGAAGTATTGTACAGTGAAGTACAGTGAATTAACCTGCGATATTGTACTACGGTTTTTAGTGAATAAAGCGTACTCAGAGAACATAGAAAATAGAGAAGTTGCAAGTCGCAAAGTAGTTGGCAGCGCGAAAAAAAATGAAAACGCTACTAGGGACATTTCACCACACACATTTTATTCAACAAGGGACTAACAGATTTCTTGTGCTTGCATAGAAATAACAGAATTCTTGTGCGTAAATCAGCAACAGAATTTTTGTACTAACATAGGAGATGGTTAATTTTACCGACGGCAAAATGAAGATTTGCTTTATTGTTCTAAAATAAATGCATGTTGTATTTTAATAAAATTAAAAATTATTTTTTATCCATTGGGGGAAATTTATTAAAAAAAAACTACATTGTAATATTTTTTAAAAAATTTTCAGAAATTTTACATCAACTTTTATGGAGAAAACTTTGAGAAAGAGGAGCTTTTCAACCTGAGTGATATTAAAGAAAAAGGAAAGGCTATTTTCTTACATTTTCACAAACTTTATATCAATTTGATAAGGAAATTTTCAAAAAAAAAAAAGAAAAAGTTATTTTCTCAAATTTTCACAAACTTTATAGGTATCAGTAAGATGAAAAAATTTTCAAAGAAAAAAAGTTTTTGAAAAATCGATTGCTTTTTTTTTATTAATATTTTATACATACCTAATTATTTAAAAAAAATTAACGAAAAAAATTTCAATTTTTATTCGAACATTTCTGGACTCTTTTAGGTAATTTCGGGGCTATTTACTGAACTACGTAGGTACCTACCTATTTAAACTTATTTTTATTTTTTGTAGTACATACATATGTGCAAGAAATGCAAGAAATTTTACTAAAAGGCCTCCAAGCATCAAAACAAACAAAACCATGCACACAACCATACATAATTCCATTCTCCTACCCATACACCTCCGCACTAACCCCTTTACAGCTTGTACTGTCTAAACGCTACAAGAAATATTCCTACATACAAACGCGCGAATAAATAAAAATGCAACAAATTTTACTAGCAAACCTCCAAGCATCAAAAGAAACAAAACCATACGCACAACCATACATCTCCGCGCTAACCCCTTTGCCGCTTAACTTCTTTGCACAACCATACATAACTCCGTACTCTTACCCATACAGCACCGCGCTAACCCCTTTGCTGCTTGTACTGTCCAAAAGCTTCAAAACAAACAAAACGCGCGAAATATGTCATAAAAATCTACCTTCTTAAATGCAACAATAACAAATTCATTCATAAATTTTTGTCGATGGAGTTGAAATGAAATTTGGCAACATAGCTCTCCAACAAATCGACAAAAATTAAAATTTAACAAAATCTTGATTTCCAACTTCAATCATTTTAGGGGTATTCATTTTTTTAGTAAAGTGTAAAGTGACGTACAACTCGCTAAATTGCGCAACCTATTTTATTTAAAAAGTAGACATTTATGTACTTTTGAAGTCGACCTGCGTTGTATGTTGGGAATAATGCTGATCTACACCATGGATAGCCCCACGCCCAACTACCGGGACAAGTTACCTCAAAAAATAAAAGCATATATAGGTAAAATAATCATATTATTACCTAAATAAAAATATATTCAAATTTTACCAAAATTGAGACAAAAACAAAATACCATTAGGCAGAAACTAAAGTTCCAGTCTTTTATAGAAAATATGCCAAAAGAAAATTTTCCTAATATATGCTGAAATAAATTTTTCATATAAATTTTGAAACATTCTTATCCAATTTGCGCAGCTACCGTCTTTTCCTTTTTACATGTTTAGATGACGACGGTGGGCTCGATTTTACTTTCTGAAGAAGAAGAATAATTGTTACTAGTATATCCCGTGGTCGAAATTCGACCAATTTAAAATAGTTGAACTTATTCAACCATCTGATCAACTTTTTGTCAATAGCTGCCTTTAGGACCCGTGGCCGAACCTCGACCAACTTAAATGTATACATTAAAAACTCATCTATAGGCAAAATGAGGCCATCAAAGAATTTAAAAAATAGCGGCTGTTATTATATAATAAAAATATTAAATTACAGCAGCCCTTTCCAAAATTATTTATAGCAAATGCCATGCAAATATTCGGTTTTCGAGATTTTATGTTGCACTTGAATAATCGGATGATGACATTGTGCTTAACAAATAGCCACTAATTTATGCGATCGTTTTGAGCAGGTGAAGAACAAAAAAATATTAGGTTGAAAATTAAGTAAATTGTAATAGTTAAGATTAAAGGTTTTTTAATATAAAAAAAAAACATAATTTAAGAAAAAAAAGGAATATTCCGCAACCGGGTCTTGCAACTGTGCACACCGTATTCTATACGCTCACCGCCGCGTCATTACCTTATGCACAAAGCAGTTTAAGAATTAACAATATACCAACAACAAAGTTAGACTATTAATATAAATAATGGACCAAAGTACTCAATGAGCGAGGGATTCAAAATAATTTCTCTCTCATAATAGGACGTGTTTAATGAGGGAGAGAATGAAGATAAAGAGTTGTTTCCTTTGAAGTTCAGCCAACTTCGAAATATGAGTTTGGCGCTATTACTCTAACTCTCAAAGAGCGAGAGAATCAAAATATTTCCATTGCTGGTATTTTACACACATATACAAATTTCTCAAAATAAGCTTGGTACTCCAACAACAGGAGCCATATTGAATTATTATTTTATTTTTTTGAAGCATTTTTTTGTATGGTGGTACACAAGCCAACTTTGATTGCGACATATTTTTTTCAAATTAAAAGTTTGACCATGGTTGCCCTATTTCACATTTTAATAATGGTGTCATGAAAACATAAAACTTTGTAGAATTTCATTTTAAACAAATCTATTACATCGGAATTTTTCCTTGAATAAATTTTTTTAATATGGAATTCTACAATTAAGTGAAGCTTTATTGGGCTTTTGAATCTCTATTTAGATATATACATACATATTAGAGTTTTATGGAAAAATATAATTTTGATTACGTTTTCCCAAAAAATTGTATAGTTAAATTACATTTTATTATAAATATATGTAATTGAAAATTTAAGATTTTCAGGATTTTATGGCACAACAATATAACATTTTTAGTGTTTCATTTGTTTATTAATACTTTGGAATATATGGCGACCATAGTTATCTCATTTTTATTATAGAATTCTACGAAAAAGATGTTTGATTTTTATTTTTTTAAAAAAGCAAAATTTCATATTATATAAAATTGACGGCAATGGGTGTATCTATTTCAATCTAATTTTTTTTTTTTTTTTCCTTGATGAATTTCAATACAGAAAGTTAAAGCATTGATTGCTTCTTTCCTAAAAATTTTATTTTTAAACTAAAGTTACTAAAGCGTGCGAGATATGAGAAAAACAAATTGTCACTTTTTTTAATTCTTTGGTACATAACAACACATATTGGGGCAACTCTCATGCGGAAACAAATTGGCTATTCGCGCCGACGCCATCTATTTGGAGTGTAACATTTCAATATACATATATGAGTTCAACGCCGAATCTACTGTTTGAACTCAATGAGAGAATTGGAGTGTTTACGCAAGTATGGATATGTGTATGCAAATAGATATGAGTATGAAATTGGTTTGACGTTTATTTTGAAGGGGTGGAAATTTGGAAATATGAGTTCGTGTAATATTAAAGAATATTAATGAGCGAGAGAACGAAAATAGTTACACATTCATTTTAAAGAAGTATGGGTTGTATTTAAAAAAAATGTATTATACATGGCGTGGTTTTAAAACTTTTTAGTGGGGGTAAATTACAAATTCTGGTTAGGTCAAAAAAAGTTTGAGGGTTTTCTAGCTTTTTTCTTTAACCATAACTTAGCAATATTTAAAAGACACTTTATATGGATTTTTCCTTTGATTTAAAGAAAAAAAATGTATATTGATTTTTAAAAAAATTCTATTCTATTTGGTCTAGACTTGTTTGGGGCTCGGGTTGCAAATCTGCCCTTTTAAAAGTTAATACATATATAGGTACATATGAAAAGAAATTATTTGTTGTCTTCAGTAAAATTTAAGATTTCCGCTTATCACTTGGTTTAGTTAAAAATTTAAGTATCCATAAAATATGTTTTCGATTTTTATACTTTAAATAAGGAATTTATCAGCAACTCTATCTCAATCGATAGAAATCGTGAAATTTATCGAAATAATCTACAGAAATTGAATAAACAGACCACTATGTTTGAAAAAAATTCGCAAATTGCAGCTTACATCTTCAAAAATTAGAGCAGTCAGACTTATATTAATGGTAATTTTTTGAAATATTTACCAAAAAAGAAATTGTATAAGCGGTTATAGCATTTCTATAATGGGTGGTATGTATGTATATTTATGATCTAAAATTATTATTTCACATGGCTTTCCGTAAACTAAAAATATTCGCACCAAATTTTTTTTTCTCGAAAATAGAAATCACAACATAAAAATATTGTTTATAAAAATTTTAAGAAGTCAAGATTAGAAATATAAAAATATATAAAAAATATAAAAAATTTTCTATGACAAAAAAGAAAAAAATTTTGGCCGATAGCTGTAACTGTACTTGAACCATCAACCGCTCGACCACTACCGCCTGACGCTTCCCACTGGGCTATCGCTTTATTTACAAATTGATTGTCAGATAACCAATTCAAGTTGCATGAGAAATTTTCATTCGCTTATTACAGAGAAATGAAGCAGTATTGGTTATATATTAGATAATTGCGCACTGCTTTAGAGGTATGCCAACAAATCCATTTGCATTTCATAAATATTTATGCATATTTAGTATGGGTTTAAGCTTGGCAATTATTTATATGTAAAATTTGTTAGCCTATTAATATAATAGATATACATACATATTAGAGCTTTATGGAAAAATATAATTTTGATAACGTTTTCCCAAAAAATTGTATAGTTAAATTACATTTTATTATAAGTATATGTAATTGAAAATTTAATTTTTTCATGATTTTATGGCACAACAATATAAAATTTTTAGTTTTTCATTTGTTTATTAAAACTTTGGAATATAAGGCGATGATAGTTATCTCATTTTTATTATAGAATTCTACGAAAAAGATGTTTGATTTTTATTTTTTTAAAAAGGCAAATTTTCATATTATATAGAATTGACGGCAATGGGTGTATCTATTTCAATCTCATTTTTTTTTCTTGATGAATGTCAATACAGAAAGTTAAAACATTGATTGCTTCTTTTCTAAAAATTTTATTTTTAAACTATTTTCGTTTATAATAAAGCGTGCGAGATATGAGAAAAACAAATTGTCACTTTTTTTTAATCCTTTGGTACATAACAACACATATTGGGGCAACTCTCATGCGGAAACAAATTGGCTATTCGCGCCGACGCCATCTATTTGGAGTGTAACATTTCAATATACATACATATGAGTTCAACGCCGAATCTACTGTTTGAACTCAATGAGCGAGAGAACTGGAGTGTTTACGCATATATGTATATGTGTATATAAATAGATATGAGTATGAAATTGGCTTGACGTTTATTTTGAAGGGGTGGAAATTTGGAAATATGAGTTCGTGTAATATTAAAGAGTATTAATGAGCGAGAGAACGAAAATAGTTACACATTCAATTTAGAGAAGTATGGGTTGTATTTTAAAAAAATTTATTATACATGGCGTGGTTTTAAAACTTTTTAGTGGGGGTAAATTACAAATTCTGGTTAGGTCAAAAAAAGTGTGAGGGTTTTCTAGCTTTTTTCTTTAACCATAACTTAGCAATATTTAAAAGACACTTTATATGGATTTTTCTTTTGATTTAAAGAAAAAAAAATGTATATTGATTTTTAAAAAAATTCTATTCAATTTGGTCTAGACTTGTTTGGGGCTCGGGTTGCAAATCTGCCCTTTTAAAAGTTAATACATATATACATTTGAAAAGAAATTATTTGTTGTCTTCAGTAAAATTTAAGATTTCCGCTTATCACTTGGTTTAGTTCAAAATAACGTAGTATCCATAAAATATTTTGTCGATTTTTATACATTAATTAAGGAATTTATCAGCAACTCTATCTCAATCGATAGAAATTGAAAAAAAATTCGCAAATTGCAGCTTTCATCTTCAAAAATTAGAGCAGTCAGACTTATATTAATGGTAATTTTTTGAAATATTTACCAAAAAAAAAAAACAAAAAGAAATTGTATAAGCGGTTATAGCATTTCTATAATGGGTGGTATGTATGTATATTTATGATATAAAATTATTATTTCACATGGCTTTCCGTAAACTAAAAATATTCGCACCAAATTTTTTTCTTCTCGAAAATAGAGATCACAAACATAAAAATATTGTTTATAAAAATATTAAAAAGTCAAGATTAGAAATATAAAAATATATAAAAAATATAAACAATTTTCAATGACAAAAAAGAAAAAAATTTTGGCCTATAGCTGTGTAACTAACTGTACTCGAACCATCAACCGCTCGACCACTACCCCCTAACGCTTCCCACTGGGCTATCGCTTTATTTACAAATTGATTGTCAGATAACCAATTTAAGTTGCATGAAAAATTTTCATTCGCTTATTACAGATAAATGAAGCAGTATTGGTTATATATTAGATAATTGTGCACTGCCTCGTAGGTATGCCAACAAATCCATATGCATTTCATAAATATTTATGCATATTTAGTATGGGTTTAAGCTTGGCAATGATTTATATGTAAAATTTGTTAGCCTATTAATATAATAGATGATGCCCAAAAGTGAATCGCAGTAGCAGAGCATATTC
Source organism: Campiglossa producta (assembly GCA_964058755.1). Classification (NCBI taxonomy): domain Eukaryota; kingdom Metazoa; phylum Arthropoda; class Insecta; order Diptera; family Tephritidae; genus Campiglossa; species Campiglossa producta. The sequence continues at coordinate 105,086,734 of CAXKVI010000002.1, read as the reverse complement.
ATATTAGGGTGTGCTGATAATCAGATGTACAATTTTTCAGCAGTGGTGTATGAATTTCAGCAAATACACTTTTATCGTAACTGGCAGTATTAAGAGTTGTCCCATTAGGGTCAAAGTTCAGGTTGCCTACCTAGAACCGATACTAGGTACAGTACTACGACACGCTTTAACTTAATATAAAATTTAAAAGTATACTAGTTTCTTTAGGAAAGTTTATCGGATTTCCTACATGTCAACCCACTCTAACATATTTCAGATTTTTTTCATCAACGCTCTATCTGAGAATTTCATTATAAAACAACCTATCACAGCTAAAAATTTATTGAGTTTTCGTTCAGATAGGAGTTCAGGTTTTTTTTAAACTTTTCACATTTCGGTTAAGTCTCAATTTTGTATCGTTCATTAATTTAGTAATATCGATGCATCGTTGAAGTTTAGGAAATTTGATGTTCAAATTACATTCCCATAAAATATGGGCCACCCCAATGTGCACTTATATTGCTTACATTTTGTATTGCATTGTATCAAAGAGAATATATCAACAAGAGCCACCACTCGTTATGAAAGCAACGAAAAAGATGGATGCCGTTTTCTTTCAGGGTTTGGGTAATTTCGATATAAATATGTTATTGTGTAATCAAAACAAAATGTGTAAAAGAAAATAGACGAGAAATGAAATAACACAAGAGTCGAAACAAAAATTTACCAGCTGTCGAATTTACAAAACTGAGGAAAACAAAATTACCGAAACCCTGAAAGAAAACGGCATCCATCTTTTCCCTTGCATTTATAACGAGTGACGGCTCTTGTTGATATATTCTCTTTGATTGTATGCTGTTGTATTGGCCAATCGCAGCCGCGCGCATATGGTAATTAATTTTAAGTGTACGATTTGCTACTATCAATTGCGAAGTCTCAATAGCTCAGGTGATAAACATCTGGACTGCGGAGCGAAAGCTCGCAAGTTCAAGGTGGCATGGGAAATTTATGTTTTGTTATTACACATTTTTATTATGTTTTTTTTTTTTTTTTAATTCAATTATTATATGTAATTGTTTTTTTTTTTATATTAATTCTAAATGCCAAATATTTACACTGATACCAAAAAAGACATAAAATCAGTTTTTCACAAATATGTAGTGACCTATGTACATATTTCATATACATACATACCTACCTACCATACCTTCTGGGATTTTGGCGTGATTGCCGTCGGCAAAACGCTTATGTAATTGGGACAAATGTATGTAAATAATTTTACGAAAATATGGGATAAATAAATTAATAAAAAAATACAATTGATTATTTCTCAAATTTTTACAATAAATATATAAACCGCGCAAAGACAACGCACTTCAATCAGTTAATTTTCAAGTGTTGTACAGTGAAGTACTGAACAGTGAATTAACCCGCGATATTGTACTACGGTTTTTAGTAGTGAATAAAGCGTACTATTTATTAAGCAGATTCTGAGTGTTTTATTTAACGTACAGTGATCGAACTCAGGGAAAATAATCAAGGAATCATCGAATTCGTCACAATTGGTGTCAGAAGCGGTATTGTTAAATAAATACAAGGACATTGAAAAGGATAACAAGGACATTGAAAAGGATAAAAAGGACATTTTAAGGATAACAAGGACATGGCAAAGTTGTATGAGTTGAAGATCCAGCAACTCAAAAACGAGTTGCAACGACGTGGATTGTCAACAACGGGCAATAAAGCAGAGCTACAATCACGGTTGCGAGAGGCTATGGTAGCAGAGGAAATAGAAGAGCAAAAGGATTCTCCGGATTCAGTGGCAAATGTGGATACAAACTCTTTATTGGCTGCCTTGGCTCAGATGTCAAACAACATAACATCAAGCATGTCATCTCAGTTGCAAGAACAGAAGACACACATGGCATCTCAATTGGAACAACAAGAGACACGCATGGCATCAAAGTTGGAGGAACAGAAGACACACATGACATCTCAATTGGAACAACAAGAGACACGCATGGCATCAAAGTTGGAGGAACAGAAGACACACATGACATCTGCGTTGGAAGAACAGAGGACATACATGACATCTCAGATCTCAGCTCAACTTGAGGAGCAGGAGGCCCGGCTATCCTCAAAAATAGCATTACAGCTGAAGGAGCAGGAAGAACGTATGTCATCACAGCTAAAAATACAGGACGAGAAAATAATGCAGCTTGAGGAGAAAGTCGAGGCCGAGGTGGATGCGTTAAGAAATCGTCCGGGAGTTGCAGCTGAGTCGTCCAAGTGTTTCAACAAGCGCACCCAAGGTAAAAACCCCATCATTCGACGGTTCTGTTCCTTTCCAGGTCTTTAATCTACAATTTGAGAAGACAGCAGCTGTGAACAACTGGGGCGTTGAGGACAAAGTCGCTGCTTTATTTGTGTCATTGAAAGGACCTGCAGCCGAAATCTTACAGACTATTCCGGACGCTGAAAGATACAACTATGAAGCGTTGATGGGAGCCGTTGAAAGACGTTACGGCAGCGAGCATAGGAGGCAGATACATCAAATAGAGCTACAGAATCGCTCTCAGAAGGCTAACGAAACATTACAGGAGTTTGCATCGGACATCGAGAGGTTGGCTCATCTAGCAAACGCAGACGCACCAGTGGAATACATCGAGAGGGTGAAAATCCAAAGTTTCATAAATGGAATACGTGACGTGAGACGAAGCGGGCCACCTATGCAAATCCAAAGAGATCATTCGCGGAGACAGTATCACATGCTCTAACTCAAGAAACCGCATCTCTTTTGAGCAAACCATTGTACAAAGCTCACCGTGTGGAAGTGGAGACGGCAGACTTGGTCAACAAAATCGACAAAATTTTGGAAGCATTGAATGGGGCACAGAAGAAAAGCGATGGTTCCATTAAGTGCTTTAAGTGCGGAAAATCTGGTCATATTGCACGTTATTGTGGATCTGGCTCCAATAATTCCAATAATGCAAGCGGACGTAAGCGGAAGGCTGAAGGAGATGAGCAAGATGAATGCCCCATAGTTTCTGTCTCGCAGTTCGGAGGGAAAGCAAGTAATGTTACTGTTAGAGGTTTCTTGGACGGAAAAGAGCGGTTACTCACTGTGGATACTGGCGCATCTCATTCCATCATTAGAAGTGACTTGGTCCATAAGAGAGTAAGACCATTGCAGGATGCAAAGTTGCGGACCGTAACTGGTGAAAGTAACTTCTTAGTGGCAGATATTGTGGACGAAGCCATCATTGGCGTCGACTTCTTGGCTGTGAGAGACATTCACATGAACCTGAGAAATAGAGTTATGACGTACAATGGCCAAGAAGTACCTCTGATCTTTGGACACAACATTGGGTATTGCACCAAAGGAGTTTCGTTAGAGGTGAAGCACAGGGACACTCGAAAGGCAAAGGTACCTCCTCAACCAATGGCCTTGATAGACAAATATTCGGAGAAGTCAACAGGAAGATTCAGATCTGGCATGTGCGATCCGAGGGCTTGAGCGAAACAAACGAGCAGCAAGAAAAGAAATGTCAGCGGCGAGTCCAGTTGCCAAGTCATATTGGACACAATGGAACAGTTTACGAATGGTATCCGGTTGTTTGCATCGAATATGGGATAGTTGTTGCAAGAAAGCGGATGTCTGATGTTCTCAGGGAAATGCATAACGATCCAAGTGGAGGTCATCTAGGAGTCAAGAAGACCTTGGAGAGGATTAAGCAGACATTTTATTGGGTTGGTTACGGTCAGTCGGTAAAGGAGTGGATTGCCAAATGCGATGAGTGCATCAGAGCGAAGGTGCTGAGGTCCACGACTCATGGTCGAAGGAGGCAGTGCAACTCAGATGCACCGGTTGAGAGGATTACCTTAGATGAAGCTGGTCCATTCCCCAGAACTATAAGCAAAAACATGAAAATCAGGTACGACAAAGCAATGGAAACGGAAGGGTTCCTGAAAGGAGATTTAGTATTCCTATACGGGCCACAACGGAGGAAAAGTGTGTCTCCCAAAGTTCAGTGCAACTGGGAAGGACCATACAGAGTTGTGAAACGGATCAACGACGTTGTTTACCGAATACAGGCTGTTGGAATGCTACGGAACAAAATGAAAGTGGTTCCCCTGGAGAGACTAGCAACGTTTGGATCGGGAAATGTGTCTGATCGGGACGATCAGACTAAGGTGGAGGGCAGTGTGGCGAATGTTATCAAGAATCGCTCATCTTCCAACACTAGTGTATTTCCACCACTAGCGTCACTACCACAACTACAGCTGTTTAGATACATGACGTGAGAGCGAGAGAGGGAGAGGCAGCTCGCGTGTTTGCGAATGTGACACAAAGAGGAGATCACGATAGATAAACGCTTCGAGAACACTGTTGCACGAATAACCCAGAAATGTGTAGACATTTCTAGGTGATGAAGCCGCAGTCTGCTAGGGTATATAAAAGCGCAAAGACAACGCACGTCAATCAGTTTATTTTGAAGTGTTGTACAGTGAAGTACTAAACAGTGAATTAACCCGCGATATTGTACTACGGTTTTTAGTACTGAATAAAGCGTACTACTTATTAAGCAGAATCGGAGTGTTTTATTTAACGTACAGTGATCGAACTCAGGGAAAATAATTAAGGAATCATCGAATTCGTCACAATACAAACACCCGCAGTTTAATTTGCTGTCAGTTATTTCGACGCACTGACGGATTGATTCTACTGAACGCTTCATTCTGTTTCCCGCTTATGACAGCTAGCAATTACTAGCAACCAAGGTTTATATATAACAGGTTGAGGCAAGAAAAATCGCGTATGTTTGCTGTTGTTGTTAAAAGTATTTTGGGCTGTCAAATATTTGTCAAACTGCGTTGGTTTGTTTACAAATTTATTATTGAAAAGTTTGCAGCCTAACAAATATTGAATACAGCTTGTTTTGGAATATCATCATCATTTATTGGCGCTTAACCGCCTAAGCGATTTTGGCCGTCGCCTATCAAAGCACGCCAGTCATTCCTTTTTAGCGATAACTGACGCCAATTGGAAACCCCAAGGGAGTTCAAGTCATCCTCCACCTGTTGTTTCCATCTCAGTCGAGGCCTCCCCCTTCCTCTGCTGCCGAATTCGGGTGACGATTGGAAAACCTTCTGGGCTGGAGCTTCTTTGTCCATTCGCATGACGTGACCCAGCCAGCGGAGCCTTTGGGCTTTAATTCGCTGGACTATGGTCAGATCTGCGTAAAGCTCGTACAGCTCATCGTTAAATCTCCTTCGATACTCGCCGTCGGCATCACGGGAAGGACCATAAATCTTCCGGAGAACTTTTCTCTCAAATACTCCAAGGGCCATCTCATCTTCTCTTGACATTGTCCATGAATCTGAGCCATACATCAGGACAGGTATGATGAGAGACTTATAGAGCGTGATCTTTGTTCTTCGAGAGAGGACTTTACTTCTCAATTGCCTACTCAGTCCAAAGTAGCACTTGTTCGCAAGAGTGATTCTCCGTTGGATTTCTAGACTGATATTATTTTCGGTGTTAATGCTGGTTCCCAAATAGACGAAGTCCCTCACAGTTTCAAATTTGTAACTATCAACAGTGACGTGGCTGCCAAGGCGCAGGTGCGCCGATTCTTTCTTTGATGACAGCAAATACTTCGTCTTGTCCTCGTTGACCGCAAGACCCACTTTTTTCGCTTCTTTATCCAGTCCAGAGAAGGCAGCGCTTACGGCGCGGTTGTTAAGGCCAATGATATCAATATCATCGGCATACGCCAGCAATTGCACGCTCTTGTAATAGATTGTACCATTGCGGTTTAGCTCTGCTGCTCGAATTATCTTCTCCAGCATCAGGTTGAAGAAATCGAAATGGAGTCGCCCTGTCTGAAGCCTCGTTTGGTTTCAAATGGCTCAGAGAGGTCCTTCCCGACTCTGACGGAGCTGTTAGTATTGCTCAACGTCATTTGGCAAAGCCGTATAAGCTTTGCAGGGAAGTCAAATTCAGACATGGCGGCATACAGGCAACTCCTTTTTGCGCTGTCAAAAGCGGCTTTGAAATCGACAAGGAGATGGTGTGTGTCGATTCTTTTATCATGGGTCTTCTCCAGGATTTGGCGTATCGTGAAAATCTGGTCGATGGTAGACTTACCAGGTCTAAAGCCACACTGATAAGGTCCAATCAGCTTGTCTACGATGGGCTTCAGTCTTTCACACAATACGCTAGAAAGAACCTTATATGCGATATTAAGAAGGCTGATTCCGCGGTAGTTGGTGCGGTTAGCGGGATCGCCTTTCTTGTGGATTGGGCAGAGCACACTTAAATTCCAATCTGGAGGCATGCACTCGTCTGACCATATTCTGCATAAGAGCTGATGCATGCTTTTTACCAGCTCTTCGCCTCCGTGTTTGAACAGCTCGGCGGGTAGTCCGTCTTTTCCAGGCGCTTTGTTGTTTTTGAGCCGGGATATAGCTATCCTCACTTCATCATAGTCAGGTGGTGGGACGACTTTTCCATCGTCAGGGATTGGGGTATCGGGTTCGACGTCTCCCTCGCAATATAGCAGTGAGGAGAAGTGCTCCCTCCATAATTTAAGTACACTCTGTACGTCGGTTACCAGGTCGCCATTATTGTCCTTACAGGAACTTGCCCCGGTCTTAAAACCTTCCGTCATCCGCCGGATCTTTTCATAGAATTTTCGGGCATCATTCCTGTCAGCCAGCATCTCAAGCTCCTCACACTCACGCCTTTCGGTCTCACGTTTCTTTTTTCTGAAAAGGCGTCTCTCTTCCTTCTTTGCCTCACGATAGCGTTGCCATACACTGCGGGTTGCGCCCGTTCGCAACGTCTCCCTGTAGGCAGCGTCCTTTTTGTCCGAGGCAGTGCTGCATTCCTCATCGTACCAGTTGTTTTTGCGGGCTCGCTGGAACCCTATAGTGGCCTCAGCGGCGGTACGTAATGAGTGAGAGATATGCTTCCATTGCTCGGTTGCATCGTTAGGTCGAGGATTGCTCTCCGATAGGAGGTGTGAGAGTCGAGTGGAGAAATTGTCAGCTGTCTGTGTCGTGCGCAGCTTCTCGACGTCAAACTTTCCTTCCGTTACTGTGCGCACTTTCTTTGCTACACAGAGGCGTGTGCGTATCTTGGCTGCAACAAGATAATGGTCCGAGTCGATATTGGGACCACGAAGGGTTCGCACGTCCAGAACGGTGGAGCTATGTCTGCCGTCGATCATGACATGATCAATCTGGTTTCTTGTTCTTTGATCAGGAGACAGCCATGTGGCTTGGTGTATTCGTTTATGCTGGAACCTGGTACTACTGATGACCATATTGCGAGCAGCGGCGAAATCAATCAACCTAGTGCCGTTGGGGTATGTTATATCATGGAGACTAAATTTTCCAACTGTTGGACCAAAGACTCCTTCCTTGCCCACCTTCGCATTAAAGTCGCCGAGCACGATTTTGATATCATGTTGGGGGCAGCGATCATAAGTCTGTTCAAGTTTATCGTAGAAGGAGTCTTTCTCTGCGTCGTCCGTCTCCTCAGTCGGCGCATAGGCGCAGATAAATGTTATGTTGAAAAATTTCGCTTTGAGGCGGATCGCAGCGAGACGTTCGTCCACGCGGGTGAATGCTAGTACTTGGCGGCGAAGTCTCTTTCCCACCACGAATCCTACACCACGCGCTTTGCCGCGTGTCTGGCCACTGTAGTATACGTCACAAGGTCCGATGGTCGTCTTTCCTTGTCCCGTCCATCGCATTTCCTGCAGGGCGGTGATGTCAGCCTTTGCGTTAACGAGGACATCAACCAGTCGGGCAGCGGTACCATCCCTTGAAAGGGTCCGGACATTCCAGGTACATGCCCTAATATCCTTCTCATTATCCTGTGTTCGTTTTGCCGGGTCGTCAACATTAAAGGGGGTTCTCATCCGAGGCTTGATTTTTGTTCTTTTCATTGGAATTGGTTTTTACGTGGCGGGTCCCAAACCCAGCGCACAACCCGTTTTCTGGGTTTTGGAAAAGATTTACACATTTATATAGCGAGCCGCTTGCTCCAAGACAGACGCCCGCTTACAGCCGCACCTCATGATGTACAGACGCTGCGAAAAAGACCTCGGTGAGCCCTTAAACCAAGTATGTCAGAGTGGCCCCACCGGGGCTCCCTCTCTTTCTGCCGCGAGCCTAGGTAGCTAACGTTGCCCAGAGTGCACGAACGAGGACGCAAGAGTCGGGATTGAGCAAGGTCACTTGCAACCACACTCCATTACACTGTTTTGGAATATAATCATGGTCTTTTTCGGTAATAAATATGTGTGATATTCAATATGTGCATGCATTGCACGCAAAAGAAGTTGAAACTCGCATTTGTTTAACCATTTGTTGGTAATTTTAGTGTGGAGGTTGCGGGCTTTAGTAGTCTCCCAAACGCAATTTAAATGGGCACTGCGGTGAAGTTGCAGGCTTTGCTATACATCCACCTGCAGAGAAATCTTGCACGATAGTTTGTAAACCAAAAGGTGGCTTTTGACAACAATTTGACTAAATAAAATTGATCAAAAACAGAAAAAAGGATAAAAAAAAATTAAACAGCTGTTCATTTGCTGTCATCTCTCTTATTTCATGATGTTGTTGTTGTTGTTGTTGTAACGAGGTGTAGTCCTGCCCAACGCGTATTTTTCCTTAACCTAATTGTCATCAATATCTTCTAACGGGAGTCCAAGGAAACTAGCAGTTTCAATAGGGTTGGACCAAAGAGAGATGGGTGTTAGAAGAGTGGGCTCAAATGAGCAAGAAAATAAGTGATTGGTATTGTGGGGGGACGAGCCGCATGCCGGACATACATTCGGCACATCTGGGTTCAGTCTAGATATGTAGGAGTTTAACCTACTACAATATCCAGAGCGTATTTGAGCCAGAGTGACCCTTGTCTCTCGAGGAAGATGACGCTCCTCTTCAGAAATGCCAGGTGTTGCGGCATGTAAGACATTGTTTAGCGGACAGAGCGCAGAGTAATGGCCAACAGACGTTGTATGGATATGCCCCAAAGCCTGTTTGTGCACCTGTAGATCAAACGGCGTTGTTATATAGTGACGGATCTCATCAAAATGTTTACGTAGATGCGACCTTATGGTCTTAGGAGGCGGAATGAGTTCAAGCAGTTGTCTACCGGGATGCTGTGGTTTACAGCAATTCAGTAGGTACTGCTTGTTTAGCATTTCATTATGCTCCCTAACCGGAAGCATTTCCACCTCATTATGTATACGAGATATAGGTGACATAAGGCCGCACCCCGTAGCGGTTCTGAGCGCGGTGTTTTGACAGGCCTGAAGCTGATTCCAGTGAACGTCTGCAAGCCCCGGCGACCATATCGGCGACGCATAGTTCAGGATCGGCCGACCTTGTACGTTACCAACAACGTTTCTTTGTCTTTACCCCAAGTCCTGCCGGCTAGTGACTTGTGGATTTTGTTGCGGCTCTGTAATTTTGAGACAATTGCAGCTGAATGGGCAGCGAAAGTGTGCATGGTGTCAAAAGTCACTCCTAAGATTTTTGGGTGAGCGACAGTAGGTATTTTATGATCACCTACATAAATTTCTAATTCCGTGCCAACCTGCGCTGTCCACGTCGTGAATAATAAGTCTCCGAAGACTTTGTTGGCGACAATGTCAAGGTTCGGGCAGTGAAGAACTCGACTAGATAGGGGAGATAACCATTTATTTTAGAGCACAGCTCATCAACGGAAGTACCAGTTGCCAATATCGTGCAATCGTCTGCGTAAGAAACAATCGTAACTTCTTCTGGTGGAGGAGGAAGCTTCGAAATATTTTTAACTTTGAATTTTGGGGATTATTTGGCCCGATGGCACAAGATTTTCTATTTGGAAAAAAAACTTAAACGTGCGTTCTTATTTTCTGCTCAAACGGAAGTGAAGTCTTCTTCCTTTTCTTTATTTCTTTTCTTTATCTTTCTATAATACTAATTTCTTATACTAGGTTTACATTGACATAATATACTTATATTAGGTTTACATTGACATAATATACTTATACTAGGTTTACAATATGGTATTTTACAACTCGGCCAACCCTGACAGGGGATCGACCTCGATCTCCAATGGGTCGCGTTCTAGCTCATCGGTATACCCTTCGAGTGGCTGCCGCCATTTCCTTATTCGATGAGCTTCAATCACACCATCGTAGGGAAGTTGGGTCAGCTGACAATTATTTATGTCTCTGATGACATATCTATCATTTCCCAATATTTTGTGAACCACGTAGGGGCCCTTATACTGTGGTATAAACTTCTTGTTAGTTCCGACTGTCGTATCGACATTTCTCACGACGACATAGTCCCCTACATTGTACGTCTTTGTCTCGATGTGGTTTTTGTTGGATCTTTCAACATCATACTGCTGCCTAGCTAGAATAGAGTTCGATGCGTCTTTGCGGATCTTTTCCAAGTCACGTCCGTAATCAGGGCATAACTTATCTTGAAAGTATTCACTAAATTCGTCCACCACAACTCCCTTTTGTTCAACACCAAACAAAAGACGGCTGGGCGTATCTCGGCAAGTGCTGTGGGTTGAGTTGTTTATGGCGTACTCTGCCTCAAGTAGCTTTTTAACCCAGTCATCGTGATTTATTTCGTTTGTTAATTTTCCCAGCATGGACTTTAACACCCTGTTCACTCTCTCCACCTGCCCATTGGCTTGCGGGGAGGCAACAGCAACTTTTACGTGGCTTATGTTTTGTTTCAACAAGAATGAACTGAACTCCATGGAGGTAAAACAGCTTCCCCTATCACTAACAATTCGTCTTGGTCGGCTATAATAGCTGAAATACTTCTCAAGTGAAGCTATGACCTCCCGAGTACTAGTGGAGTTAGTTGGGTAGAGCTTCACGAACTTTGTAAATGCATCGACTACAACGAGGATGTGTTTCCGTTTCGACCTGATCGAGGGTAGCGGCCCGAAATGGTCTATATGGATAGTATCAAATGGCAATGGAACTTTAGGGATGGCATGCAATGTCCTTTCCTTTACTGAAGGAGGTGTAGCGAACATGATACATTTTAGACAGTTTCTTATAAATTTTTCTATTTTCAGTCGCATATTTGGAAACCAGTAGTATAGACAGAGTTTGTTGAATGTCTTTTCAACTGAAAGATGACCTAACTTTTCATGCACCAATTGTATAACGTTATGCTCCATTTCATGGGGAACTGTTATGGTTTGCCTTCGATTAAGTCATTTTTGGTTTAGGGTGATTGGGCATTACTCGCGGGTTTTAGTTGACAGTCTAGATTCACGCTCCGGTTCGACTTTTTATCGATTGTTTTCTTGAGTTGGTATGGTTATGCACAGCTGGCAACACCAAATTTTCCCATGGAATGGGAAGGCACCAATAACGGAACTTTTAATTTCCATGAAAATAAGTATGTGGTGTGTTCCTGGAATGGCAAGGGTAAACTGCGGGTGAAATTTTGGACAACTGCGGGCGCCCGTGAACGTGTCAGCAAAGGGGGAATAGACCTATTGGTGTTATCATTTTGTGATTGAATGTAGTTACGTATGCACTAAATGTATTGGGCAGGGTGAGATTGACAGTTGAATACCATTCTCTTGTAAGGGACGGGTATGTCAAACGAATGTAAACAAGTTAATTAACCCGATGGTATACGACATGTTCATGGGTCACCATTTTATTTCTTCACTATTAACAATAAATTAACCCTATAACATCCGCAATTTTAGAAAAAAAAAAGTTTTGTTCGGTTACAGTTATCAATAAAAACACTTTAAATGCTACAAATTTGCTACAGAATTAACTATCATTTTGTTTGGTCATTGAATTAAAGATAAAATACAAAAATTTAAAACAAAAGATAATTAAAAAAAAAAATTAAAAAAAAAAATATTTTTTTTGCAAAAGGGCTGCAAGTCGGTTAAAGATTTTTCAATTGGACATTATACTCTGCTTTCGAATAAGAGCCACGTCAAATTCAATCATACCTTGCTTGCCAAAATTCATTTCATTAGCATTAAAGTGACTAATCGGATTTGGAGTATATAATGTTTGCAATTCCCCAATCCAGCAGTTTCGGGTTACCCGGGGCACCCAGGGAACACACCATCCACATGACCCGGACAGCAAAAATTTTGCGCGCGCAAACAGGTGCGTGCCTCAGGACTCGAATCCTAATACGATAGCAGTAAATTTTACTACTTACTACGCTTTACTCAAAATCTACTACTTTTCTGTCTTCTTAAAGAAATACTGCGTTCAAAAAAAAAAAAAAAAAACAGGGCAGAACATAGGACACAGCGGGCTTATCAAGTTGGCAATAGACCTTTATTTCTTCTTTTGGGACAAAACTTCTGAAGAAATAGAATTTATCCAAATAAGCTCACAAGAATTAAATTCCACAACCAAAAAGGTAGTAAATAATTTTCACTACTAGATTCAACTTCGTTATTTTTATTTGCTTTAATATAGCTACAACAACAAAAGTTTCTTATCAATTCCTTTTCAATCGAATTCAAGATCAATAAAATTAATAATCATTTCCCGGTAATAATCAAGTTTCCTTTTTCATATAATCCATTTTTTTTAATTTTACAACATTTTTACAAAATTTGGTACTTTCAAGAAAAATTGTAGTTTCGAGTCCTGATGGTAATAGCCGTTTGCACCACGCGACATGGCAACCACCAACCAATCAGAGTGCGCCACCTGGCAACAACCAGACACCCCATGACAGATAGCGGAACTTTTCCATTGCACAGTCGCAGTGAATTCAAAAACTAATAAAGGAATTTGTTCGACGCCATGATGGCTTCGACCGAACCGAGCAAAGTTTAAAAGTTGTATCGTAGCTGAAGCGGTCGGACGTGTCACGGAAGAAAATTAAAGTAAGAACAAATAAAAAAAGGAAAAAAATATATATATATGTACATCGAAATTAAAGTGTGAAAAGTGAAAATTATAGACTGAACCTAAGTGAACCAAAATATATTGAACTAAAGTGAGAAAAAGTGGAAATAATAAGGATTTTTCCGTTTATGTTCCTATTTGTGTCGCAAATGTTCTAAACTTCGAAGTTTAAACGGGAAACAGAATCGGTCCGCCAATACGTCAGTTACGCACTGATCCTGCTGAACGCTTTGGGATGCGCGCGACGTTTTCGATGCATTTACGACCACGACCCAAATAATTCTCCGGTACCAAAATTTCCAAAAGTACCATTTTTGACAAAAAAATACCATTTTATTCCAAACGTTCCCACTTTTATATGTATATATTAGCCTGGTAACCTAATTTAACCTCGAAAGAACGTAAAATTGAAAAACAAAAAAAATTTAGAAACTCAGGCAGGCTCTGCAATTCAATTTTTAAGAATTTCATATTACAAATCCACAATCGTCCAGTGTAGGCGTTAGTGGCCAACACCAACATCGCAAACACCTTCTACAGCTGCATAATTATTTCTCAGTCCTATGCAATTAGGCGGATTTTCGGTAAGTAGGTGCAATTAATTTTCATTTCAAGCTTAACTAAGTATTTCATTTATTTCCCCACCAGCTACAACAGAGTAAGCTGTACCAACCACCTATTTCAGCAGGCGCTGCACACAGGCGCTTGCGACAACAGCTCTAGAGGCGCACTCCGATAGCGCTTGCAGCAACAGCCACTACAATGCCAATAACAATAACCACAGCGCGTAGCCAACGCGCAACAACAACAATAAATACAGCATAACTAGCCAATACCAACCACAGTGAGGCCGCCTTAATATAGGCCCACTGCAACAACAACCGCGCACAGCAACGGGCAAATACAACAACATCAGCTTGAACCACCAGAGTGAGGCCGCCTCATATAGGCCCACTGCATCAAGAACAACCACAACGAGGCGCATATAAGCGCCAATAACAACAACAACAGTGGGGTCGCCTGACCAAAGGCCCACTGCATCGGCAACGACAATAACAGCGGGCAAATAAGCGCCAACAACAAGCGCTAACAACAACAACAGCGCGTAGCAAGAGACAACAACAAAAGGCGCATATTAACGCCAACAACAACAGTAAGGTCGCCTGGCCAAAGGCCCACTGCAATGATAACAACGGGCAGCTAATACAGCCAGCGCCAACAAAAACAACAGCGCGCAGCTAACGCGCAACAGCAACAACAAATACAACAACGCACAGCAGCGCCAACAATAACCAAGCGCGCAGCCAACGCGCAACAACAACAAATACTACAACAACCAGCTTTGACAACAACAGTGAGGTCGCCTCATATAGGCCCGCTGCAACAACAACAAGCGCTAACAACAACAACAGCGCGTAGCAAGAGACAACAACAACAAGGCGCATATAAGCGCCAACAACAACAAAAGGCGCATATTAACGCCAACAACAACAGTAAGGTCGCCTGGCCAAAGGCCCACTGCAATGACAACAACGGGCAGCTAATACAGCCAGCGCCAACAAAAACAACAGCGCGCAGCTAACGCGCAACAGCAACAACAAATACAACAACGCACAGCAGCGCCAACAATAACCAAGCGCAGCCAACGCGCAACAACAACAAGTAGCGCAACTGAGCGCTAACAACAACAGCTAGAACAACCACAACAGCCGCGCTAAGCATTAAGCGCAAATAAGCGCGCAGCCAACGCGCAACAACAACAAATACTACAACAACCAGCTTTGACAACAACAGTGAGGTCGCCTCATATAGGCCCGCTGCAACAACAACAAGCGCTAACATCAACAACAATAAGCACTAACGACAACAAGCGCTAACGCCAACAACAAAGCGCCAGCAGCAACAAGCGCTGGCAGCGACAACAAGCGCCAACAACACCAGCAACAACAGAAACAAATATAACAAACTAGGACTTTATCGGTGAGTCCGTGCCAATTGGCACGTTAAATTAAAAAGTAGTTTTGATAAAGTAAACTTAGTTTTTTTTTTTGTTTAACTAAAAGAAAACTTAAATGAACATCTAAATTAGAAATAAGGGAAATAGATAATAAATATATGTAAAAGTAAAGAAAAGGGGGTTAAAAACTTAAATTAGCTTAAATATAAAATAGTAAAACGAAAGAAAAATTTATAAAGTTAAATTGAATCGAAACTAAACTATACTTATACTATATACTATACTCATAACTTACACATAAAATAGTAAAACGAAAGAAAAATTTATACAATTAAATTGAATCGAAACTAAACAAGGATGTGTAAGAGTAAAAGTTAAGGGGAATGAAACTTTAAAAATTTAAACAGGGAAAATAATCAACAAATCCAATAAAACGAAAAAGAAAAGAAAATTATTTCTTCTAAATAAATAAACACCTAAAAAAAAAAAAAAAAAAAAAAAAAAAAAAAAATTATAACAAAATAAAAGGCCACCATAATAAAATAAATAAACAAAGTAAAGCTAAAACAAAATATAAAACAAAATATTAAAAAAAACATACTTTAACAAAAAAAAAAAAAATTTATATGATTTTTCCAATTTAAAAAAAAAAAAAAAAATTACTTTAGTTATACATTACAAATACTTTACCTATTATATATTACAAATACATTACCTATATTGAAACATACACACACAACACACCCACACTGAAGTCCATGTAGATAAACCCACACAACGAAAAATAATTGGTTACTATTCATATATTTTTAACAGTAAGGTAGAAAAAGATTAAAAATGTAAACATAGTAGTTAAGAAATATAATTTCAGTTATTTTTGATTTTAAATTTTAAATTCAAGTTTTATATTTCAGTTAGTTTTCGGTTACTCTTTTTGATTTAAACGTTTTTTTTTTTTGTGTTTTTAGAGTTATTCCAAATTTCAGTTAGTTTTCGGTAACTTTTTGATTTAAACGGTTTTTTTTCGTGTTTTTAGACTTATTCAAATTGCAGTCAGTTTTTCGTTATTTTAAAATTTTGTTTTTGCAGTTGATGCCAGTTAAGTTTCTTTTGAATTTGAATCTAACCGGCCTCATTTAATTGCTTTTGAATTTTTGATTTTTTTTTTTACGGATTGTCCGTGACATCCGGGTTTAACCGGATGTTCGTTTGAGCTGTGTTTCTGCGTTTTGATAGGCATGATAGGAATTTTTTCTGTTTATGGCGCAGGACAGTAAGGTTGGCAAGAACCCACCCCAGCCGACAATGACTAGCCACAGTGCACCGCGAAATCATGCCGACCGCCTTCCTTACTGCTCCATTTTAGATGCTTAAAACCATAACAGATGGCGCCCAACGGTGTTTATTGCCCAACGTGGGGCCTGAAGCGCTGATCTCGATGGCTTTTCTGGTCAGCTTGTGAGGTTTCACCATCTCATAAGTCCCAGGTAGGCAGGCCCAGGAGCCGCCACCTGCGTTGCGATGGGATGGTGAGACTGATCAAGTTGTCTGGATTGGTCTTCGTTGTCAGTAGCTAAGGGCTCCACGAGACTTTACGTCATGTCCACCGGAAGTTTTGCATTTCACCCGGCGAGGCAGTGCTAAACGCACTTAGTTTTTTTGTAGTAAACATTTTTTTTGTCCCGGGTCTGTTGTCCGATGTCGGCTTCGGGAAATATATATAAATATGTCCGCTAAGTGGGGTTTAGTTTTTTTTTTTGGGGATTACTTAGTTTTTTTTTGCCGAACGTGTCTGTCTTTTTGTGTTCGATGTTTTAAAATTTTTTTTTTTTTTTTTTTTCCAAATATTTTTCAAATTTTTTTTTGCTGACCCCAACTAATCCAACCAGTCTCAGGGTGACTAGTCTCAGGACAACTCCTGCATTGCGGTTGGATAAACTGGGATCTTTGGCGATCTTTCTTGGCTTCGCTAGTCTGGGGAAAGCGGGTCCCAACTGCACCTTTCATTGCGGCGGAGTTAAGAAATTTCAAAATTTTTTTTGCACGTTACGCTTGCACGCTCCGCATGTCTGGGGAGTCGGTTCCAAACCGCTCCTTTCATTGCGGCGGAGTCAAACGGAAGTGCTTTTGCTAAATTAGATACTTTTTTTTTGTTGTAACCCCAACTGGTCTTCAGTGGTTCAACCAGTCTCAGGGCGATTAGTCTCAGAAGACCACCCCTGCATTGCGGTCTGGCTTACTGAAGTCCAGTTTGGGAAAATTAAAATATACCCATGTGAAGTTTAAAATTTGTTTTGTTTTGGGGACCAGTGCGTAACCAGTCTCAGGGCGACCAGTCTCCAAGGCGACCCCTGCATTGCGGTGGTACTGGGATCCAATCGTCTAATTTTTGTTTTTTTTGTTTTATTTACCTATGCCTTCTAATGATGGGAGGTCAGCATTCCCATTGAACATTTAAATACATATATTTTTCAACCCACACACACTTGCATTTTATTACATTTTGATACGTTTGTTTATTAACCAACATTTCTTTCAGCATATTTTTGTATATATATATATTGCATTTTTTTTTTCGGTTGGTTCGATACGACTATCGAATTACATATATACCTTGCACTTTTCGGTATCGTGCAATCGTAAACAGACTCAGTTTTTTTATATATTTTTATTTTCAAAACGGCTTTTGTATAGGGTAGAAAGGGGGGGTGAATCTAGACTGTCGAAACACGTCCCAATCGCCCTTGTAAGCTAAGATTTTTTTTTGTGCTGCTTGTCGACACAAGCACACTACCAGATTTGACCACATTTTTTCCAATCTTGATTAACGGATTTTCCTGGCATGGACCAAGAGGCTGAAGGAAGGATTCTCCGAAGTGCCAGTGGCGGACGAGGAAGTTGGGGCAAGCCAAGAGGCGGTAGAGGAGCAGTTTCGAAACAACCAGCCAACCGTCCTTTGGTAATGCACTCCCCAGTTGGTGGCTTTGGTGGAGGAGATCCGACCAGACTCGTCTTAACTCCTGGTTCCAATCAGAAAGCTGATAAACCAGGCAGTAGTGGCTTTGACACATCCATTGGAGTAGAGCAAATGCAGAATCTCTTCGATCCTCCGACTAACCTGGGGACAGGCATACCGGAAGGAGCTAGCGCTCAGTTAGGAAATCCTATGCCTCTTAACAATTTGGGCGATAGGATGACTCCTCAACCGCAGGTCAACAATGCGCCTCCTTCAGACTCTTGGGTACACGTGTTGCATCATCTCTTTAGGACTTCCCAGGAGGAGATGAGGGATGAGATGCGGACCATCAGGGAAAATATGGACATACTTCGCGCGGCAGTTGGAACTTCACATGGCCCAAGCCATGCCAGGATCAATACTAGGGACGAGAGAAACTATGCACAGACCTTCGCAAGCAACCATGCTAACTTCGTTTCTGGTAGCATAGCGGTGAAACCCCAAGACTGGAAGGTTTCCTTCGATGGGGCTGGAAGCGTGGCGGACTTTCTGTTTAAGTTGGATACCCTATGCGAAAGGACCCAATGTTCTTCGGAACAAATAATGGCGAGTTTCCATTTGTTTCTGTCAGGACGTGCAGAAGAATGGTACTGGTTGTTTACGAAGCAGAACCCTAATGCTACATATGACTTTCTGTGCTACTCCTTAAAGCGTGAGTTTGGAACGTTGAAAAGTGACCACGAGATCATGATGGATATCTCGATGCGAAAGCAAAAGCCAAGTGAGTCATACGATGTGTTCCATACTGACATAGTGGCTTTAAATGCGCGTCTTAGGGAGCCATTGTCAGAAGCTCTGCTGATTGACATCATAAAAAGAAATGTCAACAGCAGTCTAAAGCTGATGCTTTTCAATGCGGGAGTGAGGACCTTACATGACCTCCGCAATGTAGCACGGAAAGGAGAGCAGGTACTAAGGGAAAGCAAAATCTTGGGAACAACCTATACTGGACGGCATGTGAATGAAGCTCGCACAATAGCACAGGATATTAGGATGGAAGGCGAAGATGGTGAAGTGGACCCGCAGCTCGAAGCTTTGGAGTATCGAAGGAACAGGAAACCAGACTATTCCGGAATCCAGTGTTGGAATTGCCAGGCTATGGGGCATTCGTATATCTACTGTGAAGAGCCAGTCAAGCATCCGTTTTGTTTTAAGTGCGGCAATAGGGGAGTGTTGACTCCAAAATGTCCAAGAGATCATCGGAGACAGGGAAACCAATACCCGAGCGAGAAGATGGGGGAAACTCGTTCGGTGCCATAGCCCCCATATCAGCCAGTACACCAGGAGTTGCCTCGTGTACTGAACGAAGTGGTAGGTCCCGCGCAAACAGTGAGTCGAATGGAAGTGGTGAGCTTCCGAAGGATAATGACACCCTGGCGAAGGACCAGCCAAACATTATTGTAACTTTTCCTGATAGTACCGACAGCTCGGATGGCTCCGATTGTGATAGTCCAATTGCGCATTTTAACAATTCGAAACCAATTTGCATTTTAAAAAATCATAGTAGGGATGTTGCTTGTCAAGCGCAAATTTCACCTAGTTTGGAGTACAGGGTCAACAACTACGAGCTAGTCAGGTCGAGGATTTTCCAAAATAATACAGAGTCATTTGTGTCCGAGAATATTTTGAAATGTAGGAAGAGGTATCATAGTCGAGTTCAGGAGCGTAAACTTTTGCAAAGCACAACGCTAATGCTTACTGAGGATGAAAGGCCTCTGGTACGGGTGCGAATTGAAAATAGTTTTCTGATAGGATTGCTGGACTCGGGTGCGAATGTCTCCATCCTCGGCAAAGATTGTCAGAAGTTTTTGGACACAAATGGACTTAAGTACCACCCATTACAGGCTTTTGTGTATACAGCGGGTGGCGGCAAACAGAAAATATTAGGTTCTATTTCTTTACCAGTGACTTTCAAAAACACAACCAAAATTATTCGTTTCTATCTTGTTCCTTCCCTTATTCAAGAAGCCTACTTCGGAGTTGACTTCTGGAGAGCTTTCGCGTTAGCTCCTGAAATATTTCCAAGTATAGCATGTTTAGAGGTTGTTGACGAAAAGGGAGAGGAACATAATTACCATGATTTGACACATGCCCAAAAGACCAAACTGCAGAAGGTAGTGGATATGTTTCCGTCCTTTGAGAAGTTAGGTCTGGGGCAAACTAAGCTAGTCGAACACCACATTGATACGGGTGATGCGGTTCCAATTAAAAGTAGGCATTTTCCTCTTTCGCCACCGAGGCAAGTCGAAGCTTTTAGTGAAATAGAAAGGTTGCTCGAAATGGGAGTTATAGAGGAATCAAACTCACCCTGGTGTAGTCCCGTTGTTTTGGTTCGGAAGCCAGGGAAGGTTAGGCTTTGCATAGACTCCAGGAAGGTCAACGCGGTAACTAAAAAGGATTCATACCCATTGCCTCATATCAACGGTTTATTAAGCAGGTTGAAGGACACTCACTTTATTAGTGGTATTGATCTGAAGGATGCGTTTTTCCAGATCAAGCTGACAGAGTCTTCAAAGGAGAAAACAGCATTCGCAGTCCCGGGGAAGCCTCTGTACCACTATAAAGTGATGCCATTTGGGTTATGCAATGGACCGCAGACGATGAGCCGGCTGATGGACAAGGCGATTCCCTCGCGTTTGCGGGAGAATGTCTTCGTCTACCTGGATGATTTGATGGTATGCAGCACGAACTTTGAGGACCACCTGAAATTATTGGCGGAAGTGGCGAAGTGCTTGAAGGATGCGGGCCTGACCATCAACGTGAAGAAGAGCAAATTTTGTCAGAAGGAAATTCGATATTTAGGATACTTGATAGGAAGCGGGTGCTTAAAGGTAGATCCAGGGAAGATAGAGGCAGTTAAGAGTTTCCCAATCCCTAAGTCTCCTCGGCAGGTTCGTAGGTTCGTGGGCATGGCGAATTGGTATAGGGCGTTTATTACAAATTTTGCTGATTTAGCAGGCCCTTTGACCGATTGCCTTCGAAAGTCGCTAGGCCCTTTCAAACTTACTCCTGAGGCAATAGAAGCTTTTGAGAAGCTGAAGGTAGCCCTGAGTTCCGCTCCTGTCTTGGCCCAACCCGATTTCACTAAAGAGTTTGTTATACAGTGTGATGCTTCGAAGATAGGCGTGGGTGGTGTGTTGTTCCAGGTCGATGATGAGGGCGCTGAGCATCCAATCGCATTTGTCTCAAAAAAGCTGAACAATGCTCAGCGCAATTATACAGTGACCGAGCTGGAATGCCTGGCAGCCATAGTCAGTGTCAACCGTTTCCGACCATATGTAGAGGGTTTGCCATTCCGAATTATCACTGACCATTCAAGTCTCAAATGGTTGATGACACAAAAGGACTTGAGTGGCAGGTTGGCTAGGTGGTCCCTTCTGTTACAGCGCTATGACTTCTCGATGGAACATCGCAAGGGCACGTTGAATGTTGTACCCGACGCCCTCTCTCGTTTTGACGTGGATGAGTTGAATTATCCTCCCACACCTTATGAAATTGATCTAGAGGCACCGGAATTTAAAAGCGCAGAGTATAAAGATCTGTCCCAAACAATTGTGGACAATGAGGACTCTCTGCCGGATTTAAAACTAATTGACGGTCTAATATTCAAAAGGGTTAAATTTCGTAAAGGTGTGGAGGATGAGGAGGACTCGCTATGGAGATTGTGGCTACCGTCAGGGTTAACCGAGGAGGCGATACGTCTGGCACATGACGCAAACAGAAGCTACCATGGAGGCTGGCAAAAGACTTTGGAACGCGTTCGACAAAACTATTTCTGGCCAGGGCAGGCCAAGGACGTTCGGAAATACGTGGGCAGGTGTGATACCTGCAAGGCAGTAAAGGCGACAAATCAACAGTCCAGACCACCTATAGCGCAGACTTTCACTTCGGAAAGGCCATTTCAGCGGTTTTATTGCGACTTTTTGGGACCTTATCCTAGATCTAAACGGCGGAATCAGTTTCTTTTTATAGTATTGGACCATTTTACAAAGTATGTTTGGTTAAAACCCATGCAGAGGGCTACGACTGCAAATGTTATGAACTACTTCAGCTCTGAGGTTTTTCCAGCTGCCGGGGTCCCTGAGTATATCCATAGCGACAATGGTAAACAGTTTATCTCTAAGGAAATGAAGCAATTTCTAGATAACTACGGGGTAACTCATATTAGGACAGGGCTATACTCTCCGCAAGCTAACGCTTCAGAACGCGTGAACAGAGAAATTGTTTCAAAAATAAGAATTTTCCTTAGGGGTAAACAGGATCATACGGACTGGGACAAACATATACCCGAGATCTTAGCAGTTTTACGAAGTGATTTTCATACTTCCATTCAGTGCTCTCCGTACTTTGCATTATATGGTCAGAACATGGTCCAGCACGCATCAGCGTATACTATATTGGAGAAACTCGGTAGTCTTAAGGAGGATGAAGTCCCTATAGCAAGCAGAGTAGACAAGTTAGCAAACATCCGCGAGCAAATTCGTAAGAATTTAGACCAGGCAAAGGATAGAGCAGTGCGGGTATATAATAAACGTTCTAGACTAGTGAACTATAGGGAAGGTCAGGAGGTTTTTAGGAGAAATTTTGCTTTGAGCAGTTTTAAACAAGGCATAAACGCGAAATTCCTGCCGAAATATCTTAAGTGCCGAGTTCGTCGAAAAGTGGGTAATGCGCTGTATGACTTAGAGGACCTGACGGGTAAATTGATAGGCCGTTTCCATGCTTCGGATATTCGTCCACAATAACCAAGATTTTAAACGTTTTTCTTTTTTTTCAAATTTACCATTTCGATCTGGCCGTTTTGGCAGTCGGGGACAACTCGCCCAGTAATCTCCCCGAGCACCGTTTTCATAGGGAATCCACATCGCTTTCACCGGAAGCAGTGGATGACCTGGCAATCCTCGTTGGCGGATTGTCTTTCGGAGTTTTGACGAGTTCTCCATAATCAAAATGTCTGCCGGCCGCGAAGCTTATAACTAGGAAGCCAAGTTAGCGGGCCCGCTTGTATATCAATTTTTTTTCCATACCTTTTCTGAGGGGGTGAATCCACTAGAACAAATTTCTTTCGGAGTTTTGACGAGTTCTCCAATAACAAATGTCTACGCCGCAAAGCCATATAAACTAAGAAACAAAAAGCAAACTACATTTTTGGAAGCCCAATTCTGGGGGGCGAGAAACCACAGAGCAAGTGTTCTTTTTAGAACAGCCTATCCTAGGTCCAGCGTGCGGGGTTGGACTAGTAGGGGGGACAGCGGGTAAGCCCAGCTATGTCTGGCACGGAAGGGGGGTAGGCGTCTCTGGCCTAAACAAATAGAGAAACCACCGCAACATCGGACTTTCCAATTTTAGTATTTTGAAACAAAATAACATTTACTGGCTTACTAGGCCATAGCAGTCAGCTTTTGTAGAGGATTATCTCTCATTATCTGCGTCCGGTTCTCGGAGTTTCGGAGTGGTTTCAGTTTCCGAACCAGGTAGACTTAGAAGCGTCGGACGCTATATTGGGCGGTCAAAAGGCATAGTGAGTCAATGAAGGCTGTAATGCTTAGAACTTTGTCAGATGGCCGCTCCATATGTTAAACATGATTTAACATATTTGCATCGTAATTCGTTCAACAAACTTTGTGTGGAAGTGGATCCTTCAGAGTTCTATGCAAATTAGCTCTAAGCCTTATGGGCCAGTCTATTTTAGGGCAGGTAGAGATTAACTACGGCCCCTATTACGGGTAACGGGCAGTGGTTAAATCTTTATCTCCTTGAAGCAGGTACAGGGGGTAGATGATCAAGGTAACCGGATACGCGTTGAAAGCCGGATAGTTCGGGAACTGGAACCAGTCTAGGATTTGGGGTCGGACGCAGAATTTGAAGCTAGTTATTTTATAGGCATGACTTTGGCATTTTATAGGAGAAGATATCTAGGCCAGTCCGAACATTTTACCTGACTTTCTTACAATCCGCCCTATTCTGCATTTCGACGCGAATCGCATATTTTCCTTGCCGAACGACTCCGTCAGTATCTTGCTCTAATCGAGCAAAGCAGTTACTACCCAGTACATATTCTTTTAATCCATTCTTTCAGGAGTTGGTAGGAAGGCCTCGATGGCTATATCATAAATTTCATAATTCAATTTCCATTAGGATTACCAAGAGATAACTTGGTGGGAAGCCTAACTGAATCCAAAGGCGTTCACTAATTTTATACGTGGCATGATAATAATTTTTTCTCTCGAAGTGGGTCATTCCACTCAGAGCGTATTCTCCATTAATAAATTTTTTTTTTGTGCTCCATTCACAAATTGCTTTAGTGACTGGTACTGTAATATCGTTTTGCCTCAACGTGGTGGACCGGCGACTTCAAATATTAATTTTTCTTTGTACTTTAATAGTAATTTACCCCAAATCGAGACTTCCTTTCTGAATTCTCACTAACTAGTTAAGTTCGAAATTGTATCCATTTTTCCATTCACATCTCGACTCAATCGTAATGCGGGTCATCGTTACAAGGATTAGTAAGCGAAGCAAGCGAGATGCAGGGTAGGGCTGATTACCCCACCGGATTTGACATTAACTTTGTAATTCAGTTGTTTTTTTTTCTCTTTTTATCTGGCGAATCTTCTTTTGCCCGGCTAGCTCATGGTAGAACTAGAGACTCTTATCTAGGGGTGAGTCGTGCCCCACGTTTTGGTTTAATTTCCAGAAATGGCGATCTCGCAGGTAAACCTTCTTCCTGTTCGCTTCATTGACCGGTCTTCGAAGCGAAGCAGGCCTGTTATGGTTTGCCTTCGATTAAGTCATTTTTGGTTTAGGGTGATTGGGCATTACTCGCGGGTTTTAGTTGACAGTCTAGATTCACGCTCCGGTTCGACTTTTTATCGATTGTTTTCTTGAGTTGGTATGGTTATGCACAGCTGGCAACACCAAATTTTCCCATGGAATGGGAAGGCACCAATAACGGAACTTTTAATTTCCATGAAAATAAGTATGTGGTGTGTTCCTGGAATGGCAAGGGTAAACTGCGGGTGAAATTTTGGACAACTGCGGGCGCCCGTGAACGTGTCAGCAAAGGGGGAATAGACCTATTGGTGTTATCATTTTGTGATTGAATGTAGTTACGTATGCACTAAATGTATTGGGCAGGGTGAGATTGACAGTTGAATACCATTCTCTTGTAAGGGACGGGTATGTCAAACGAATGTAAACAAGTTAATTAACCCGATGGTATACGACATGTTCATGGGTCACCATTTTATTTCTTCACTATTAACAATAAATTAACCCTATAACATCCGCAATTTTAGAAAAAAAAAAGTTTTGTTCGGTTACAGTTATCAATAAAAACACTTTAAATGCTACAAATTTGCTACAGAATTAACTATCATTTTGTTTGATCATTGAATTAAAGATAAAATACAAAAATTTAAAACAAAAGATAATTAAAAAAAAAAATTAAAAAAAAAAATATTTTTTTTGCAAAAGGGCTGCAAGTCGGTTAAAGATTTTTCAATTGGACATTATACTCTGCTTTCGAATAAGAGCCACGTCAAATTCAATCATACCTTGCTTGCCAAAATTCATTTCATTAGCATTAAAGTGACTAATCGGATTTGGAGTATATAATGTTTGCAATTCCCCAATCCAGCAGTTTCGGGTTACCCGGGGCACCCAGGGAACACACCATCCACATGACCCGGACAGCAAAAATTTTGCGCGCGCAAACAGGTGCGTGCCTCAGGACTCGAATCCTAATACGATAGCAGTAAATTTTACTACTTACTACGCTTTACCCAAAATCTACTACTTTTCTGTCTTCTTAAAGAAATACTGCGTTCAAAAAAAAAAAAAAAAAAAAAAAAAAAAAACAGGGCAGAACATAGGACACAGCGGGCTTATCAAGTTGGCAATAGACCTTTATTTCTTCTTTTGGGACAAAACTTCTGAAGAAATAGAATTTATCCAAATAAGCTCACAAGAATTAAATTCCACAACCAAAAAGGTAGTAAATAATTTTCACTACTAGATTCAACTTCGTTATTTTTATTTGCTTTAATATAGCTACAACAACAAAAGTTTCTTATCAATTCCTTTTCAATCGAATTCAAGATCAATAAAATTAATAATCATTTCCCGGTAATAATCAAGTTTCCTTTTTCATATAATCCATTTTTTTTAATTTTACAACATTTTTACAAAATTTGGTACTTTCAAGAAAAATTGTAGTTTCGAGTCCTGATGGTAATAGCCGTTTGCACCACGCGACATGGCAACCACCAACCAATCAGAGTGCGCCACCTGGCAACAACCAGACACCCCATGACAGATAGCGGAACTTTTCCATTGCACAGTCGCAGTGAATTCAAAAACTAATAAAGGAATTTGTTCGACGCCATGATGGCTTCGACCGAACCGAGCAAAGTTTAAAAGTTGTATCGTAGCTGAAGCGGTCGGACGTGTCACGGAAGAAAATTAAAGTAAGAACAAAAAAAAAAAGGAAAAAAAATATATATATATGTACATCGAAATTAAAGTGTGAAAAGTGAAAATTATAGACTGAACCTAAGTGAACCAAAATATATTGAACTAAAGTGAGAAAAAGTGGAAATAATAAGGATTTTTCCGTTTATGTTCCTATTTGTGTCGCAAATGTTCTAAACTTCGAAGTTTAAGCGGGAAACAGAATCGGTCCGCCAATACGTCAGTTACGCACTGATCCTGCTGAACGCTTTGGGATGCGCGCGACGTTTTCGATGCATTTACGACCACGACCCAAATAATTCTCCGGTACCAAAATTTCCAAAAGTACCATTTTTGACAAAAAAATACCATTTTATTCCAAACGTTCCCACTTTTATATGTATATATTAGCCTGGTAACCTAATTTAACCTCGAAAGAACGTAAAATTGAAAAACAAAAAAAATTTAGAAACTCAGGCAGGCTCTGCAATTCAATTTTTAAGAATTTCATATTACAAATCCACAATCGTCCAGTGTAGGCGTTAGTGGCCAACACCAACATCGCAAACATCTTCTACAGCTGCATAATTATTTCTCAGTCCTATGCAATTAGGCGGATTTTCGGTAAGTAGGTGCAATTAATTTTCATTTCAAGCTTAACTATTTCATTTATTTCCCCACCAGCTACAACAGAGTAAGCTGTACCAACCACCTATTTCAGCAGGCGCTGCACACAGGCGCTTGCGACAACAGCTCTAGAGGCGCACTCCGATAGCGCTTGCAGCAACAGCCACTACAATGCCAATAACAATAACCACAGCGCGTAGCCAACGCGCAACAACAACAATAAATACAGCATAACTAGCCAATACCAACCACAGTGAGGCCGCCTTAATATAGGCCCACTGCAACAACAACCGCGCGCAGCAACGGGCAAATACAACAACATCAGCTTGAACCACCAGAGTGAGGCCGCCTCATATAGGCCCACTGCATCAAGAACAACCACAACGAGGCGCATATAAGCGCCAATAACAACAACAACAGTGGGGTCGCCTGACCAAAGGCCCACTGCATCGGCAACGACAATAACAGCGGGCAAATAAGCGCCAACAACAAGCGCTAACAACAACAACAGCGCGTAGCAAGAGACAACAACAAAAGGCGCATATTAACGCCAACAACAACAGTAAGGTCGCCTGGCCAAAGGCCCACTGCAATGACAACAACGGGCAGCTAATACAGCCAGCGCCAACAAAAACAACAGCGCGCAGCTAACGCGCAACAGCAACAACAAATACAACAACGCACAGCAGCGCCAACAATAACCAAGCGCGCAGCCAACGCGCAACAACAACAAATACTACAACAACCAGCTTTGACAACAACAGTGAGGTCGCCTCATATAGGCCCGCTGCAACAACAACAAGCGCTAACAACAACAACAGCGCGTAGCAAGAGACAACAACAACAAGGCGCATATAAGCGCCAACAACAACAAAAGGCGCATATTAACGCCAACAACAACAGTAAGGTCGCCTGGCCAAAGGCCCACTGCAATGACAACAACGGGCAGCTAATACAGCCAGCGCCAACAAAAACAACAGCGCGCAGCTAACGCGCAACAGCAACAACAAATACAACAACGCACAGCAGCGCCAACAATAACCAAGCGCGCAGCCAACGCGCAACAACAACAAATACTACAACAACCAGCTTTGACAACAACAGTGAGGTCGCCTCATATAGGCCCGCTGCAACAACAACAAGCGCTAACAACAACAACAGCGCGTAGCAAGAGACAACAACAACAAGGCGCATATAAGCGCCAACAACAACAAAAGGCGCATATTAACGCCAACAACAACAGTAAGGTCGCCTGGCCAAAGGCCCACTGCAATGACAACAACGGGCAGCTAATACAGCCAGCGCCAACAAAAACAACAGCGCGCAGCTAACGCGCAACAGCAACAACAAATACAACAACGCACAGCAGCGCCAACAATAACCAAGCGCAGCCAACGCGCAACAACAACAAGTAGCGCAACTGAGCGCTAACAACAACAGCTAGAACAACCACAACAGCCGCGCTAAGCATTAAGCGCAAATAAGCGCGCAGCCAACGCGCAACAACAACAAATACTACAACAACCAGCTTTGACAACAACAGTGAGGTCGCCTCATATAGGCCCGCTGCAACAACAACAAGCGCTAACATCAACAACAATAAGCACTAACGACAACAAGCGCTAACGCCAACAACAAAGCGCCAGCAGCAACAAGCGCTGGCAGCGACAACAAGCGCCAACAACACCAGCAACAACAGAAACAAATATAACAAACTAGGACTTTATCGGTGAGTCCGTGCCAATTGGCACGTTAAATTAAAAAGTAGTTTTGATAAAGTAAACTTAGTTTTTTTTTGTTTAACTAAAAGAAAACTTAAATGAACATCTAAATTAGAAATAAGGGAAATAGATAATAAATATATGTAAAAGTTAAGAAAAGGGGGTTAAAAACTTAAATTAGCTTAAATATAAAATAGTAAAACGAAAGAAAAATTTATAAAGTTAAATTGAATCGAAACTAAACTATACTTATACTATATACTATACTCATAACTTACACATAAAATAGTAAAACGAAAGAAAAATTTATACAATTAAATTGAATCGAAACTAAACAAGGATGTGTAAGAGTAAAAGTTAAGGGGAATGAAACTTTAAAAATTTAAACAGGGAAAATAATCAACAAATCCAATAAAACGAAAATGACAAGAAAATTATTTCTTCTAAATAAATAAACACCTAAAAAAAAAAAAAAAAAAAAAAAAAAAAAAAAAAATTATAACAAAATAAAAGGCCACCATAATAAAATAAATAAACAAAGTAAAGCTAAAACAAAATATAAAACAAAATATTAAAAAAAACATACTTTAACAAAAAAAAAAAAATTTATATGATTTTTCCAATTTAAAAAAAAAAAAAAAAATTACTTTAGTTATACATTACAAATACTTTACCTATTATATATTACAAATACATTACCTATATTGAAACATACACACACAACACACCCACACTGAAGTCCATGTAGATAAACCCACACAACGAAAAATAATTGGTTACTATTCATATATTTTTAACAGTAAGGTAGAAAAAGATTAAAAATGTAAACATAGTAGTTAAGAAATATAATTACTTTTGTTAAAGATATCCATACATAGGTTAGGTACTTGATAACAAGCGACATACGTGTTTCAATAGAAATATTTTTTTTCTATCATTGTCAAATTCCAATTGAGGAAAATGAATTTTGAATAAAAATTGTTAATGTAATGGGAATGCTGACTCTCTTGATTTAGAAGGTATATAGGTAGTTGAATAAGGGGCCATCGAAATCAGGTGCGTCGATGGCCATGGATGAGGGTGGGCCAAGCACCGGGCGCTGCAACAACACCCGCGGCGCCCCTTTATGTTGTTCGGCCTTATATTTTTTTTTTTTAATTCCAGCCGTTGTAGCCGGTCGTTTCCGGCTCCTTTAAATTCAAATGTTTAGTTTTCAGTTATTTTTGATTTTAAATTTTAAATTCAAGTTTTATATTTCAGTTAGTTTTCGGTTACTCTTTTTGATTTAAACGGTTTTTTTTTTGTGTTTTTAGAGTTATTCCAAATTTCAGTTAGTTTTCGGTTACTTTTTGATTTAAACGGTTTTTTTTCG
Source organism: Campiglossa producta (assembly GCA_964058755.1). Taxonomy (NCBI): domain Eukaryota; kingdom Metazoa; phylum Arthropoda; class Insecta; order Diptera; family Tephritidae; genus Campiglossa; species Campiglossa producta. The sequence continues at coordinate 105,056,676 of CAXKVI010000002.1, read as the reverse complement.
TGTTTTTAGACTTATTCAAATTGCAGTCAGTTTTTCGTTATTTTAAAATTTTGTTTTTGCAGTTGATGCCAGTTAAGTTTCTTTTGAATTTGAATCTAACCGGCCTCATTTAATTGCTTTTGAATTTTTGATTTTTTTTTTTACGGATTGTCCGTGACATCCGGGTTTAACCGGATGTTCGTTTGAGCTGTGTTTCTGCGTTTTGATAGGCATGATAGGAATTTTTTCTGTTTATGGCGCAGGACAGTAAGGTTGGCAAGAACCCACCCCAGCCGACAATGACTAGCCACAGTGCACCGCGAAATCATGCCGACCGCCTTCCTTACTGCTCCATTGTAGATGCATAACCATAACAGATGGCGCCCAACGGTGTTTATTGCCCAACGTGGGGCCTGAAGCGCTGATCTCGATGGCTTTTCTGGTCAGCTTGTGAGGTTTCACCATCTCATAAGTCCCAGGTAGGCAGGCCCAGGAGCCGCCACCTGCGTTGCGATGGGATGGTGAGACTGATCAAGTTGTCTGGATTGGTCTTCGTTGTCAGTAGCTAAGGGCTCCACGAGACTTTACGTCATGTCCACCGGAAGTTTTGCATTTCACCCGGCGAGGCAGTGCTAAACGCACTTAGTTTTTTTGTAGTAAACATTTTTTTTGTCCCGGGTCTGTTGCCCGATGTCGGCTTCGGGAAATATATATAAATATGTCCGCTAAGTGGGGTTTAGTTTTTTTTTTGGGGATTACTTAGTTTTTTTTTGCCGAACGTGTCTGTCTTTTTGTGTTCGATGTTTTAAAATTTTTTTTTTTTTTTCCAAATATTTTTCAAATTTTTTTTTGCTGACCCCAACTAATCCAACCAGTCTCAGGGTGACTAGTCTCAGGACAACTCCTGCATTGCGGTTGGATAAACTGGGATCTTTGGCGATCTTTCTTGGCTTCGCTAGTCTGGGGAAAGCGGGTCCCAACTGCACCTTTCATTGCGGCGGAGTTAAGAAATTTCAAAATTTTTTTTGCACGTTACGCTTGCACGCTCCGCATGTCTGGGGAGTCGGTTCCAAACCGCTCCTTTCATTGCGGCGGAGTCAAACGGAAGTGCTTTTGCTAAATTAGATACTTTTTTTTTGTTGTAACCCTAACTGGTCTTCAGTGGTTCAACCAGTCTCAGGGCGATTAGTCTCAGAAGACCACCCCTGCATTGCGGTCTGGCTTACTGAAGTCCAGTTTGGGAAAATTAAAATATACCCATGTGAAGTTTAAAATTTGTTTTGTTTTGGGGACCAGTGCGTAACCAGTCTCAGGGCGACCAGTCTCCAAGGCGACCCCTGCATTGCGGTGGTACTGGGATCCAATCGTCTAATTTTTGTTTTTTTTGTTTTATTTACCTATGCCTTCTAATGATGGGAGGTCAGCATTCCCATTGAACATTTAAATACATATATTTTTCAACCCACACACACTTGCATTTTATTACATTTTGATACGTTTGTTTATTAACCAACATTTCTTTCAGCATATTTTTGTATATATATATATTGCATTTTTTTTTTCGGTTGGTTCGATACGACTATCGAATTACATATATACCTTGCACTTTTCGGTATCGTGCAATCGTAAACAGACTCAGTTTTTTTATATATTTTTATTTTCAAAACGGCTTTTGTATAGGGTAGAAAGGGGGGGTGAATCTAGACTGTCGAAACACGTCCCAATCGCCCTTGTAAGCTAAGATTTTTTTTTGTGCTGCTTGTCGACACAAGCACACTACCAGATTTGACCACATTTTTTCCAATCTTGATTAACGGATTTTCCTGGCATGGACCAAGAGGCTGAAGGAAGGATTCTCCGAAGTGCCAGTGGCGGACGAGGAAGTTGGGGCAAGCCAAGAGGCGGTAGAGGAGCAGTTTCGAAACAACCAGCCAACCGTCCTTTGGTAATGCACTCCCCAGTTGGTGGCTTTGGTGGAGGAGATCCGACCAGACTCGTCTTAACTCCTGGTTCCAATCAGAAAGCTGATAAACCAGGCAGTAGTGGCTTTGACACATCCATTGGAGTAGAGCAAATGCAGAATCTCTTCGATCCTCCGACTAACCTGGGGACAGGCATACCGGAAGGAGCTAGCGCTCAGTTAGGAAATCCTATGCCTCTTAACAATTTGGGCGATAGGATGACTCCTCAACCGCAGGTCAACAATGCGCCTCCTTCAGACTCTTGGGTACACGTGTTGCATCATCTCTTTAGGACTTCCCAGGAGGAGATGAGGGATGAGATGCGGACCATCAGGGAAAATATGGACATACTTCGCGCGGCAGTTGGAACTTCACATGGCCCAAGCCATGCCAGGATCAATACTAGGGACGAGAGAAACTATGCACAGACCTTCGCAAGCAACCATGCTAACTTCGTTTCTGGTAGCATAGCGGTGAAACCCCAAGACTGGAAGGTTTCCTTCGATGGGGCTGGAAGCGTGGCGGACTTTCTGTTTAAGTTGGATACCCTATGCGAAAGGACCCAATGTTCTTCGGAACAAATAATGGCGAGTTTCCATTTGTTTCTGTCAGGACGTGCAGAAGAATGGTACTGGTTGTTTACGAAGCAGAACCCTAATGCTACATATGACTTTCTGTGCTACTCCTTAAAGCGTGAGTTTGGAACGTTGAAAAGTGACCACGAGATCATGATGGATATCTCGATGCGAAAGCAAAAGCCAAGTGAGTCATACGATGTGTTCCATACTGACATAGTGGCTTTAAATGCGCGTCTTAGGGAGCCATTGTCAGAAGCTCTGCTGATTGACATCATAAAAAGAAATGTCAACAGCAGTCTAAAGCTGATGCTTTTCAATGCGGGAGTGAGGACCTTACATGACCTCCGCGATGTAGCACGGAAAGGAGAGCAGGTACTAAGGGAAAGCAAAATCTTGGGAACAACCTATACTGGACGGCATGTGAATGAAGCTCGCACAATAGCACAGGATATTAGGATGGAAGGCGAAGATGGTGAAGTGGACCCGCAGCTCGAAGCTTTGGAGTATCGAAGGAACAGGAAACCAGACTATTCCGGAATCCAGTGTTGGAATTGCCAGGCTATGGGGCATTCGTATATCTACTGTGAAGAGCCAGTCAAGCATCCGTTTTGTTTTAAGTGCGGCAATAGGGGAGTGTTGACTCCAAAATGTCCAAGAGATCATCGGAGACAGGGAAACCAATACCCGAGCGAGAAGATGGGGGAAACTCGTTCGGTGCCATAGCCCCCATATCAGCCAGTACACCAGGAGTTGCCTCGTGTACTGAACGAAGTGGTAGGTCCCGCGCAAACAGTGAGTCGAATGGAAGTGGTGAGCTTCCGAAGGATAATGACACCCTGGCGAAGGACCAGCCAAACATTATTGTAACTTTTCCTGATAGTACCGACAGCTCGGATGGCTCCGATTGTGATAGTCCAATTGCGCATTTTAACAATTCGAAACCAATTTGCATTTTAAAAAATCATAGTAGGGATGTTGCTTGTCAAGCGCAAATTTCACCTAGTTTGGAGTACAGGGTCAACAACTACGAGCTAGTCAGGTCGAGGATTTTCCAAAATAATACAGAGTCATTTGTGTCCGAGAATATTTTGAAATGTAGGAAGAGGTATCATAGTCGAGTTCAGGAGCGTAAACTTTTGCAAAGCACAACGCTAATGCTTACTGAGGATGAAAGGCCTCTGGTACGGGTGCAAATTGAAAATAGTTTTCTGGTAGGATTGCTGGACTCGGGTGCGAATGTCTCCATCCTCGGCAAAGATTGTCAGAAGTTTTTGGACACAAATGGACTTAGGTACCACCCATTACAGGCTTTTGTGTATACAGCGGGTGGTGGCAAACAGAAAATATTAGGTTCTATTTCTTTACCAGTGACTTTCAAAAACACAACCAAAATTATTCGTTTCTATCTTGTTCCTTCCCTTATTCAAGAAGCCTACTTCGGAGTTGACTTCTGGAGAGCTTTCGCGTTAGCTCCTGAAATATTTCCAAGTATAGCATGTTTAGAGGTTGTTGACGAAAAGGGAGAGGAACATAATTACCATGATTTGACACATGCCCAAAAGACCAAACTGCAGAAGGTAGTGGATATGTTTCCGTCCTTTGAGAAGTTAGGTCTGGGGCAAACTAAGCTAGTCGAACACCACATTGATACGGGTGATGCGGTTCCAATTAAAAGTAGGCATTTTCCTCTTTCGCCACCGAGGCAAGTCGAAGCTTTTAGTGAAATAGAAAGGGTGCTCGAAATGGGAGTTATAGAGGAATCAAACTCACCCTGGTGTAGTCCCGTTGTTTTGGTTCGGAAGCCAGGGAAGGTTAGGCTTTGCATAGACTCCAGGAAGGTCAACGCGGTAACTAAAAAGGATTCATACCCATTGCCTCATATCAACGGTTTATTAAGCAGGTTGAAGGACACTCACTTTATTAGTGGTATTGATCTGAAGGATGCGTTTTTCCAGATCAAGCTGACAGAGTCTTCAAAGGAGAAAACAGCATTCGCAGTCCCGGGGAAGCCTCTGTACCACTATAAAGTGATGCCATTTGGGTTATGCAATGGACCGCAGACGATGAGCCGGCTGATGGACAAGGCGATTCCCTCGCGTTTGCGGGAGAATGTCTTCGTCTACCTGGATGATTTGATGGTATGCAGCACGAACTTTGAGGACCACCTGAAATTATTGGCGGAAGTGGCGAAGTGCTTGAAGGATGCGGGCCTGACCATCAACGTGAAGAAGAGCAAATTTTGTCAGAAGGAAATTCGATATTTAGGATACTTGATAGGAAGCGGGTGCTTAAAGGTAGATCCAGGGAAGATAGAGGCAGTTAAGAGTTTCCCAATCCCTAAGTCTCCTCGGCAGGTTCGTAGGTTCGTGGGCATGGCGAATTGGTATAGGGCGTTTATTACAAATTTTGCTGATTTAGCAGGCCCTTTGACCGATTGCCTTCGAAAGTCGCTAGGCCCTTTCAAACTTACTCCTGAGGCAATAGAAGCTTTTGAGAAGCTGAAGGTAGCCCTGAGTTCCGCTCCTGTCTTGGCCCAACCCGATTTCACTAAAGAGTTTGTTATACAGTGTGATGCTTCGAAGATAGGCGTGGGTGGTGTGTTGTTCCAGGTCGATGATGAGGGCGCTGAGCATCCAATCGCATTTGTCTCAAAAAAGCTGAACAATGCTCAGCGCAATTATACAGTGACCGAGCTGGAATGCCTGGCAGCCATAGTCAGTGTCAACCGTTTCCGACCATATGTAGAGGGTTTGCCATTCCGAATTATCACTGACCATTCAAGTCTCAAATGGTTGATGACACAAAAGGACTTGAGTGGCAGGTTGGCTAGGTGGTCCCTTCTGTTACAGCGCTATGACTTCTCGATGGAACATCGCAAGGGCACGTTGAATGTTGTACCCGACGCCCTCTCTCGTTTTGACGTGGATGAGTTGAATTATCCTCCCACACCTTATGAAATTGATCTAGAGGCACCGGAATTTAAAAGCGCAGAGTATAAAGATCTGTCCCAAACAATTGTGGACAATGAGGACTCTCTGCCGGATTTAAAACTAATTGACGGTCTAATATTCAAAAGGGTTAAATTTCGTAAAGGTGTGGAGGATGAGGAGGACTCGCTATGGAGATTGTGGCTACCGTCAGGGTTAACCGAGGAGGCGATACGTCTGGCACATGACGCAAACAGAAGCTACCATGGAGGCTGGCAAAAGACTTTGGAACGCGTTCGACAAAACTATTTCTGGCCAGGGCAGGCCAAGGACGTTCGGAAATACGTGGGCAGGTGTGATACCTGCAAGGCAGTAAAGGCGACAAATCAACAGTCCAGACCACCTATAGCGCAGACTTTCACTTCGGAAAGGCCATTTCAGCGGTTTTATTGCGACTTTTTGGGACCTTATCCTAGATCTAAACGGCGGAATCAGTTTCTTTTTATAGTATTGGACCATTTTACAAAGTATGTTTGGTTAAAACCCATGCAGAGGGCTACGACTGCAAATGTTATGAACTACTTCAGCTCTGAGGTTTTTCCAGCTGCCGGGGTCCCTGAGTATATCCATAGCGACAATGGTAATCAGTTTATCTCTAAGGAAATGAAGCAATTTCTAGATAACTACGGGGTAACTCATATTAGGACAGGGCTATACTCTCCGCAAGCTAACGCGTCAGAACGCGTGAACAGAGAAATTGTTTCAAAAATAAGAATTTTCCTTAGGGGTAAACAGGATCATACGGACTGGGACAAACATATACCCGAGATCTTAGCAGTTTTACGAAGTGATTTTCATACTTCCATTCAGTGCTCTCCGTACTTTGCATTATATGGTCAGAACATGGTCCAGCAAGCATCAGCGTATACTATATTGGAGAAACTCGGTAGTCTTAAGGAGGATGAAGTCCCTATAGCAAGCAGAGTAGACAAGTTAGCAAACATCCGCGAGCAAATTCGTAAGAATTTAGACCAGGCAAAGGATAGAGCAGTGCGGGTATATAATAAACGTTCTAGACTAGTGAACTATAGGGAAGGTCAGGAGGTTTTTAGGAGAAATTTTGCTTTGAGCAGTTTTAAACAAGGCATAAACGCGAAATTCCTGCCGAAATATCTTAAGTGCCGAGTTCGTCGAAAAGTGGGTAATGCGCTGTATGACTTAGAGGACCTGACGGGTAAATTGATAGGCCGTTTCCATGCTTCGGATATTCGTCCACAATAACCAAGATTTTAAACGTTTTTCTTTTTTTTCAAATTTACCATTTCGATCTGGGCGTTTTGGCAGTCGGGGACAACTCGCCCAGTAATCTCCCCGAGCACCGTTTTCATAGGGAATCCACATCGCTTTCACCGGAAGCAGTGGATGACCTGGCAATCCTCGTTGGCGGATTGTCTTTCGGAGTTTTGACGAGTTCTCCATAATCAAAATGTCTGCCGGCCGCGAAGCTTATAACTAGGAAGCCAAGTTAGCGGGCCCGCTTGTATATCAATTTTTTTTCCATACCTTTTCTGAGGGGGTGAATCCACTAGAACAAATTTCTTTCGGAGTTTTGACGAGTTCTCCAATAACAAATGTCTACGCCGCAAAGCCATATAAACTAAGAAACAAAAAGCAAACTACATTTTTGGAAGCCCAATTCTGGGGGGCGAGAAACCACAGAGCAAGTGTTCTTTTTAGAACAGCCTGTCCTAGGTCCAGCGTGCGGGGTTGGACTAGTAGGGGGGACAGCGGGTAAGCCCAGCTATGTCTGGCACGGAAGGGGGGTAGGCGTCTCTGGCCTAAACAAATAGAGAAACCACCGCAACATCGGACTTTCCAATTTTAGTATTTTGAAACAAAATAACATTTACTGGCTTACTAGGCCATAGCAGTCAGCTTTTGTAGAGGATTATCTCTCATTATCTGCGTCCGGTTCTCGGAGTTTCGGAGTGGTTTCAGTTTCCGAACCAGGTAGACTTAGAAGCGTCGGACGCTATATTGGGCGGTCAAAAGGCATAGTGAGTCAATGAAGGCTGTAATGCTTAGAACTTTGTCAGATGGCCGCTCCATATGTTAAACATGATTTAACATATTTGCATCGTAATTCGTTCAACAAACTTTGTGTGGAAGTGGATCCTTCAGAGTTCTATGCAAATTAGCTCTAAGCCTTATGGGCCAGTCTATTTTAGGGCAGGTAGAGATTAACTACGGCCCCTATTACGGGTAACGGGCAGTGGTTAAATCTTTATCTCCTTGAAGCAGGTACAGGGGGTAGATGATCAAGGTAACCGGATACGCGTTGAAAGCCGGATAGTTCGGGAACTGGAACCAGTCTAGGATTTGGGGTCGGACGCAGAATTTGAAGCTAGTTATTTTATAGGCATGACTTTGGCATTTTATAGGAGAAGATATCTAGGCCAGTCCGAACATTTTACCTGACTTTCTTACAATCCGCCCTATTCTGCATTTCGACGCGAATCGCATATTTTCCTTGCCGAACGACTTCGTCAGTATCTTGCTCTAATCGAGCAAAGCAGTTACTACCCAGTACATATTCTTTTAATCCATTCTTTCAGGAGTTGGTAGGAAGGCCTCGATGGCTATATCATAAATTTCATAATTCAATTTCCATTAGGATTACCAAGAGATAACTTGGTGGGAAGCCTAACTGAATCCAAAGGCGTTCACTAATTTTATACGTGGCATGATAATAATTTTTTCTCTCGAAGTGGGTCATTCCACTCAGAGCGTATTCTCCATTAATAAATTTTTTTTTGTGCTCCATTCACAAATTGCTTTAGTGACTGGTACTGTAATATCGTTTTGCCTCAACGTGGTGGACCGGCGACTTCAAATATTAATTTTTCTTTGTACTTTAATAGTAATTTACCCCAAATCGAGACTTCCTTTCTGAATTCTCACTAACTAGTTAAGTTCGAAATTGTATCCATTTTTCCATTCACATCTCGACTCAATCGTAATGCGGGTCATCGTTACAAGGATTAGTAAGCGAAGCAAGCGAGATGCAGGGTAGGGCTGATTACCCCACCGGATTTGACATTAACTTTGTAATTCAGTTGTTTTTTTTTCTCTTTTTATCTGGCGAATCTTCTTTTGCCCGGCTAGCTCATGGTAGAACTAGAGACTCTTATCTAGGGGTGAGTCGTGCCCCACGTTTTGGTTTAATTTCCAGAAATGGCGATCTCGCAGGTAAACCTTCTTCCTGTTCGCTTCATTGACCGGTCTTCGAAGCGAAGCAGGCCTGTTATGGTTTGCCTTCGATTAAGTCATTTTTGGTTTAGGGTGATTGGGCATTACTCGCGGGTTTTAGTTGACAGTCTAGATTCACGCTCCGGTTCGACTTTTTATCGATTGTTTTCTTGAGTTGGTATGGTTATGCACAGCTGGCAACACCAAATTTTCCCATGGAATGGGAAGGCACCAATAACGGAACTTTTAATTTCCATGAAAATAAGTATGTGGTGTGTTCCTGGAATGGCAAGGGTAAACTGCGGGTGAAATTTTGGACAACTGCGGGCGCCCGTGAACGTGTCAGCAAAGGGGGAATAGACCTATTGGTGTTATCATTTTGTGATTGAATGTAGTTACGTATGCACTAAATGTATTGGGCAGGGTGAGATTGACAGTTGAATACCATTCTCTTGTAAGGGACGGGTATGTCAAACGAATGTAAACAAGTTAATTAACCCGATGGTATACGACATGTTCATGGGTCACCATTTTATTTCTTCACTATTAACAATAAATTAACCCTATAACATCCGCAATTTTAGAAAAAAAAAGTTTTGTTCGGTTACAGTTATCAATAAAAACACTTTAAATGCTACAAATTTGCTACAGAATTAACTATCATTTTGTTTGGTCATTGAATTAAAGATAAAATACAAAAATTTAAAACAAAAGATAATTAAAAAAAAAAAAAAAATATTTTTTTTGCAAAAGGGCTGCAAGTCGGTTAAAGATTTTTCAATTGGACATTATACTCTGCTTTCGAATAAGAGCCACGTCAAATTCAATCATACCTTGCTTGCCAAAATTCATTTCATTAGCATTAAAGTGACTAATCGGATTTGGAGTATATAATGTTTGCAATTCCCCAATCCAGCAGTTTCGGGTTACCCGGGGCACCCAGGGAACACACCATCCACATGACCCGGACAGCAAAAATTTTGCGCGCGCAAACAGGTGCGTGCCTCAGGACTCGAATCCTAATACGATAGCAGTAAATTTTACTACTTACTACGCTTTACCCAAAATCTACTACTTTTCTGTCTTCTTAAAGAAATACTGCGTTCAAAAAAAAAAACAGGGCAGAACATAGGACACAGCGGGCTTATCAAGTTGGCAATAGACCTTTATTTCTTCTTTTGGGACAAAACTTCTGAAGAAATAGAATTTATCCAAATAAGCTCACAAGAATTAAATTCCACAACCAAAAAGGTAGTAAATAATTTTCACTACTAGATTCAACTTCGTTATTTTTATTTGCTTTAATATAGCTACAACAACAAAAGTTTCTTATCAATTCCTTTTCAATCGAATTCAAGATCAATAAAATTAATAATCATTTCCCGGTAATAATCAAGTTTCCTTTTTCATATAATCCATTTTTTTTAATTTTACAACATTTTTACAAAATTTGGTACTTTCAAGAAAAATTGTAGTTTCGAGTCCTGATGGTAATAGCCGTTTGCACCACGCGACATGGCAACCACCAACCAATCAGAGTGCGCCACCTGGCAACAACCAGACACCCCATGACAGATAGCGGAACTTTTCCATTGCACAGTCGCAGTGAATTCAAAAACTAATAAAGGAATTTGTTCGACGCCATGATGGCTTCGACCGAACCGAGCAAAGTTTAAAAGTTGTATCGTAGCTGAAGCGGTCGGACGTGTCACGGAAGAAAATTAAAGTAAGAACAAAAAAAAAAAAGGAAAAAAAATATATATATATGTACATCGAAATTAAAGTGTGAAAAGTGAAAATTATAGACTGAACCTAAGTGAACCAAAATATATTGAACTAAAGTGAGAAAAAGTGGAAATAATAAGGATTTTTCCGTTTATGTTCCTATTTGTGTCGCAAATGTTCTAAACTTCGAAGTTTAAGCGGGAAACAGAATCGGTCCGCCAATACGTCAGTTACGCACTGATCCTGCTGAACGCTTTGGGATGCGCGCGACGTTTTCGATGCATTTACGACCACGACCCAAATAATTCTCCGGTACCAAAATTTCCAAAAGTACCATTTTTGACAAAAAAATACCATTTTATTCCAAACGTTCCCACTTTTATATGTATATATTAGCCTGGTAACCTAATTTAACCTCGAAAGAACGTAAAATTGAAAAACAAAAAAAATTTAGAAACTCAGGCAGGCTCTGCAATTCAATTTTTAAGAATTTCATATTACAAATCCACAATCGTCCAGTGTAGGCGTTAGTGGCCAACACCAACATCGCAAACACCTTCTACAGCTGCATAATTATTTCTCAGTCCTATGCAATTAGGCGGATTTTCGGTAAGTAGGTGCAATTAATTTTCATTTCAAGCTTAACTATTTCATTTATTTCCCCACCAGCTACAACAGAGTAAGCTGTACCAACCACCTATTTCAGCAGGCGCTGCACACAGGCGCTTGCGACAACAGCTCTAGAGGCGCACTCCGATAGCGCTTGCAGCAACAGCCACTACAATGCCAATAACAATAACCACAGCGCGTAGCCAACGCGCAACAACAACAATAAATACAGCATAACTAGCCAATACCAACCACAGTGAGGCCGCCTTAATATAGGCCCACTGCAACAACAACCGCGCGCAGCAACGGGCAAATACAACAACATCAGCTTGAACCACCAGAGTGAGGCCGCCTCATATAGGCCCACTGCATCAAGAACAACAACAACGAGGCGCATATAAGCGCCAATAACAACAACAACAGTGGGGTCGCCTGACCAAAGGCCCACTGCATCGGCAACGACAATAACAGCGGGCAAATAAGCGCCAACAACAAGCGCTAACAACAACAACAGCGCGTAGCAAGAGACAACAACAAAAGGCGCATATTAACGCCAACAACAACAGTAAGGTCGCCTGGCCAAAGGCCCACTGCAATGACAACAACGGGCAGCTAATACAGCCAGCGCCAACAAAAACAACAGCGCGCAGCTAACGCGCAACAGCAACAACAAATACAACAACGCACAGCAGCGCCAACAATAACCAAGCGCGCAGCCAACGCGCAACAACAACAAATACTACAACAACCAGCTTTGACAACAACAGTGAGGTCGCCTCATATAGGCCCGCTGCAACAACAACAAGCGCTAACAACAACAACAGCGCGTAGCAAGAGACAACAACAACAAGGCGCATATAAGCGCCAACAACAACAAAAGGCGCATATTAACGCCAACAACAACAGTAAGGTCGCCTGGCCAAAGGCCCACTGCAATGACAACAACGGGCAGCTAATACAGCCAGCGCCAACAAAAACAACAGCGCGCAGCTAACGCGCAACAGCAACAACAAATACAACAACGCACAGCAGCGCCAACAATAACCAAGCGCGCAGCGAACGCGCAACAACAACAAATACTACAACAACCAGCTTTGACAACAACAGTGAGGTCGCCTCATATAGGCCCGCTGCAACAACAACAAGCGCTAACAACAACAACAGCGCGTAGCAAGAGACAACAACAACAAGGCGCATATAAGCGCCAACAACAACAAAAGGCGCATATTAACGCCAACAACAACAGTAAGGTCGCCTGGCCAAAGGCCCACTGCAATGACAACAACGGGCAGCTAATACAGCCAGCGCCAACAAAAACAACAGCGCGCAGCTAACGCGCAACAGCAACAAGAAATACAACAACGCACAGCAGCGCCAACAATAACCAAGCGCAGCCAACGCGCAACAACAACAAGTAGCGCAACTGAGCGCTAACAACAACAGCTAGAACAACCACAACAGCCGCGCTAAGCATTAAGCGCAAATAAGCGCGCAGCCAACGCGCAACAACAACAAATACTACAACAACCAGCTTTGACAACAACAGTGAGGTCGCCTCATATAGGCCCGCTGCAACAACAACAAGCGCTAACATCAACAACAATAAGCACTAACGACAACAAGCGCTAACGCCAACAACAAAGCGCCAGCAGCAACAAGCGCTGGCAGCGACAACAAGCGCCAACAACACCAGCAACAACAGAAACAAATATAACAAACTAGGACTTTATCGGTGAGTCCGTGCCAATTGGCACGTTAAATTAAAAAGTAGTTTTGATAAAGTAAACTTAGTTTTTTTTTTTGTTTAACTAAAAGAAAACTTAAATGAACATCTAAATTAGAAATAAGGGAAATAGATAATAAATATATGTAAAAGTTAAGAAAAGGGGGTTAAAAACTTAAATTAGCTTAAATATAAAATAGTAAAACGAAAGAAAAATTTATAAAGTTAAATTGAATCGAAACTAAACTATACTTATACTATATACTATACTCATAACTTACACATAAAATAGTAAAACGAAAGAAAAATTTATACAATTAAATTGAATCGAAACTAAACAAGGATGTGTAAGAGTAAAAGTTAAGGGGAATGAAACTTTAAAAATTTAAACAGGGAAAATAATCAACAAATCCAATTAAACGAAAAAGAAAAGAAAATTATTTCTTCTAAATAAATAAACACCTAAAAAAAAAAAAAAAAAAAGAAAAAATTATAACAAAATAAAAGGCCACCATAATAAAATAAATAAACAAAGTAAAGCTAAAACAAAATATAAAACAAAATATTAAAAAAAACATACTTTAACAAAAAAAAAAAAATTTATATGATTTTTCCAATTTAAAAAAAAAAAAAAAATTACTTTAGTTATACATTACAAATACTTTACCTATTATATATTACAAATACATTACCTATATTGAAACATACACACACAACACACCCACACTGAAGTCCATGTAGATAAACCCACACAACGAAAAATAATTGGTTACTATTCATATATTTTTAACAGTAAGGTAGAAAAAGATTAAAAATGTAAACATAGTAGTTAAGAAATATAATTACTTTTGTTAAAGATATCCATACATAGGTTAGGTACTTGATAACAAGCGACATACGTGTTTCAATAGAAATATTTTTTTTCTATCATTGTCAAATTCCAATTGAAGAAAATGAATTTTGAATAAAAATTGTTAATGTAATGGGAATGCTGACTCTCTTGATTTAGAAGGTATATAGGTAGTTGAATAAGGGGCCATCGAAATCAGGTGCGTCGATGGCCATGGATGAGGGTGGGCCAAGCACCGGGCGCTGCAACAACACCCGCGGCGCCCCTTTATGTTGTTCGGCCTTATATTTTTTTTTTTTAATTCCAGCCGTTGTAGCCGGTCGTTTCCGGCTCCTTTAAATTCAAATGTTTAGTTTTCAGTTATTTTTGATTTTAAATTTTAAATTCAAGTTTTATATTTCAGTTAGTTTTCGGTTACTCTTTTTGATTTAAACGGTTTTTTTTTTGTGTTTTTAGAGTTATTCCAAATTTCAGTTAGTTTTCGGTTACTTTTTGATTTAAACGGTTTTTTTTCGTGTTTTTAGACTTATTCAAATTGCAGTCAGTTTTTCGTTATTTTAAAATTTTGTTTTTGCAGTTGATGCCAGTTAAGTTTCTTTTGAATTTGAATCTAACCGGCCTCATTTAATTGCTTTTGAATTTTTGATTTTTTTTTTTACGGATTGTCCGTGACATCCGGGTTTAACCGGATGTTCGTTTGAGCTGTGTTTCTGCGTTTTGATAGGCATGATAGGAATTTTTTCTGTTTATGGCGCAGGACAGTAAGGTTGGCAAGAACCCACCCCAGCCGACAATGACTAGCCACAGTGCACCGCGAAATCATGCCGACCGCCTTCCTTACTGCTCCATTGTAGATGCATAACCATAACAGAACATACAGCGCCTTCTTGTCGTTTGGCCTTTTCCTATATACAAGTCCATCCACCAGGTCATAATCCTTTAAATCTTCATTTTCTAAACGATTTCTTATTAGTTCTATATCTCTGTCTCGCTCCTGAGCAATCTGTAATTGAAACTCAACATCATCTGGGTTTAAAATTGACGCTATTTGCCGACGGCTTAGAGCATCAACATGGCCCATGGAAGTTCCACGTCTATGTTTTATTTTGTAATCATAATTTTGCAGCTCAAGGGCCCATCTGGCTATTCGAGGGTTAAGTTGCCTTTTCTCAAGGGTCATGGTAAGTGAATTACAATCTGTCACTATGGTGAAAGGTATACCTTCTAAATAGGGTCTAAACCTTTTTAAGGCGTAAATTATGGATAGTGTTTCTAGTTCGAAACTATGATATTTTGATTCGGCGGTCGATGCGGTCTTCGAAAAGTATGAGATAGGATGAAACTTCTTGTCATCTTGTCGCTGAAGCAACACCGAACCAAAGCCTATACTACTGGCGTCGCAATGGAGCTCAGTTTCCCGCTCCGGGCTATATATAGCCAGAACTGGGCTTTTCACAAGTCTAGATTTCAGCTCATTGAAGGCATCAAGGCATTTTTCGTCAGAGTCAAACTGTGAATTTCTTCTAAGAAGATTCTGTAGGGGCTTAGCAATTTGGGAAAAGGACGGCACAAAGCGGCGGAAATATGAAAAGAGGCCGATGCATGATTGCAGTTGTTTGGAATTAGTTGGTATTGGGAAGTTCTGTATGCTCTTAATATGGGAGCTATTTGGCAGTATTCCATTGCGAGTTATGGTATACCCCAAGTAGTCAGTTTCGTCATATCCGAATTTACATTTGTCTAAGTTGACTTTCAATTCCCTTAGGGCGAGGCGTTCTAGTACAGATTTCAATAACTCTCTGTGCTCCTCATATTTCTCAGTGGCGACCAGAATATCGTCCATGTATATGATAATTTTTCTATTATCAATCATGTCTCGGAAAATACTATTTATAAAACGTTGGAATACTGCGGGTGAGTTCTTCAGGCCGAATGGCATTTTTAGATACTCATATTGACCATTAGGGGTCACGAACGCAGTAAATTTAATTGAATCAGGAGCCATCTGAACCTGATGGAATCCACTCTTTAGGTCAAGGATTGAGAAGAACTTCTTGTTCTCCAAATATTCGATACAGTCGTCTATCAGGGGTAGAGGGTAGTTATCCCTTACAGTTAATTTGTTTAATGCCCGATAGTCTACGCACATTCGTGTTTTGCCATTCTTTTTCTTTACTAGTACTATGGCGGAAGCGTAAGGGGAGTTACTGGGTCTTATTATCCCTTCTTGGCGTAGCTCTTCCACAATGGATTGCACTTGGCTTCGTTCGGCATAAGAGAGTCTGCGTGGGGAACAGTGAAAAGGCACTTCGTTAGTTAGGTGTATTTTCATTTCATTACTAAATGGAGTAGCTTTTACATTACTATTGAAGTAGACATTGTCAATGAGTTGTTGCAGCTCGTCACGCTGAACTTTGGACAAACTAGAATTAATGTCAACTTCTCTGTAATTATGAGAAACGTCGATAGCGAAAATGTCGGGTACATGACCGGCAGTGCCTTCATTAGGCTTTTCGGATTTACATAAACTATTTTCAATTTCACACGATTTGTCGTCAGGTTGATTCGGCATTACGACGGCAGGGTATACGTCAGGGCTAATTACTGATTTAACCATACTAGCAGTATTTAGCTTCGCACTATTTCTTATTTCAAGTAATTTGCTTTTGGTGTATTTCTTTACGCTATTTCTTAATTCAATATTAAAGGAATGGAGAAAGTCACGTCCCAAAATAACTGGTATATTCATATTTTCATTTTTTATTACATTTAATTCTATTTCATGACACTTATTTAAGAATCGAATTTTACATTTTACTTTTTTAATTATAAATAAGCTATGTCCTCCAATGCCTTTGTATTTGGAAGGGCCTATGCTGGGCTGCTCACCCACCAACTGTTTTGGGACAAGTGACTCCTTTATGAAGCTAACCGGACTACCGGTGTCGAAGAGAGAAAATAATGCATCACATATAGGTTTATCTGCTATTTTGAATTCTATACTTACAAAATTGAAGGCGCCGATAGCGTCTCCTTCATAGTCGGCATCGTCTGTTACTAGTGCCACTTCATCCCGCGGCTTTAAAACTTTTGGAGGGTTCGGACAGGAGCGATGATCATGGCCCATGCGCCAGCAGCGGAAGCAAGACCCGTCCGGGCGTAGTGGGTACGGGCAGTTGGGCTTCACATGTCCGACTCTCGAGCAGTTGTAGCATAGCACTGAATCTGTTTTCGGCTTTGCAGTCCGTTGCCCAGTATTTGTTGTTGATTGTTGTTTTGCGTTTGTAGGCACTAGTTGTCTAGAGCCCGTACTGGTTGTGCTGTTTATTAAAAATTTGTTTTGGTAGCGGCTTATTAGTGTCTTCAATTCATCAAGAGTGCGTGCCATCATCAATATTTGGATATTCGGAATTGAGTTTCCCATGCCATCAATGATAAACTCAATGAGTTCAGTTTCCACTATGTCGGCACGCTTCGCCAGCGCTTGCATATGGAGTACATAACAGTGCATACTTTCATCTTTCCTATTCCATTTGCGTTGAGAAAGCATCTTGTAGATTTCTTGGCGAGTAATTTTTTTGTCAAACTCGGCCGTCAATGCCTTCTTTAGAGCGTCATAGTTGAGTGCAGTTGTGGTCGACAGAAACACTCTTGCCGTTCCTGTTAATGAGCGACGTAGAGCTAGCAGCCTAAAGTTGTCATCTGCTTCAGAAGAATCCATAATTTCTTCTAAGTCACGTAGGAAATGTAGGACTGAATATGATACGTCGTCACCATTGAATTTGGGGAGTGCGTGCTCGATATCCCCGAAATCCAGGCGGCGCCTGTTTTTTCGAGGGACCCGGCACTCGAGTTCGTCTATTTTTTGCATGAGCGTCAAGATCTCTAGCCTTTTTTTTAGTGCCATCATTTCCTCGTCTAGGTTTAAGTTGATGGTAGCGGCAGTGTTAATAGCTCCGGCTTGGCTTGAAGCGTCGTGAATCATATTGGTATCGGCAGTGTTAGTGGCTCCGGCATGATTAAAGGTGTCACGGATAATGCTAGCATCGGCAGTGTAAGCGGCATTGGCAGTGTTAATGGCTCCGGCATGGTTCAAAGCGTCACGAATGTTGGTAGTATCGGCAGTGTGGGCGGCATTGATAGTGTCAATGGCCCCGGCATTGTTGAAAGCGTCACGGATAATGCTATTATCGGCAGTGTGGGCGGCATTGACAGTGTTAATGACTCCGGCATGGTTTAAAGGATCATCAACATTGCTATTATCGGCAGTGTGGGCGGCATTGGCAGAGTCAGCGGCAGTGTTACTTGCGCCATTGGCTGCGTCGGCAGAGTCAGTATTAGCGCCGCCTGCGGTATTGGTCACATCAGCAGAAGGTGCATTATTTTCCCTATCGGGTGTTGATGAGATTGCTCCAGCTCCCATTATGTTTTGCACCAAATTTCGTAGTTGCTGTATTGAAGCTGATGGGGGAAATTCCACCCCGGCTTCATTCAGTACATCTTCTATTTGTTTTCTTGGGTTGACCATTTTATTATGTCGTTGTAGAATACGGTTTTCTGCTTGGAAGTGTAGTTCACCTCACACCTGAGTTTTTAACTTTGAATTTTGGGGATTATTTGGCCCGATGGCACAAGATTTTCTATTTGGAAAAAAAACTTAAACGTGCGTTCTTATTTTCTGCTCAAACGGAAGTGAAGTCTTCTTCCTTTTCTTTATCTCTTTTCTTTCTCTTTTCTATAATACTAATTTCTTATACTAGGTTTACATTGACATAATATACTTATATTAGGTTTACATTGACATAATATACTTATACTAGGTTTACAATATGGTATTTTACAATATAGAAGTTAGAAAATAACGGGGAGAGGACACCACCCTGTGGTACCCCTTGTTTTATCTTCCTGGCTTTAGATTTTTTGTTTCTGAATACAACAGACGACCGACGACCACTGAGATAATTGGCGGTCCAACGCTTTAGACAGGAGGGGAGTGACGAGTCTTCCAAATCAGCTACAAGTTGCCCATGATTTACTGTGTCAAAAGCTTGACTCAAATCAAGTGCAACTAGAACCGTCCTGTCATTAGGCCTGTTTTGATTTAGACCGTCAGTTATCTGAGTGTTTATGACATTTAGAGCAGATGTTGTGTTCCTACCTTTCCTGAAGCCATGCTGGTGCTCGGCTAACATCAGATGTGATGTATAGAGCGGGAGTAAGACCGGTTCAAGTGTCTTTACTACTGGCGAGAGGAGTGATATCGGGCGATATGACTCCCCAACGTTAGCTGGCTTCTCAGGCTTTAGTAGTGGGATCACAGTTGCCTGCTTCCATTTATCGGGTATGACAGCTGTGATCAGAGACAAATTGAAGACGGCAGTTAAATATTTGACTCCCGCTAGGCCGATATGTTTTAGATGCACCATGGCTATGCCATCAGGGCCGATGGCTTTGGAGTTTTTGGCCTTCCGGATGGCCTCTTGAATCTCTGTAGCGGTGATGGGAACGGGGGCATAGTTTTTGTGTTTATGCGCACGCCTGAAGATTCCACGTCTAGTCCTGTCTTGCGCATGGTGTGGGACATATTGTCGACAAAAAGCCTGTGCACATTTCCTGGGGTCATTTATTGTCTTGTCACCAAAGGTAATGTCGACATTTTTTGGTATACCCGAAGGATTCGACAAGGACTTGACGGTGGACCATAATTTCCCAACACCGGTAGAGAGGTTACAAGACCTGAGGTTCTCCTCCCATTTGGTTTGTTTGTGTTCGTTAACCAGCCGTCTGATTTCCACGTTGAGATCACCGATCTGTGGGTCAGAGGGATCGATGTTGCGTATGAGGTCACGTTCGTTGGCCAAGGCTTCGGCCTCAGCTGGGAAGTTAGGCCTAATATCTTTTATCCTACCAGCTGGTATAAACGGGCTGTAGCCTTTTTAATGACCTCACGTATGTTACGCTCGCCAACGTGTACGTCAGTGGGAATGGGAAGATCACCAAAGCAGCTCTCCGTGAATTCCAAAGAGCCGACCCAATTAGCTCTTTTGAAATTCACGTATGTTCTTTTCTCCGATGTAACGAAATCCGTGGCACGATCGACGGACAGGATGATAGGCAGGTGGTCGGATGAAAGGGCCACCATAGGTTGCCAGTTGATGCTGTTAATTAACCCCGGGCTAACAATAGTTAGGTCCGGGGAGCTACTGCAGTTAACAGCCATCCTAGTTGAGGAGTCTCCGTTCACAGTACAGAAAGAGGAGTTATCAATTTGCTCGGCTAATTCCCGTACTCTGCCGTCCACAGAAAGGTGTGAATGCCACATATCATGATGGGCATTAAAATCGCCCATGATGATACGGTTATCGCCACAAAGAAACGCCCTAAGGTCAGGACGATAACTTCTGGGGCAGCAGGTGACGGGAGGAATGTATATATTGATTAGCTCGAGATCAACGCCACCAGCTTGTATAACTATACCTTTACACTCTAAAGGTAAGTCTCTTTGGTCAGTGTTGATATCAAATTCCCTATACTGCACCGTATGGTGAACAAGGAACGCGAGACCACCTCCGCCGTCCGTACGGTCATGCCGGAGTACGTGGTAGCCTCCACTCGCTCGGAGATTCGAGTAGGGGCCAAGTTTTGTCTGCTGGATTGCAGCAATTTTGATTTTATGTAGCTGCATAAATGTGGTTATCTCCGCTATCTTGCCGGTCAAGCCGTTGCAGTTAAATTGCAACAATTTAAATTGCGAAGGAGAGGCAATGGCCACTCTGGGAGTTAAAGACTGATGTGTTCGCCTAGATGGTGGTAGGTTATGTCGCGATATTGATCTCCGTTGCAGTCCCGAAGCAGGGGGAATTCGTTCACTATTAGATAAGTGTACATCCGTCGGCGTTGAGGGCTGCACAACTCGACAGCAAGGCGCGACAAACACATCAGTCCAGAGATTTCTGTTTGCGAGCCCAGAGCATATGCGTAGGTGACACAGGCCTAGGCAGGAGTTGCACTTGACCGATGCCACAGACGCATATATCCTGTGCCGACATACAGTGCACGAAGAGTGAGGGACCAGAAGTTGATGGACTTGACTTTCATTCGTGCTAGTGCCGGAAGAAGTTAGTAAAGAGTTTAGAGACGGGGGCTGAAGCTCAGTAGTGCTACAAGCATCAACTGATGTGCTACGAAGAAAGTAGCCATGAGTGGGTGCTTGTGCTGTTGATGCACTAGGAAGTAAGGTACATCCGCCAAATGCGAGCCACACTGAATTTATAAACTATATGGCATTGCGTATCAATGCCAAGTGTAAACTCTTC
The DNA here is from genome assembly GCA_964058755.1 of Campiglossa producta. Classification (NCBI taxonomy): domain Eukaryota; kingdom Metazoa; phylum Arthropoda; class Insecta; order Diptera; family Tephritidae; genus Campiglossa; species Campiglossa producta. The sequence goes on along the minus strand of CAXKVI010000002.1, from coordinate 105,035,759 downwards.
TGCATAGACGTCAAAATTCCAAAATGAGTTTAACACCTGTTTGAGATTGTGGTTAATAACAAGTGTGATATCATAGACATAGTCGTGAAAACTTCAAAGTGAGTTTAGTCACCTGTTTTTAATTTCCTTTTTGTCTCACTTCTTTCCATCTTCCCATCTCTTTCTACCATTAGGTAAAAGATAGGAGACCGCCATGTTGATGTGTGCAGGATGTTAAACAACGCCATTTGCTTTTCTGTTATTCGGTGCTGGCGACATTTTAATATGTGCAGGATGTAAACAAACCGACATTTTAATGTGTGTTGTCAAAAGAAGAGTTCACACTTGGTATTGATACACAATGCTATATGGGAGAAATAATCGATGAGCACTTCAGGGAAAATTTAAACAATATAGTTATCGGTGACTTCAACATAAATGTAAATACCCAATCTTCGCACTCGAACCAGCTTACTAATACGTTCGCAGCAGCATCTATGCAGCAACTAATCGACTTTAACGCGAGAATCACCGAGTCATCTCAAACCAAAATAGACCTTCTGTTTAGTAATAGTGATAACATTAAAGTACAACATCTCGAGAAGCATAAGATATCAGACCATGAGACAATCTGTTTCAAAATGCCAACCTCACGATGTTATAAAATGAGAGTGTATGAAAATCGCCTGTGCTGGGATAACTACACAAAAGAAAACCTGATAAATAACCTAAGGAACTTCAATATAGCAGAACTATCGAACTGCGATATCGGACAGAAAATCCAATTAATACACAATGTCTTGAGTGAAATAATGGAAGTACTAACATTTGAAAAACGAGTACAAATTAAACTTATGAATAAATGGTACGACCGCGAGCTAACTGAGTTGAACAAAGTGAAATTCGAACATTACAAACTGGCATTAAGAACAAATATATGGGTAAATTATATTGATATCAAACGATATTACAAAAAAATGGTGAAGATTAGAAAGAAAAAATATATGGAAAATAGAATCAATAATAATTGTGATAATCAACGCCTAATGTGGAAATGTGTCAAAGAAGCAGTCAACATGAACAATGAAACATCTCAAATAAAACGAGTATTCTACAATAACATTTTCATCGAGGAAGACAGTGAAATTGCCAATCAACTCAACCAATATTTTGTAGAAAGTGTGGAAACAATTAGTAACAGCATCGAGAATATTTTACCAGGCGAAGCACACAACGACATAAATAGATGCCCATTTCAATTTAAACATACAAATGTTGAACAGATTATGCAAGCAACGAAGAGATTGAAAAATAAGTATGGTGGAAAAAAACTATTGGCAGAAGGCGTAATTAAGGACAGCATGGAGTACCTGGCTCACGCATATGCGTGTATTGTGAATGAAAGCTTAGACAGTGGTGTTTTTCCGGAGTGCTGGAAGACCTCTACAATTGTGGCAGTAGAAAAAGTTAAAGGAACAGTGAAACCTGATGAGATACGACCGATCAACACACTGCCTAGCGATGAGAAACTTATGGAAAGCATTGTAAAAGAGCAGCTACTGGAATATCTTAATGAACACGAAATTATTATCAGCGAACAATCGGGATTCAGGTCTAAGCACTCCTGTGAAACTGCACTCAACTTGGTAATAGCAGAGTGGAAAGAAAGCATGTCCAGTAAACAAACAGTGTCAGTCTTTCTTGATCTTAAAAGAGCCTTTGAAACCATCGACAGGGACATCATGCTGACGAAACTGCACAACATCGGTGTACGTAGCGTTACAATTAACTGGTTTAAAAGTTATCTTGATGGAAGGAAACAGCGGACAGTAATACGAAATGCAGTATCGGACGAAGTTAACATTGAACTAGGCCTACCGCAAGGATCAGTACTAGCAGCAATTATGTTCATCATCTATATTAATGATATAAATACCTGTATCGACCACTGTAAAATACGACTCTTCGCGGATGATGCTTTATTAACTATAAGCTGTCCATCTTCAACTGAGGCTATATCAAAAATACAAGCTGACCTAAACAACATATATAAGTGGTTATGCCAAAATAAACTCAAAATAAATGCAGAGAAAACGAAATGGATGATTATGCGAAGACAATCTACAGAAGAGCAAAATGTGATGCTAAAAATAGCTGATACCCCTATACAAAAAGTGAATCAAATAAAATATTTGGGAGTAATAATAGATGATAGACTGAAGTTTCATGAGCATTTTATATACACGGAGAAAAAAATATCAAAAAAGATAGGCTTTATGATACGATCATGTAAATACGTTAGTAGACATTACAAAACAATGGTTTATAGATCCATTATAGAACCCCATTTCATATATTGTCCCACGATCCTCTTCACATTGGCATCAACACACATACATAAACTACAAATAAAGCAAAACAAAGTGATGCGATTTATACTCAAAAAACGCTTTGATACTCCAATCTCGGAAATACTGGAGAATTTGAACTGGCTTAGTGTTAAACAAATCATTAAATACCACACTTTGAAATTTATACACAACATGAAGTTAGATAATCTGCCGAACTACATAAAAGACCGAATGAGATATAACAACGAGGTGCACCGATATCAAACAAGAAATATGAACAATTTTCATTTGCCTATTGTAAGGTCTGAGTTTGATAAAAATAGTATATATTATGAGGGGCTAAGGGCATATAATGAGCTACCAAGTGAGATAAAAGACTGCAATAGTATTACCAATTTTAAAAAATTATTATTTAATTACTGTAAGACTCTACCTTTTAGATAATGTCATTGTGATAATAAAGATATAATCTAAGTCAAAAAGAATGTAATAAATAAATAAATAAATAAAATATATTCTGCTGGGCAATATAATTATTGCAGGTCGTGGAGACTTGATTATTAGAGGGCGATAAAGCAACATATGAGCGTCGCTTGCCTCGGGAGTCCTAGGACGTGAACAGCAGGGCGCCACAAAACTTTTATAGAAACTAGTGGGCCGATGTGTTTTTGGATCTAGTCCGGAGCAACTAGATTTATGCAACCAACCTTTGCATGATGCACACGGTACTGAGTGTGATCGTCTTGTATATATTTTCTTCCGACAAACGCAGCAGAACCATTCTCTTGGGCCAGGATTTGGGTCAATGCCAGCCCGGATCAAGATAATAAGGAGCAGCCGTGCTGCAAGGGGCTGTTCCGGGGATGACAATAGGTGAGGGAATCGTGACGCGTTGTTGTTGTTGTTGTTGTAACGATGTGTAGTCCTGCCCAACGCGTATTTTTCCTTAACCTAATTGTCATCAATATCTTCTAACGGGAGTCCAAGGAAACTAGCAGTTTCAATAGGATTGGACCAAAGAGAGATGGGTGTTAGAAGAGTAGGCTCAAATGAGCAAGAAAATAAGTGATTGGTATTGTGGGGGGATGAGCCGCATGCCGGACATACATTCGGCACATCAGGGTTCAGTCTAGATATGTAGGAGTTTAACCTACTACAATATCCAGAGCGTAATTGAGCCAGAGTGACCCTTGTCTCTCGAGGAAGATGACGCTCCTCTTCAGAAATGCCAGGTGTTGCGGCATGTAAGACATTGTTTAGCGGACAGAGCGCAGAGTAATGGCCAACAGACGTTGTATGGATATGCCCCAAAGCCTGTTTGTGCACCTGTAGATCAAACGGCGTTGTTATATAGTGACGGATCTCATCAAAATGTTTACGTAGATGCGACCTTATGGTCCTAGGAGGCGGAATGAGTTCAAGCAGTTGTCTACCGGGATGCTGTGGTTTACAGCAGTTCAGTAGGTACTGCTTGTTTAGCATTTCATTATGCTCCCTAACTGGAAGCATTTCCACCTCATTATGTATATGAGATATAGGTGACATAAGGACGCACCCCGTAGCGGTTCTGAGCGCGGTGTTTTGACAGGCCTGAAGCTGATTCCAGTGAACGTCTGCAAGCCCCGGCGACCATATCGGCGACGCATAGTTCAGGATCGGCCGACCAATTGCCTTGTACGTTACCAACAACGTTTCTTTGTCTTTACCCCAAGTACTGCCGGCTAGTGACTTGAGGATTTTGTTGCGGCTCTGTAATTTTGAGACAATTGCGGCTGAATGGGCAGCGAAAGTGTGCATGGTGTCAAAAGTCACTCCTAAAATTTTTGGGTGAGCGACAGTAGGTATTTTATGATCACCTACATAGATTTCTAATTCCATGCCAACCTGCGCCGTCCACGTCGTGAATAAGGTCGCCGAAGACTTTGTTGGCGACAATGTCAAGGTTCGGGCAGTAAAGAACTCGACTAGAGAGGGGAGATAACCATTTATTTTGGAGCACAGCTCATCAACGGAAGTACCAGTTGCCAATATCGTGCAATCGTCTGCGTAAGAAACAATCGTAACTTCTTCTGGTGGAGGAGGAAGCTTCGAAATATAGAAGTTAAACAATAACGGGGAGAGGACACCACCCTGTGGTACCCCTTGTTTTATCTTCCTGGCTTTAGATTTTTTGTTTCTAAATACAACAGACGACCGACGACCACTGAGATAATTGGCGGTCCAACGCTTTAGACAGGGGGGGAGTGACGAGTCTTCCAAATCAGCTACAAGTTGCCCATGATTTACTGTGTCAAAAGCTTGACTCAAATCAAGTGCAACTAGAACCGTCCTGTCATTAGGCCTATTTTGATTAAGACCGTCAGTTATCTGAGTGTTTATGACATTTAGAGCAGATGTTGTGCTCCTACCTTTCCTGAAGCCATGTTGGTGCTCGGCTAACATCAAGTGTGATGTGTAGAGCGGGAGTAGGACCGCCTCAAGTGTCTTTACTACTGGCGAGAGGAGTGATATCGGGCGATATGACTCCCCAACGTTAGCTGGCTTGCCAGGCTTTAGTAGTGGGATCACAGTTGCCTGCTTCCATTTGTCGGGTATGACAGCTGTGATCAGAGACAAATTGAAGACGGCCGTTAAATATTTGACTCCCGCTAGGCCGATGTGTTTTAGATGCACCATGGCTATGCCATCAGGGCCGATGGCTTTGGAGTTTTTGGCCTTCCGGATGGCCTCTTGAACCTCTGTAGCGGTGATGGGAATGGGGGCATAGTTTTTGTGTTTATGCGCACGCCTGAAGATTCCACGTCTAGCCCTGTCTGGCGCAGGGTGTGGGACATATTGTCGACAAAAAGCCTGTGCACATTTCCTGGGGTCATTTATTGTCTTGTCACCAAAGGTAATGTCGACATTTTTTGGTAGACCCGAAGGATTCGACAAGGACTTGACGGTGGACCATAATTTCCCAACACCGGTAGAGAGGTTACAAGACCTGAGGTGCTCCTCCCATTTGGTTTGTTTGTGTTCGTTAACCAGCCTTCTGATTTCCACGTTGAGATCACCGATCTGTGGGTCAGATGGATCGATGTTGCGTATGAGGTCACGTTCGTTGGCCAAGGCTGCGGCCTCAGCTGGGAAGTTAGGCCTGATATCTTTTATCCTACCAGCTGGTATGAAACGGGCTGTAGCCTTTTTAATGACCTCACGTATGTTGCGCTCGCCAACGTGTACGTCAGTGGGAATGGGAAGATCACCAAAGGAGCTCTCCGTGAATTCCAAAAAGCCGACCCAATTGGCCTTTTTGAAATTCACGTAAGTACGTTTCTCCGACGTGATAAAATCCGTGGCACGATCGACAGACAGGATGATAGGCAGGTGGTCGGATGACAGGGCCACCATAGGTTGCCAGTTGATGCTGTTAATTAACCCCGGGCTAACAATAGTTAGGTCCGGGGAGCTACTGCAGTTAACAGCCATCCTAGTTGAGGAGTCTCCGTTCACAGTACAGAAAGAGGAGTTATCAATTTGCTCGGCTAATTCCCGTCCTCTGCCGTCCACCGAAAGGTGTGAATGCCACATATCATGATGGGCATTAAAATCGCCCATGATGATACGGTTATCGCCACAAAGAAACGCCCTAAGGTCAGGACGATAACTTCTGGGGCAGCAGGTGACGGGAGGAATGTATATATTGATTAGCTCGAGATCAACGCCACCAGCTTGTATAACTATACCTTGACACTCTAAAGGTAAGTCACTTTGGTCAGTGTTGATATCAAATTCCCTATACTGCACCGTATGGTGTACAAGGAACGCGAGACCACCTCCGCCGTCTGTACGATCATGCCGGAGTACGTGGTAGCCTCCACTCGCTCGGAGATTCGAGTGGGGGCCAAGTTTTGTCTCCTGGATTGCAGCAATTTTGATTTTATGTAGCTGCATAAATGTGGTTATCTCCGCTATCTTGCCGGTCAAGCCGTTGCAGTTAAATTGCAACAATTTAAATTGCGAAGGAGAGGCAATGGCCACTCTGGGAGTTAAAGACTGATGTGTTCGCCTAGATGGTGGTAGGTTATGTCGCGATATTGATCTCCGTTGCAGTCCTGAAGCCGGCGGAATTCGTTCACTATTAGATGAGTGTACTTCCGTCGGCGTTGAGGGCTGCACAACTCGACAGCAAGGCGCGACAAACACATCAGTCCAAAGATTTCTGTTTGCGAGCCCAGAACATATGCGTAGGTGACACAGGCCTAGGCAGGAGTTGCACTTGACCGATGCCACAGACGCATATATCCTGTGCCGACATACAGTGCACGAAGAGTGAGGGACCAGAAGTTGATGGACTTGACTTTCATTCGTGCTAGTGCCGGAAGAAGTTATTAAAGAGTTTAGAGACGGGGGCTGAAGCTCAGTAGTGCTACAAGCATCAACCGATGTGCTACGAAGAAAGTAGCCATGAGTGGGTGCTTGTGCTGTTGATGCACTAGGAAGTAAGCTACAGCCGGGAACACATATATTCTGCTGGGCAATATAATTATTGCATGTCGTGGAGACTTGATTATTATTAGAGGGCGATAAAGCAACATATGAGCGTCGCTTGCCTCGGGACGTCCTACGACGTGAACAGCAGGGCGCCACAAAATTTTTATAGAAACTAGTGGGCCGATGTGCTTTCGGATCTAGTCCGGAGCAACTAGATTTGTGCAACCAACCTTTGCATGATGCACACTGTACTGAGTGTGATCGTCTTGTATATATTTTCTTCCGACAAACGCAGCAGAACCATTCTCTTGGTCCAGGATTTGGCTCAATGCCAGCCCGGATCAAGAGAATAAGGAGCAGCCGTGCTGCAAGGGGCTGTTCCGGGGATGACAATAGGTGAGGGAATCGTGACGCGTTAGACAGGGTCACTTCGAAATGTATTGCTCTTGGCCGAGTCATTATAAAAAAAAACAACCCGGGTCGTTTCGGTACGAAGGGTATTGTACAGGTACAAATACCGTTCTCGCAGAACCGGCAATACGTGAAACGATGCTAGCAACTTCTTGCTGCGTTTTATTGTCACGGCAATAACTTCGCTGTGACAAAATCACTAGCACACTCAAGGCACACTAGTCTGCACTAGTCTTTTGTAAACTCTAGTACAAAGAGCGCCAATAATTTTGTTTTTAGCAGAAATAATAATACATTTGTGGTCCTAATTTTTCATTGGATAATTCAACATGGCACCAACAAACAGAGTAGCTCCCAAAAGGATTGTAGTAAGCAAGGTAAATTTAGCTATTGAAAGACTTTTGAGGCATCACATCAAAACTTGCCTTGCCGGTGCTTATGTGGTGGTTCAAACGCATTTACTTTCGAAGGATTGATACTTGGGGTAGGCAGTTTTTGCTGGGCGTTGATTGTGTAGTGGTTTACACCATTTCGTAATTGTATACTTTGCATGTCAACTGGAAAAACGTCCGAAAATGTTGGGAAAGGCTCCAAAAGACGCGTCCCGGTGCCTGGAATGTGAGTCCTAAAGCGAAAATTGAATTGGTATTTGTTTCCTTTAGCACTCAACTGCTAAAAAATATGGGATTGCTCAAAAGACGTGTTTCGCTTCAAGATCACGACGTGTTTTTCGAGTTGAGATGTAAAGTACATATCGCACACCTAGATCTAAACAGCGATAAAATCAAAATGTTCAAAAACCGAGAACTGTCACAGTCAATCACGCCACACTCATACAAGATCTTTTTGATGTTAATATCATCAAAACATCAAAATCAAGATGAAATGGTCTCAAAGGTACGTGGTCGCAACAAGATCCTGTTGTTGTTGTTGTTAACAATGCATTACCCTGTCTAGAGTGTATGGTCATTCCGAAGATCTTCATCAAGCTCTTCTAAGGGGAGTCCAAGGAAACGTGCAGATTCAACAGGGTTTGTCCAGAGGGACAGAGGGTTTAGAAGAGTAGGTTCAGATGAAACAGGATTGAAGAGATGTTGTTGTTGTATCATTGGGGGTCCTACCACATGCAGGGCATGTATTTAAGATTGTATCATTAAGTCTGGATAAGTACGAGTTTAACCTTACACTACATTCAGACCTATGCTGTGCCAAGGTCACTCTTGTCTCCCTTGTCGGTTAGAGCCCGCTTATGATTCTGGAGATCAAACGGCAAGGTAATATGATGCCGGATCTCATCATAATGCTTACGGAGATGTTTCCTTATGTCTCTCGGGGCGGATCTATGTCCAAAAGATGACGGTTTGGATGTGCTGGCTTGTGGCAGTTCAGAAGGAATTGCCTGCTCAGCATTGAGCAGTTTTGCCTCCTGATGGAGGTGAGACTCGGAAGACATGGGGAGACATCCCGTAGCAGTTCTGATGGCAGTATTTTGGCACACTTGTAACTTCGTCCAGTTGGTGTTATGTACATTAGGCGACCATATGGGTGCAGCATAGTCAAAGACTGGTCGGCCAATGGCCTTATATGTAGTCAGCAACGTTTCTTTGTCTTTTCCCCAAGTACTGCCGGCAAGTGACTTGAGGATCTTGTTGCGGCCACGTACCTTTGAGACCATTGCAGACACATGACCAGCAAATGAGAAAGTATTATCCAGTGTCATCCCTAATAACTTTGGGTGGCTGACAGTTGGTAGCTTAGTGCCATCAACGAAAATGTCTAATTCATTTCTCACCTGGTGCGTCCATGTCGTAAAAAGCGTCGCCGTTGATTTTGTCGGAGATATTGTCAGATCTCGCTCAGTGAAAAACCTGGAAAGGTCGCAGAGGTAACCATTGATTCTCGTACAGAGTTCATCAGTATAGGGGCCCTTCCCCGTCGCCATTATTGTACAGTCGTCGGCATATGAAACGACGGAGACGCCCTCTGGTGGTGGGGGCATCTTCGATAGATAGAAATTAAACAGTGTCGGGGATAGGACACCACCCTGTGGCACCCCCTGTCTAATACGTCTAGGTTTTGATGTTGCGTGTCTAAAGTTAACCGACGCCTGCCGTCCATTCAAATAATTAGCGGTCCATCTCTTTAAACCATCAGGTATCTGTGTCTCAAACAGATCTTGTATGAGAGTGGCATGGTTGACTGTGTCAAAAGCTTTCGACAGGTCAAGTGCCACTAACACAGTCCTGTGATTTGGTTGGTTTTGATTTAGGGCGCTATTTGAGTTGTAATGGCATTGAGTGTGGTGGTGGTGCTGTGCAGCTTACGGAAGCCATGTTGATGACTAGCCAGGTGCAGATTTGCAGTATAATACGGGAGCAAAATGGACTCTTGCGTCTTCACTACCGGTGACAAAAGTGATATAGGACGATATGAATCGCCTATGTTTGCCGGTTTTCTAGGTTTTAGTAATGGAACCACTCTCGCCTTTTTCCATATTTCAGGAATGACGAAAGTGTTCAGTGAAAGACTGAATAGAGCCGCTAAGTATTTGTGTCCCTCCTGGCCTAGATGTTTCAGCATCTTCATGGCAATGCCGTCGGGGCCGATGGATTTTGAGGGCTTAGCCTGTTGTTGTTGTTGTAACGAAGTGTAGCCCTGCCCTGCGTGTACTTTTCCTTAACCTAAATTGCCATCAATTTCTTCTAACGGGAGTCCTAGGAAACTTGCAGTTTCAACAGGGTTGGACCAGAGGGAGATGGGTGTTAGAAGAGTGGGCTCCGAAGAGCAGATAAATAAATGGTTGGTATTATGGGGTGACGAGCCGCATGCCGGACATTCATTCGGCACGTCAAGGTCTAGTCTGGATAAGTAGGAGTTTAACCTGCTACAGTATCCAGAGCGTAATTGAGCCAGAGTGACCCTTGTCTCTCGAGGAAGATGACGCTCCTCAGCCGCGACGCGAGGTGGTTTGGCGTGCAAAACGGCGTTCAGTGGACAGAGCGAGACATAAGACGCAACGGACGTGTCATGGATGTGCTTCAGGGCCTGCGTATGTACCTTTGGATCAAACGGCGAAAGTGTGAGGTGCCGGATCTCATCAAAATGCTCACGTAGATGTGCCCTTACGGTCCTAGGAGGTGGCTCATACTCAAGCAGTAGTCTGTTGGGATGTTGTGGTTTGCAACAGTTCAACAGGTACTGCTTGTTTAGCATTTCATTGTGCTCCAAAACTGGGAGCATTTCCACCTCATGATGTAAATGATGTTTTGGAGACATAAGGACGCATCCCGTGGCGGTTCTGAGTGCGGTATTTTGGCAGGCCTGCAGTCTTTTCCAATGAACCTCAGCAAGCCCCGGCGACCATATCGGCGACGCGTAATTCAGGATCGGCCGACCAATTGCTTTATAGGTTGCCAGCAACTTTTCTTTGTCTTTACCCCAAGTGCTGCCGGCTAGCGACTTGAGAATTTTGTTGCGGCTTTGTAGCTTAGAGACAATTGCGGTTGAATGAGCAGCGAATTTGTGCATGGGGTCGAAAGTTACCCCTAAGATTTTGGGGTGAGAGACAGTAGGTAATTTTTGATCGCCTACGTAGATTTCTAACTCCATGCCAACTTGCGCCGTCCAGGTCGTGAATAGTGTCGCCGAGGACTTCGTTGGCGACAATGTCAGGCTCCGGGCAGTGAAAAACTCAACAAGAGAGGGGAGATAACCATTGATCCTGGAGCATAGCTCATCAACGGAAGTGCCAGAAGCCAGGATCGTACAATCGTCTGCGTAAGAGACAATCGAGACTCCATCTGGTGGGGAAGGAAGCCTCGAAATATAAAGATTAAACAGAAGCGGGGAAAGGACACCACCCTGCGGTACCCAGGTAGACAGGTCAAGAGCAACTAGAACCGTCCTGTGATGAGGGCTTTTCTGGTTGAGTCCGTCAGTTATCTGAGTGTTAATGGCATTTAGAGCAGATGTTGTGCTCCGTATTTTTCTAAAGCCATGTTGGTGCTCGGCTAACCTCAACTTTGATGTGTAAAGAGGAAGTAATACCGCCTCCAATGTCTTCACTACTGGCGAGAGGAGCGATATCGGACGATAAGACTCCCCTACGTTAGCTGGATTGCCAGGCTTTAGTAGTGGGACCACGACTGCCTGTTTCCATTTTTCAGGTATGACAGAAGTGGCCAGGGACAAATTGAAGACGGTAGTGAGGTATTTTACTCCCTCTTCGCCGATGTGTTTTAAATGCACCATGGCTATGTCGTCAGGGCCCATAGCTTTAGAGTTTTTGGCTTTCCTGATGGCCACTCGAACCTCTGTAGCGGTGATGGAAACGGGGGCATTGTTTTTGTGTTTATGCGCACACCTGAAGATCCTACGTCTGTCCCTGTCCTGTGCAGGGTGTGGTACAAACTGTCGGCAAAAGGCCGTTGCACTTTTCTTCGGGTCACTAAACGTCTTATCACCAAAGGTGATGTCTACGTTTTTTGGTGGGCCCGTCGAATTTGACAGGGATTTGACTGTGGACCATAATTTTCCAACACCGGTAGAGAGGTTACAAGACCTCAGATGCTCCTCCCATTTGGCATGTTTGTGTTCATCTACCAACCGTCTGATTTCCGCGTTGAGACCACTAATCTGTGGGTCTGTGGGATCGATGCTACGTATATGGTCACGTTCATTGGCCAGGGCTGCAGCTTCAGTTGGGAAGTTTGGCCGTATATTTTGTATTCTCCCAGCTGGTATAAAAAGGGCTGCAGCTCTATTTATGACCTTACGTATTTCCTTTTCACCTTGGCGTACGTCAGTCGTTATGGGAAGAGCACCAAAGGAGCTCTCAGTAAACTCAGTAAAGCCAACCCAGTCAGCCCTCCTGAAGTTTACGTAGGATCTCTTCTCAGAGGTGGTGAAATCCGGGGCACGATCAACGGACAGGATGATTGGCAGGTGATCTGATGCCAAAGCCACCATTGGGCGCCAGTTTATGCAGTTTATTAGACCCGGACTAACAATTGTTATGTCCGGGGAGCTACTGCAATTTACTGCCATCCTCGTGGGGGCGTCCGTGTTCACCGCGCAGAATGTGGAAGCGTCAATTTGCTCGGCTATTTCCCGTCCTCTGCCGTCAGCAGAATGGCGTGAATGCCACATGTCATGGTGTGCATTAAAATCGCCCATAATGACACGGTTATCGCCCCGTAGGAAATCGCTTAAATCAGGGCGATAACTTCTGGGACAACAGGTGACGGGAGGTATGTAGATGTAAATCAGCTCGAGATCAACACCTCCAGCTGAAATGACAATTCCCTGTCGCTCTAGGGGTATGTCCTCTTGGTCGGTGTTGAATGCAAATTCCCTATACCGCACGGTTTGGTGGATGATGAACGCAAGACCACCCCGACCGTCCATACGATCATGCCGGAGAATGTGGTAGCCACCACTCGCTCTGAGATCCGAGTGGGTGCCAAGTTTAGTCTCCTGGATTGCAGCAATTTTGATGGAGTTTTGCTGCATAAACTTGGTGATCTCCACAATCTTGCCAGTTATACCATTGCAGTTTAATTGCATTATTTTGAAATGCGGGGGAGAGGCAATGGTCACTCTGGGAGTCAGGGACTGGTGCGCTCGCCGTGGAGGTAATATGCTAGTCCGTGATCGTCGTCGCAGTCCTGAAGGCGACAAATTCCGCTCGTTGGGAAACGAGGTAGAATTTGTCGGCAATGTGGGCTGCACAGCTCGACAACACGGCGCAACATACGCATCAGTCCATAGATTTCTGTTTGCGAGCCCTGAGCATATGCGCAGGTGACATTGGCCAAGGCAGGTATTGCCCTTGACCGATGGCACTCTGGACGCATATATTCTGTGCCGACAAACAGTGCACATAGTGTGAGGGACCAGGAGCTGATGGCCTTGATTCACACTTGTGCCGGTACCGGAAGAAGTAGAGGGGAGGAGAATATTTTGGGGCGGGGGTTGTAGCTCAGCAGTGCTCACAACATCTATAGATGTGCTACGTAGGGAGTAGCTATGAGCTGCTGTGTGAGGTGTTAGCGCGCTAGGGCGCGAGCTACAACTGGGAACACACAATGTTTGCTGAGCAATATATATATTGCGAAGGGGAGGCGATAGCGCTACGCCGGAGGGTCGCGAGCCATGAGACGTTCTAGGACGTGAACAGCAAGGCGCCACGAAGGTTTTAAAAAAACTAAGAGGCCGGTGTGTTTTTGGATCTAGTCCGGAGCAACTAGACTTGTGTAGCCAACCTTTACAAGATGTGCATTGCACCGAATGCGAACATCTGGTATAAATTTTCTTCCGGCACACGCAGCAGAACCATTCTGTTGGACCAGGGTTTAGCTCAACGCCAGACCGGAACAACAGAATAGGGAGCAGCCCTGCTGCAAGGAACTGCTCCAGGGATGACAATTTTAGGGGGAGGAATCGTGACACGTTAGACAGGGTCACTTCGGGTGTACTGCTCTTGGCCAGGCTGTAATAAAAAAATACAGCCTGGGTCGTTTCGGTACGAAGGGTACTGCGCAAGCACATGTACCTTTCTCGCAGAACCGGCAGTACGTAGAATACGCCTGTCTGATGGCTTCCTTGACCTCTGCCTTTTATATTTACGCGCCTGTCGCATGGTTCTACGTTTAGCTCTATCGGGCGGGGAATGTAGTACAAATTGCCTACAGAAGGAGTTCGCACATCCCCTAGGGTCCTTCTTCACCCTGCGGGTTAGGGGTTTAGAATATGCCCGAGGTAGGCATACCGGTCGTAAGAGGCGACTAATATGCACATAGGTAATTGACGTGCTACTCGATGGTTGATCTACGGATATGATGCCTCTCACCTCTCATTACCCATCTTCTCCTTCCTCATGGATGGAGGGATGCCATGACCTAGAAGGTTCCACTGGTCATACCAAATCGCTACCACGACAGTCGGGCAGTACCGCAAGGGAGTACCGCAGCGTACCGGGGTCATATCCGGCCAAGGACTGTCAACTTCGGCATCACTCCCCAAAACCTTCGGAGAGTGTTTTGTTGTTAACAACAACAACAACAACCGAAAGTAATATCTACTTTATCCTTGTGTTGCGTTGGATTAGATAGAGCTTTGACCGTAGTCCATAATTTGCCAACACTATCAGAGAGGTTGTGTTGCTCTAGGTGTTGTTTCCATTTGGCCAGTTTATCTTTATCGACCAACCTACGAATTTCCGCGTTGAGATCCTTTATACGGGGGTCTGCGGGATTGAGACTTCGCACTTCATCTCTTTCTCTAGCCCTGGCCGCTGCCTCCGCGGGGAAATTTGGTCTTATTTGAGATATTCGACCCGCAGGAATGAAGCGTTTAGAGGCCAAGTCAATGATGTTGCGGTGTAAAAGTAGGTCGCCTCCCAGTTGGTGCACCCTGGGTAACGCTAAATGACCTACATAGCCTGCACGGCTAGTTTAGTTTCTTGTATTGCCGGATCTACGAGAACGGTACCAGTACTTGTGCTGTACCCATCGTGCCGAAACGACCCGGGCCGTTTTCTTATATCGACCCGGCCAAGAGCAATACACTCGAGGTGACCCTGTCTGACATTTAGGCAGGGCTACACCTCGTTACAACAACAACAACAACAACAACATGTTGCGGAAGTCTCGTTCGCCTTTGCGTACGTCCGTAGGAATGGATAGAGCAGCCAAGGATTCGTCCGTATATGTCTGAAAACTGTCCCAGTCCGCCTTGGTAAAGTTAATATATGTACCATGCTCAGGTGTAATAAAGTCCGTCGGTCGTTCGATGGTAATGACTATTGGGAGATGGTCAGACGCCAACGTGAGTATGGGTCGCCAATTGGTGTTGTTCAATAGTCCTGCACTTACGATGGAAATATCTGGCGAACTATAGCAGTTACCCGATACTCTCGTTGGGGCGTCTCCGTTCAATGTCCAGAAAGCCGTATCATCTATTTGTTCTTCAAGTACATGCCCCCTATTGTCTGCTGGCAAGTTTGATTGCCACATGTCGTGGTGCGCATTGAAGTCGCCCAGGATCACGCGGTTATCTCCTGTTGTTGTTGTTGTAACGAGGTGTAGTCCTGCCCAACGCGTATTTTTCCTTAACCTAAATTGTCATCAATATCTTCTAACGGGAGTCCAAGGAAACTAGCAGTTTCAATAGGGTTGGACCAAAGAGAGATGGGTGTTAGAAGAGTGGGCTCAAATGAGCAAGAAAATAAGTGATTGGTATTGTGGGGGGACGAGCCGCATGCCGGACATACATTCGGCACATCAGGGTTCAGCCTAGATATGTAGGAGTTTAACCTGCTACAATATCCAGAGCGTAATTGAGCCAGAGTGACCCTTGTCTCTCGAGGAAGATGACGCTCCTCTTCAGAAATGCCAGGTGTTGCGGCATGTAAGACATTGTTTAGCGGACAGAGCGCAGAGTAATGGCCAACAGACGTTGTATGGATGTGCCCCAAGGCCTGTTTATGCACCTGTAGATCAAACGGCGTTGTTATATAGTGCCGGATCTCATCAAAATGTTAACGTAAATGCGATCTTATGGTCCTAGGAGGCGGAATGAGTTCAAGCTGTTGTCTACCGGGATGCTGTGGTTTACAGCAATTCAGTAGGTACTGCTTGTTTAGCATTAAATTATGCTCCCTAACTGGAAGCATTTCCACCTCATTGTGTATATGAGATATAGGTGACATAAGGACGCACCCCGTAGCGGTTCTGAGCGCGGTGTTTTGACAGGCCTGAAGCTGATTCCAGTGAACGTCTGCAAGCCCCGGCGACCATATCGGCGACGCATAGTTCAGGATCGGCCGACCAATTGCCTTGTACGTTACCAATAACGTTTCTTTGTCTTTACCCCAAGTACTGCCGGCTAGTGATTTGAGGATTTTGTTACGGCTCTGTAATTTTGAGACAATTGCAGCTGAATGGGCAGCGAAAGTGTGCATGGTGTCGAAAGTCACTCCTAAGATTTTTGGGTGAGCGACAGTAGGTATTTTATGATCACCTACATAAATTTCTAGTTCCATGCCAACCTGCGCTGTCCACGTCGTGAATAGGGTCGCCGAAGACTTTATTGGCGACAATGTCAAGCTTCGGGCGGTGAAGAACTCGACTAGAGAGGGGAGATAGCCATTTATCAACGGAAGTACCAGTAGCCAATATCGTGCAATCGTCTGCGTAAGAAACAATCGTAACTTCTTCTGGTGGAGGAGGAAGCTTCGAAATATAGAAGTTAAACAATAACGGGGAAAGGACACCACCCTGTGGTACCCCTGTTGTTGTTGTTGTTGTTAACAACAAAACACTCCCCGAAGGTTTTGGGGAGTGATGCCGAAGTTGACAGTCCTTGGCCGGATATGACCCCGGTACGCTGCGGTGCTCCCTTGCGGTACTGCCCGACTGTCGTGGTAGCGATTTGGTATGACCAGTCTGTGGTACCCCTTGTTTGATCTTCCTGGCTTTAGATTTTTTGTTTCTCAATACAACAGACGACCGACGACCACTAAGATAATTGGCGGTCCAACGCTTGAGACAGGGGGGGGAGTGACGAGTCTTCCAAATCGGATACAAGCTGCCCATGATTTACTGTATCAAAAGCTTGACTTAGATCGAGTGCAACTAGAACCGTCCTGTCATTAGGTCTGTTTTGATATAGACCGTCAGTTATCTGAGTGTTTATGACATTTAGAGCAGATGTTGTGCTCCTGCCTTTCCTGAAGCCATGTTGGTGCTCGACTAACTTCAAGTGTGATGTGTAGAGCGGGAGTAGGGCCGCTTCAAGTGTCTTTACTACTGGGGAGAGGAGTGATATCGGACGATATGACTCCCCAACGTTAGCTGGCTTTCCAGGCTTTAGTAGTGGGATCACAGTTGCCTGCTTCCATTTGTCGGGTATGACAGCTGTGATCAAAGACAGGTTGAAGACGGCAGTTAAATATTTGAGTCCCGCTGGGCCGATACAAGACCTAAGGTGCTCCTCCCATTTGGTTTGTTTGTGTATGTTAACCAGCCGCCTGATTTCCACGTTGAGATCACCGATCTGTGGGTCAGAGGGATCGATGTTGCGTATGAGGTCACGTTCATTGGCCAAGGCTGCGGCCTCATCTGGAAGTTAGGCTTGATATATTCTATTCTACCAGCTGGTATAAAACGGGCTGTAGCCTTTTTAATGACCTCAGTGGGAATGGGAAGATCACCAAAGGAGCTCTCCGTGAATTCCAAAAAGCCGACCCAATTAGCCCTTTTGAAATTCACGTATGTTCTTTTCTCCGACGTGATAAAATCCGTGGCACGATCGACGGACATGATGATAGGCAGGTGGTCGGATGACAAGGCCACCATAGGTTGCCAGTTAATGCTGTTAATTAACCCCGGGCTAACAATAGTTAAGTCTGGGGAGCTACTGCAGTTAACAGCCATCCTTGTTGGGGTGTCTCCGTTCACAGTACAGAAAGAGGAAGTGTCAATTTGCTCGGCTAATTCCCGTCCTCTGCCGTCCACAGAAAGATGTGAATGCCACATATCATGGTGGGCATTAAAATCGCCCATGATGATACGGTTATCGCCACAAAGAAACGCCCTAAGGTCAGGACGATAACTTCTGGGGCAGCAGGTGACGGGAGGAATGTATATATTGATTAGCTCGAGATCAACACCACCAGCTTGTATAACTATACCCTGACACTCTAAGGGTAAGTCTCTTTGGTCAGTGTTGATATCAAATTCCCTATACTGCACCGTATGGTGAACAAGGAACGCGAGACCACCTCCGCCGTCCGTGCGGTCATGCCGGAGAACGTGGTAGCCTCCACTCGCTCGGAGATTCGAGTGGGGACCAAGTTTTGTCTCCTGGATTGCCGCAATTTTGATTTTATGTAGCTGCATAAATGTGGTTATCTCCGCTATCTTGCCGGTCAAGCCGTTGCAGTTGAATTGCAACATTAAATTGCGAAGGAGAGGCAATGGCCACTCTGGGAGTTAGAGACTGATGTGTACGCCTAGATGGTGGTAGGCTAGGTCGCGATATTGATCTCCGTTGCAGTCCTGAAGCCGGCGGATTTCGTTCATTATTAGATGAGTGTACATCCGTCGGCGTTGAGGGCTGCACAACTCGACAGCAAGGCGCGACAAACACATCAGTCCAGAGATTTCTGTTTGCGAGCCCAGAACATATGCGTAGGTGGCATCGGCCTAGGCAGGAATTGCTGAGAAGCTTCTCATGGCAGAAATACACCCGGAGAGTTTGCCAAACTACTGCCGAGGGCCGACCCCGTTTAGAAAAATTCTTTTTCTAAATAATTTTTGATGTTACTTTTGCCGGGCATCGAACCGCTACGACTTGGTGTAGAAGGCCGAACACTTAACCCCTACATTATGCCACGTGGTGTATCCAAGTGAAGAGTCTTCTCATCACTTTGGACCTATGGAGCGCAGTCGTCGAAGCTTGTCCAGAAGCAGATGCTGAAAAAGCGGTCTGGCTTGCCTGCGACAGAAAAGCCTTAGCTACCATTACTTTGACTGTGAAACCAAGTGAACTTGTGCATATCAAAACGCTACAACAGCGACAGGTGCGTGATATACATTATTTGCTTTGTACAAGGCTGATACAGCTTGTAGAAAAGTCAACTTGTTCAAAAAGTTGGTGAGCTTTACATTTGTAAGCGGGGAAAAGTTTCAGTCCGTCTAAATGAGTTCAGTTGCACCATAGACGATTTAAAAGAAATTGGCATGACAGTGAACAGTGATTTTTTGTTGTTGTTGTTGTTGTAACGAAGTGTAGCCCTGCCCAGCGTGTACTTTTCCTTAACCTAAATTGTCATCAATTTCTTCTAACGGGAGTCCTAGGAAACTTGCAGTTTCAACAGGGTTGGACCAGAGGGAGATGGGTGTTAGAAGAGTGGGCTCCGAAGAGCAGATAAATAAATGGTTGGTATTATGGGGTGACGAGCCGCATGCCGGACATTCATTCGGCACGTCAAGGTCTAGTCTACAGTATCCAGAGCGTAATTGAGCCAGAGTGACCCTTGTCTCTCGAGGAAGATGACGCTCCTCAGCCGCGACGCGAGGTGGTTTGGCGTGCAAAACGGCGGGCTTAAGTGCAGTATACGGACAATTCCAAAATCAAAAAAAGGAGTGTGAGGATTGATAGACATGGTCAAGATGAGTATAACTACACAAATTTTTTTGTGGGCAATTGATAATAACAGAAGTTATTAAGGGTCAAAGTTCATATGAAGCATTTTTTAAATCTAAATTTTTCTTAAAGTATCGAACCGATTTTCAAAATTTTTTCTTCATTGAATAGGTTGTAAAATTACCTTTCATTTGATATGCTGTTTGTATTCCTATCCCGTAAAATACTTAAAAAATTCGATGTTTAAAAGTGTTAAATTTACTAAGTAAATTACGTAATGTACTATGCAGAAGGACTCACCGTGGCGGTAGCCACGGTTAGAGCACACGTCCGGACTCCGCCAAATGGGTTTACTACGCAGAAGTACTCACTGCGGCGGTAGCCGCAGTTGGTGCACACGTCCGGACATGGGATGGCGTAGCCCAGGGTTATTTTAAATAAGCGCGGCCGAAGGCCGCCTACGCGGAAAGGTGTTGAAATAAAAAAAATATGTTTTTTTTTTATTTTTTGTTTAAGTGTGGCAACATCCTTCTTTGACAACAAATTTGTTGTGAAATATCTGTGTATAGCCGTGCGATGGTGAAAATTTATAATTTTGTGAAAATAGATGAAATTTAAAAAATTGTGCGTTAGTTACCTATAGTGCCATGCAAAATTTGCAAAACTTCAACAACCATTATCTCAGTAAATATAAGGGTCCTTACGCTAAGATTATATATTTGTGTTCAGAAAAAGCTCCTCTATCCTCCTGAAAAAACCGTTTTTTTTCTAGCTGTGCGAGTCTATACTAAAATTTCCCCAATGCGTCGGAGGTGTTTTACACAAAAAAACTGTGAATTAAACCCCCGGTCGCTTATCGGCAAGTGTAAATTTTTTGGGGGTTATTTTTAGTAAAAATTTAAAATTTTGTACATACGCGGTTTTGCACCCACAGCAGTGGTACCTCAAATAAAAGGTAATTCAATTACCTATCCAATGCAAAAAAAATTTTGGAAATCGGTGCAATAGTATTGAAGATATTTTGATTTTAAAAAATGTTTTAAATGAACTTTGACCCTCAATAACTTTTGTTGTTGTTGTTTGCCCAACAAAAAAAATATACCGTTATGTTTCTTTTATTAATACCTATCGATCTCAACTTTTCGTTTTTTTATATCAGCATTGTCCGTATACTGCACTTGTTCCAAACGGCGTTCAGTGGACAGAGCGAGACATAAGACGCAACGGACGTGTCATGGATGTGCTTCAGGGCCTGCGTATGTACCTTTGGATCAAACGGCGAAAGTGTGAGGTGCCGGATCTCATCAAAATGCTCACGTAGATGTGCCCTTACGGTCCTAGGAGGTGGCTCATACTCAAGCAGTAGTCTGTTGGGATGTTGTGGTTTGCAACAGTTCAACAGGTACTGCTTGTTTAGCATTTCATTGTGCTCCAAAACTGGGAGCATTTCCACCTCATGATGTAAATGATGTTTTGGAGACATAAGGACGCATCCCGTGGCGGTTCTGAGTGCGGTATTTTGGCAGGCCTGCAGTCTTTTCCAATGAACCTCAGCAAGCCCCGGCGACCATATCGGCGACGCGTAATTCAGGATCGGCCGACCAATTGCTTTATAGGTTGCCAGCAACGTTTCTTTGTCTTTACCCCAAGTGCTGCCGGCTAGCGACTTGAGAATTTTGTTGCGGCTTTGTAGCTTAGAGACAATTGCGGTTGAATGAGCAGCGAATTTGTGCATGGGGTCGAAAGTTACCCCTAAGATTTTGGGGTGAGAGACAGTAGGTAATTTTTGATCGCCTACGTAGATTTCTAACTCCATGCCAACTTGCGCCGTCCAGGTCGTGAATAGTGTCGCCGAGGACTTCGTTGGCGACAATGTCAGGCTCCGGGCAGTGAAAAACTCAACAAGAGAGGGGAGATAACCATTGATCCTGGAGCATAGCTCATCAACGGAAGTGCCAGAAGCCAGGATCGTACAATCGTCTGCGTAAGAGACAATCGAGACTCCATCTGGTGGGGAAGGAAGCCTCGAAATATAAAGATTAAACAGAAGCGGGGAAAGGACACCACCCTGCGGTACCCCTTGTTTAATCTTTCTCGGTTTTGATTTTTTGTTTCTGAAAACTACAGACGATTGACGACCACTCAGATAATTGGCGGACCAACGCTTAAGACAGGGGGGGAGCGATGAATCTTCCAAATCGGATACCAGTTGTCCATGATTTACTGTGTCAAAAGCTTGAGACAGGTCAAGAGCAACTAGAACCGTCCTGTGATGAGGGCTTTTCTGGTTGAGTCCGTCAGTTATCTGAGTGTTAATGGCATTTAGAGCAGATGTTGTGCTCCGTATTTTTCTAAAGCCATGTTGGTGCTCGGCTAACCTCAACTTTGATGTGTAAAGAGGAAGTAATACCGCCTCCAATGTCTTCACTACTGGCGAGAGGAGCGATATCGGACGATAAGACTCCCCTACGTTAGCTGGCTTGCCAGGCTTTAGTAGTGGGACCACGACTGCCTGTTTCCATTTTTCAGGTATGACAGAAGTGGCCAGGGACAAATTGAAGACGGTAGTGAGGTATTTTATTCCCTCTTCGCCGATGTGTTTTAAATGCACCATGGCTATGTCGTCAGGGCCCATAGCTTTAGAGTTTTTGGCTTTCCTGATGGCCACTCGAACCTCTGTAGCGGTGATGGAAACGGGGGCATTGTTTTTGTGTTTATGCGCACACCTGAAGATCCTACGTCTGTCCCTGTCCTGTGCAGGGTGTGGTACAAACTGTCGGCAAAAGGCCGTTGCACTTTTCTTCGGGTCACTAAACGTCTTATCACCAAAGGTGATGTCTACGTTTTTTGGTGGGCCCGTCGAATTTGACAGGGATTTGACTGTGGACCATAATTTTCCAACACCGGTAGAGAGGTTACAAGACCTCAGATGCTCCTCCCATTTGGCATGTTTGTGTTCATCTACCAACCGTCTGATTTCCGCGTCGAGACCACTGATCTGTGGGTCTGCGGGATCGATGCTACGTATATGGTCACGTTCATTGGCCAGGGCTGCAGCTTCAGTTGGGAAGTTTGGCCGTATATTTTGTATTCTCCCAGCTGGTATAAAAAGGGCTGCAGCTCTATTTATGACCTTACGTATTTCCTTTTCACCTTGGCGTACGTCAGTCGGTATGGGAAGAGCACCAAAGGAGCTCTCAGTAAACTCAGTAAAGCCAACCCAGTCAGCCCTCCTGAAGTTTACGTAGGATCTCTTCTCAGAGGTGGTGAAATCCGGGGCACGATCAACGGACAGGATGATTGGCAGGTGATCTGATGCCAAAGCCACCATTGGGCGCCAGTTTATGCAGTTTATTAGACCCGGACTAACAATTGTTATGTCCGGGGAGCTACTGCAATTTACTGCCATCCTCGTGGGGGCGTCCGTGTTCACCGCGCAGAATGTGGAAGCGTCAATTTGCTCGGCTATTTCCCGTCCTCTGCCGTCAGCAGAATGGCGTGAATGCCACATGTCATGGTGTGCATTAAAATCGCCCATAATGACACGGTTATCGCCCCGTAGGAAATCGCTTAAATCAGGGCGATAACTTCTGGGACAACAGGTGACGGGAGGTATGTAGATGTTTATCAGCTCGAGATCAACACCTCCAGCTGAAATGACAATACCCTGTCGCTCTAAGGGTATGTCCTCTTGGTCGGTGTTGAATGCAAATTCCCTATACCGCACGGTTTGGTGGATGATGAACGCAAGACCACCCCCACCGTCCGTACGATCATGCCGGAGAATGTGGTAGCCACCACTCGCTCTGAGATCCGAGTGGGTGCCAAGTTTAGTCTCCTGGATTGCAGCAATTTTGATGGAGTTTTGCTGCATAAACCTGGTGATCTCCACAATCTTGCCAGTTATACCATTGCAGTTTAATTGCATTATTTTGAAATGCGGGGGAGAGGCAATGGTCACTCTGGGAGTCAGGGACTGGTGCGCTCGCCGTGGAGGTAATATGCTAGTCCGTGATCGTCGTCGCAGTCCTGAAGGCGACAAATTCCGCTCGTTGGGAAACGAGGTAGAATTTGTCGGCAATGTGGGCTGCACAGCTCGACAACACGGCGCAACATACGCACCAGTCCATAGATTTCTGTTTGTGAGCCCTGAGCATATGCGCAGGTGACATTGGCCAAGGCAGATATTGCACTTGACCGATGGCACTCTGGACGCATATATTCTGTGCCGACAAACAGGTCACATAGTGTGAGGGACCAGGAGCTGATGGCCTTGAAGGTTGGTCGTTAAGCACAAACTGGTCAAATGGATGGTGTTGGCAAACTATGGACTACGGTCAAAGCTCTATCCAATCCAACGAAGCACAAGGATAAAGTGGATATTACTTTCGGCGACAGGGTGAAGAAGGACCCTAGGGGATGTGCGAACTCCTTCTGTAGACAATTTGTACTACATTCCCCGCCCGATAGAGCTAAACGTAGGACCATGCGACAGGCCCGTAAATACAAAAACCAAACGCCCATTGTCATCACTGCCTCGGAGGTCAAGGAAGCCATCAGACAGGCTAAGCCCTCAAAATCCATCGGCCCCGACGGCATTGCCATGAAGATGCTGAAACATGTAGGTCAGGAGGGACACAAATACTTAGCGGCTCTAATCAGTCTTTCACTGAACACTTTCGTCATCCCTGAAATATGGAAAAAGGCGAGAGTGGTTCCACTATTAAAACCCAGAAAGCCGGCAAACATAGGCGATTCATATCGCCCTATATCACTTTTGTCGCCGGTAGTAAAGACGCTAGAGTCCATTTTGCTCCCGTATTATACTGCAAATCTGCACCTGGCTAGTCATCAACATGGCTTCCGTAAGCTAAATAGCACCACCACCGCACTAAATGCCATTACAACGCAGATAAATAGCGGCCTAAATCAAAACCAACCAAATCACAGGACTGTGTTAGTGGCACTAGACTTGTCAAAAGCTTTTTATACAGTCAACCACGCCACGCTCATACAAGATCTTCTGAAACACAGCTCCCTGATGGGTTAAAGCGGTCCATCTCCGCTAATTATCTCAATGGACGACAGGATTCGGTCAACTTTAGAAACGCTAAATGTCCTATCCCCGACACTGTTTAACTTCTATCTATCGAAAATGCCCCCACTACCAGAGGGCGTCACCGTCGTTTCATATGCCGACGACTGTACAATAATGGCGACGGGGAAGGGCCCCTATACTGATGAACTCTGTACGAGAATCAACTGTTACCTCTGCGAACTTTCCAGGTTTTTCACTGAGCGGGATCTGACAATATCTCCAACTAAATCAACGGCGACGATTTTTACGACATGGACGCACCAGGTGAGAAATGAATTAGACATTTTCGTTGATGGCACTAAGCTACCAACTGTCAGCCACCCAAAGTTATTAGGGATGACACTGGATAATACTTTCTCATTTGCTGGTCATGTGTCTGCAATGGTCTCAAAGGTACGTGGCCGCAACAAGATCCTCAAGTCACTTGCCGGCAGTACTTGGGGAAAAGACAAAGAAACGTTGCTGACTACATATAAGGCCATTGGCCGACCAGTCTTTGACTATGCTGCACCCATATGGTCGCCTAATGTACATAACACCAACTGGACGAAGTTACAAGTGTGCCAAAATACTGCCATCAGAACTGCTACGGGATGTCTCCTCATGTCTTCCGAGTCTCCCCTCCATCAGGAGGCAAAACTGCTCAATGTAAAAGAGCATGCGGAAATGCTGAGCAGGCAATTCCTTCTGAACTGACACAAGCCAGCACATCCAAACCGTCATCTTTTGCACATAGATCCGCCCCCAAGAGACATAAGGAGACATCTCCGTAAGCATTATGATGAGATCCGGCATCACATTACCTTGCCGTTTGATCTGCAGAATCATAAGCGGGCTCTAACCGACATCCACACCGAGTCGGTAGACACTTTTGTCGGATCTCTACCTGTGAATCCCGTTCTGAACAGTCCTCCACCGGATATTGCTGAAGAAGAACGCACCTTACCAAGGGAGACAAGAGTGACCTTGGCACAGCTTAGGTCTGGATATAGTGTAAGGTTAAACTCCTACTTATCCAGACTTAATGATACAATCTTAAAAACATGCCCTGCATGTGGTAGGACCCCCCATGATACTCTACATCTCTTCAATTATTCATCTGAACCTACTCTTCTAACCCCTCTGTCCCTCTGGACAAACCCTGTTGAAACTGCACGTTTCCTTGGACTCCCCTTAGAAGAGCTTGATGAAGATCTTCGGAATGATCATACAATCTAGACAGGGCAATGCATTGTTAACAACAAAAACTAGACTGCTCGGACCGGTTTTGCACTCGGCCCTATTTTGTCTTGGCAAGTCCTTGGCCCCAACGCTAGTACCTCCAGAACCCTTGGAGCCCCCAGCCAAGGACTCACCAGATGCTGTACGCTGTCTGGCAAGACCGCTGGTAGAGGCTACAGGGTTAGAGATACCTGCTATGCTGGCCTCCCGATCGACACTTCTAGAAGAGGCGCCGCTCACTGGACTACTCGGACCGGTTTTGCACTCGGCCCTATTTTGTCTAGCTGCCGCAGCAGCATTGAATCGCTGGGGTGTCCTGTCAGCTTTCTTGTTTTGTTTTGGGCCCGGTTTGACCGTGACCGTCTTAGCGGAGCGAGCTCCTGTTGGCTTCGTTACCGGAGAGCCAGACTCCTTGTTTTTATTTTCTGTGTTGTAATTTTTCTGCTCCATATTCGTACCCACGAGTGGCGGAGAGGGGGATGGTAAAGTGGATATTACTTTCGGCGACAGGGTGAAGAAGGACCCTAGGGGATGTGCGAACTCCTTCTGTAGACAATTTGTACTACATTCCCCGCCCGATAGAGCTAAACGTAGGACCATGCGACAGGCCCGTAAATACAAAAACCAAACGCCCATTGTCATCACTGCCTCGGAGGTCAAGGAAGCCATCAGACAGGCTAAGCCCTCAAAATCCATCGGCCCCGACGGCATTGCCATGAAGATGCTGAAACATGTAGGTCAGGAGGGACACAAATACTTAGCGGCTCTAATCAGTCTTTCACTGAACACTTTCGTCATCCCTGAAATATGGAAAAAGCCGAGAGTGGTTCCACTATTAAAACCCAGAAAGCCGGCAAACATAGGCGATTCATATCGCCCTATATCACTTTTGTCGCCGGTAGTAAAGACGCTAGAGTCCATTTTGCTCCCGTATTATACTGCAAATCTGCACCTGGCTAGTCATCAACATGGCTTCCGTAAGCTAAATAGCACCACCACCGCACTAAATGCCATTACAACGCAGATAAATAGCGGCCTAAATCAAAACCAACCAAATCACAGGACTGTGTTAGTGGCACTAGACTTGTCAAAAGCTTTTTATACAGTCAACCACGCCACGCTCATACAAGATCTTCTGAAACACAGCTCCCTGATGGGTTAAAGCGGTCCATCTCCGCTAATTATCTCAATGGACGACAGGATTCGGTCAACTTTAGAAACGCTAAATGTGCTATCCCCGACACTGTTTAACTTCTATCTATCGAAAATGCCCCCACTACCAGAGGGCGTCACCGTCGTTTCATATGCCGACGACTGTACAATAATGGCGACGGGGAAGGGCCCCTATACTGATGAACTCTGTACGAGAATCAACTGTTACCTCTGCGAACTTTCCAGGTTTTTCACTGAGCGGGATCTGACAATATCTCCAACTAAATCAACGGCGACGATTTTTACGACATGGACGCACCACGTGAGAAATGAATTAGACATTTTCGTTGATGGCACTAAGCTACCAACTGTCAGCCACCCAAAGTTATTAGGGATGACACTGGATAATACTTTCTCATTTGCTGGTCATGTGTCTGCAATGGTCTCAAAGGTACGTGGCCGCAACAAGATCCTCAAGTCACTTGCCGGCAGTACTTGGGGAAAAGACAAAGAAACGTTGCTGACTACATATAAGGCCATTGGCCGACCAGTCTTTGACTATGCTGCACCCATATGGTCGCCTAATGTACATAACACCAACTGGACGAAGTTACAAGTGTGCCAAAATACTGCCATCAGAACTGCTACGGGATGTCTCCTCATGTCTTCCGAGTCTCCCCTCCATCAGGAGGCAAAACTGCTCAATGTAAAAGAGCATGCGGAAATGCTGAGCAGGCAATTCCTTCTGAACTGACACAAGCCAGCACATCCAAACCGTCATCTTTTGGACATAGATCCGCCCCCAAGAGACATAAGGAGACATCTCCGTAAGCATTATGATGAGATCCGGCATCACATTACCTTGCCGTTTGATCTGCAGAATCATAAGCGGGCTCTAACCGACATCCACACCGAGTCGGTAGACACTTTTGTCGGATCTCTACCTGTGAATCCCGTTCTGAACAGTCCTCCACCGGATATTGCTGAAGAAGAACGCACCTTACCAAGGGAGACAAGAGTGACCTTGGCACAGCTTAGGTCTGGATATAGTGTAAGGTTAAACTCCTACTTATCCAGACTTAATGATACAATCTTAAAAACATGCCCTGCATGTGGTAGGACCCCCCATGATACTCTACATCTCTTCAATTATTCATCTGAACCTACTCTTCTAACCCCTCTGTCCCTCTGGACAAACCCTGTTGAAACTGCACGTTTCCTTGGACTCCCCTTAGAAGAGCTTAATGAAGATCTTCGGAATGATCATACAATCTAGACAGGGCAATGCATTGTTAACAACAAAAACTAGACTGCTCGGACCGGTTTTGCACTCGGCCCTATTTTGTCTTGGCAAGTCCTTGGCCCCAACGCTAGTACCTCCAGAACCCTTGGAGCCCCCAGCCAAGGACTCACCAGATGCTGTACGCTGTCTGGCAAGACCGCTGGTAGAGGCTACAGGGTTAGAGATACCTGCTATGCTGGCCTCCCGATCGACACTTCTAGAAGAGGCGCCGCTCACTGGACTACTCGGACCGGTTTTGCACTCGGCCCTATTTTGTCTAGCTGCCGCAGCAGCATTGAATCGCTGGGGTGTCCTGTCAGCTTTCTTGTTTTGGTTTGGGCCCGGTTTGACCGTGACCGTCTTAGCGGAGCGAGCTCCTGTTGGCTTCGTTACCGGAGAGCCAGACTCCTTGTTTTTATTTTCTGTGTTGTAATTTTTCTGCTCCATATTCGTACCCACGAGTGGCGGAGAGGGGGATGGTCCACCCGGGCAGAGATCCGCATTACCCGGGTAAGGCTAAATAGAATCGGAGGTCGCCCGGTATCCGAAGCACTTCGTTCGCGACTGGGCTATTTGAGGGCCCCCAGCCAGGTTGATCATCGGCACGGGTCGTATGACACCTTGATCCAGCCCTTACAGAGAAAGGAAGTGCGGGAAGGGATGGGGGCGGGGGGGGGGCTGTGATAGAGGCTGAAAGCAGCGGTAGGAGATCAGGTTAAAACTGGGGGGGGGGGGGGGACCATTGTCGTCCACGTCCATTTCATTGTCGCTGGGGGAGGGGTCCACCTCAGCAAGAGATGCAGAACTGGCAACAGCTTCAGCATCGGCCTTATAGACCTTGAGTACAGCCTTTCTATACCCATACCGTTGTTGTTGTTAACAATGCATTGCCCTGTCTAGAGTGTATGATCATTCCGAAGATCTTCATCAAGCTCTTCTAAGGGGAGTCCAAGGAAACGTGCAGTTTCAACAGGGTTTGTCCAGAGGGACAGAGGGGTTAGAAGAGTAGGTTCAAATGAACAATTGAAGAGATGTAGAGTATCATGGGGGGTCCTACCACATGCAGGGCATGTGTTTGAGATTGTGTCATTAAGTCTGGACAAGTAGGAGTTTAACCTTACACTATATCCAGACCTAAGCTGTGCCAGGGTAACTCTTGTCTCCCTTGGTAAGGTGCGTTCTTCTTCAGCAATATCCGGTGGAGGACTGTTCATAACGGGGTTCACAGGTAGAGATCCGACAAAAGTATCTACCGACTCGGTGTGGATGTCGGTTAGAGCCCGCTTATGATTCTGCAGATCAAACGGCAAGGTAATATGATGCCGGATCTCATCATAATGTTTACGGAGATGTTTCCTTATGTCTCTCGGGGGCGGATCTATGTCCAAAAGATGACGGTTTGGATGTGCTGGCTTGTGGCAGTTCAGAAGGAATTGCTTGCTCAGCATTTCCGCATGCTCTTTTACATTGAGCAGTTTTGCCTCCTGATGGAGGTGAGACTCGGAAGACATGAGGAGACATCCCGTAGCAGTTCTGATGGCAGTATTTTGGCAGACTTGTAACTTCGTCCAGTTGGTGTTATGTACATTAGGCGACCATATGGGTGCAGCATAGTCAAAGACTGGTCGGCCAATGGCCTTATATGTAGTCAACAACGTTTCTTTGTCTTTTCCCCAAGTACTGCCGGCAAGTGACTTGAGGATCTTGTTGCGACCACGTACCTTTGAGACCATTGCAGACACATGACCAGCAAATGAGAAAGTATTATCCAATGTCATCCCTAATAACTTTGGGTGGCTGACAGTTGGTAGCTTAGTGCCGTCAACGAAACCCTGTTTAGTATACCCATACCGTACTGTGTAATTGCACCGGGCCAGAGCCTCGATACTTGCCTCATCGAGTAGCAGTACTATCTGCATCGTTGCCTTGTCGGTCTTGTCAACATTGACCACCCTCCAGTTCTGTGTGGGTAGCTCCGGGTTGTATTCTTGCAGAACGTCAAGAATTTCGGCTGGTTCCGAGGGAGTCGCTGGAACCCAGGCCCTAGCACTTGGGCGTTGCGGGATATCGATCATAGATCTTGCGATCCTTGGCTATATCAGCGAAAGACCTTGTCCAGCCTCCTTGTGTTTTGGCCCTTTTCGGTGCCGTAGGGGTAGTCTCCTCTACTGAGCGATTGCGCTTAGAGGACTCCCCCTTGTTTGCGCCATACAGCTCCACCCTGAAATCAGGGACTATACGCCAAGCCCACGCAAGGTCTCGCTGTATCTTCGCCCAGGCCTCCGCAGAAACATCGTCCTCCCTTGTCGGTGAGGTCGCATTCCTGTAAAGGATGCTGGCCGCAGACCGCTTGTCTTGGTGGCTGGCCTTTGTGGGTTGCCTGTCCTTGGCCCCAGCGCTAGTGCCTCCAGCACCCTTGGAGCCCCCAGCCAAGGACTCACCAGACGCTGAACGCTGACTGGCAAACCCGCTGGTAGAGGCTACAGGGTTGGAGACACCTGCATTGCTGGCCTCCCGAGCGCCACCTCTAGAAGAGGCGCCGCTCACTGGACTGCACGGACCGGTTTTGCACTCGGCCCTATTTTGTCTTGGGACGTCCTTGGCCCCAACGCAAGTACCTCCAGCACCCTTGGAGCCCCCAGCCAAGGACTCACCAGATGCTGTACGCTGTCTGGCAAGACCGCTGGTAGAGGCTACAGGGTTGGAGATACCTGCTATGCTGGCCTCCCGATCGACACCTCTAGAAGAGGTGCCGCTCACCGGACTACTCGGACCGGTTTTGCACTCGGCCCTATTTTGTCTAGCTGCCGCAGCAGCATTGAATCGCTGGGGTGTCCTATCAGCTTTCCTGTTTTGGTTTGGGCCCGGTTTGACCGTGACCGTCTTAGCGGAGCGAGCTCCTGTTGGCTTCTTTACCGGAGAGCCAGACTCCTTGTTTTTGATTTTCGTATTTTGGTCCATAGTTCATACCCACGAGTGGCGGAGAGGGGGATGGTCCACCCGGGCAGAGATCCGCATTACCCGGGTAAGGCTAAATAGAATCGGAGGTCGCCCGGTATCCGAAGCACTCCGTTCGCGACTGGGCTATTTGAGGGCCCCCAGCCAGGTTGATCATCGGCACGGGTCGTATGACACCTTGATCCAGCCCTTACAGAGAAAGGAAGTGAGGGAGGGGATGGGGGGGGGGGGGGGGGGGGAGAGGTCGCCGCTCGAATTAGCCGCCGAAGCGTTACCAGGTGTCACCACGAGGAGGCTCCACCCCCGCTTGGAGGAGGAGGGTGCATGCACCTACGAGTCGACGATTTGAGGTGGCGCTGGTATGTGCAAGGCGCAAACACCCCCATCAAAGAGAGTTTGAGGGAAATTTCTCCTTGTAATAACGCAGATATCATCGGAGTACGCGATCAATTGGTGGCCTTCCGATTCCAAGAGGCGTAGAAGTTGGTTAAGGGTAACCACCCAAAGTAGCGGTGAGAGAACACCTCCTGGCGGGGTACCTCTTTTAACGAGTCTGTGAATCGAGTTGCCACCTAGTTCAGTTGTACTCTGCCTGCTAGTAAGTAGCTTACGAATGAACTCAACAAGGCTCGTGTCGACCCGCATACCCGCTAACGCCGAGGTGATAGCTTCCGGAAGGACGTTATTGAAAGCGCCGGCTATATCGAGGAAAGCCACCAATGTGTATTCCTTTTGGTTAAGTGATTTGTCTATGACAGATACAAGGGCAAGCAGGGCAGTATAGGTTGATCTGCCCTTACTATAGGCATGTTGCGCCGCGAAAGTGAGTTGGGTCTATCGATCTTCTAATATAGTCCTCCAGAAGCCTTTCTAGAGTCTTAAGAAGAAACGTAGATAGGCTTATGGGCCTGAAATCATTAGGTTTAGTATGGGATGGTTTTCCGGCTCTTGGGATAAAAACAACCTTGACCTCTCTCCATGAGGTGGGTACGTAGTTGTAGCTGGGCCGGGAATATTCCGTCCGGTCCTGGCGACTTAAGTGTGCATCCATGAGTAGGTTCATGGTATCCGTCGTTGAATCAGTCCACTGCCCATATGGCATTTTCACGTGGCTCAGTGTTGCTGGCGATTTTGAGGGCACACTCCTCAAGCGCGAGGCAGCAGATGCCTTGCGGATTTTATTTTTGTATGTACCTAGCTTAGTTTTATAGACAGCCCAGGATAGTTCACGGCCATCCTGTTCGGCTTTGTTAAAGGCGACCCTACTTGCCTTCCTGTTGTTGTTGTTGTTGTAGCGAGGTGTAGCCCTGCCTAAATGTCAGACAGGGCCACCTCGAGTGTATTGCTCTTGGCCGGGTCAATATAAGAAAACGGCCTGGGTCGTTTCGGCACGATGGGTACAGCACAAGTACTGGTACCGTTCTCGTAGAACCGGCAATACAAGAAACTAGCCGTGTAGGCTATGTAGGTCATTTAGCGTTACCCAGGGTGCACCAACTGGGAGGCGACCTAATTTAACTTGCCTTCCTGAGTCTATCTAGATCAGACGACCACCAGGGTGGCTTATGGGTTTCCGTTACCTTCTTGATCGGGCAGGCCCTATCTAAAGCAATTTTACATTTCTGATTGAAGATATTGACTAACTCGTCTAGCTCAGTATCATTTCTAGGTGCAACTACTTCTTTCGATAAATTTTTATCAATAAGCTTCTTCTAGTAGCCCCAATTTGTTCTCTTTATATTTTGTACGTATTTTGGGGTTGCGTGCATATCTGATATCGAGAAACTGATATAGGTAGGTAGGTTCAAGTGGCTGCCGCAGAGGCACACTTAGGCCAGTTCTGAAAGGCCCGTTGTGATACCACCAACACAAGTAAAGTCAGTCCCGGGACCCAGCCATATGGAAAATCCCTGAGTTGTTGGGATTTTCCACATAGCAGAATCCCGGGACTGACACTCCTAAACCGACACCGTTACTCCTCCTCGAACCACTTAGATGACTTTATGAAGCCCATCAAGTCCTTTATGTCCAGTTCCGCGATCTGGCTTAGGCTATCTAGGAACGGAACTACCAAAAAGCGCGTTCTCACGCCGCTTAAAGCCGGACAGTTGCAGATGAGGTGCTCCACTGTTTCCTCCTCCTCATCATCTTTGCAACTCCTGCAGCATCGTCGGTAGGGCACACTTAGCCTTTCTGCATGCCTACCAATATGCAGATTTCCCTCCTAATTAGGGCATAAATGCGTCTAGACCTTTTAAGATCCCATTTTGACCAGGTTTGTTTCGATATGCGACACCCTGGGGATTGCAGCCATCTTTTGTTGGCTTGACGGAGTGTGTGCTCCTTCAGCATCAGTTTGCATGTGGCAAACGGCATACCTAAGCGCTCTTTATCCTGAAGAACCTGCTTGGTCGTGCCCTGCCTGGCAAGCTCGTCTGCCTTACAGTTTCCCTCAATGTCCCTATGTCCCGGGACCCATATGAGGTTTACGCGGTTCTGTTGGGCCATCTCCTGAAGAGATCGACGACAGCTGAGTTGAACGTGTATGAGCCAAGGGACTTGATTGCCGCTTGGCTATCGCTGAAAATAGCGATATCTTCTCCGATAATACGTTTGCTTAACCAGGCCGCGGCGTCCTTTGCGTACGTCCGTAGGAATGGATAGAGCAGCCAAGGATTCGTCCGTATATGTCTGAAAACTGTCCCAGTCCGCCTTGGTAAAGTTAATATATGTACCATGCTCAGGTGTCGGTCGTTCGATGGTAATGACTATTGGGAGATGGTCAGACGCCAACGTGAGTATGGGTCGCCAATTGGTGTTGTTCAATAGTCCTGCACTTACGATGGAAATATCTGGCGAACTATAGCAGTTACCCGATTCTCTCGTTGGGGCGTCTCCGTTCAATGTACAGAAAGCCGTATCATCTATTTGTTCTGCAAGTACATGCCCCTATTGTCTGCTGGCAAGTTTGAGTGCCACATGTCGTGGTGCGCATTGAAGTCGCCCAGGATCACGCGGTTATCTCCTCGTAATAGCAAGCTAATGTCGGGGTGATAACCGGTGGGGCAACTTGAGACAGGGGGTATGTAGATGTTAATGATTTGCAGATCGACATCTCTTGTGGTAATACCTTGGCTTTCTAAGATATCATCCGTTCCTTCGATGTCGGTATCAAATTGATGATACTGTACAGAGTTGTGCGTTATGAACGCTAGACCACCTCCCAGTCCTCCTGTTACTCTATGACGGTCTTTCCGGTGGATGTTATATCCGCCATAGGTAATGAGGTCCGACCTAGGACTGAGCTTGGTTTCTTGGACTGCGGCAAGTTTTATGTCATATTGCGTCATCAAATTAGTTATCTCTGCGATCTTACCAGTTAATCCGTTACAGTTGTGCTGTAAGATTTGGAAGTGCGCCGGTGGGGTCGATGTCAAGTTAACCATAGGCGTGAGAGACGGATGTGTTCGCCCAGGTGTTGGTAGGCTAAGACCAAGGCTGTGCCTCGGCCTAGTTAGCTGTGGACCTGGTGTAACCGGGTTGGCTGGCGTCGTAGGTTGAGGCGTGTTACAGCATGTTGCGATGAACGCATCCGTCCAAAGGTTCCTGTTAGCGAGCCCAGAGCATAGATATACGTGGCATTAGCCTAAGCAGTTATTGCATTTGTTACCTTCCTAGCTATTAGTGAAACAAGCGTGCTAAGGTAACGAGTTTAGCTTTAATTAAGAATGTGAAATGAAAGTTAGAATTGAACAATTGATATGAAATATGTTTTAATATCAGAATACGTCCGTGGTCCACGAGTTGCGCCGAAAGAAGGAAAGATGTAATTTTTTGCTTATCACATGTGTGCTGTCAAAAAGGCAAAACGCAAGGTTGCCATACCGCTACATCCACTCCCCCTCACTCACGTTTCAAAGTGCACGTATTTTCTCGGAAATTTTATTTCTCGGCCCCTGCGTGTTCTGGGTGTATTATTCTGCATTTGAAGCTCTGGGGTGGGTTCCGCTTGTTCGTGTATCGGTACGTCGTGGGGTGCATTCGTGGTTGGCTCCAGGTTCGATGTGCAGGAGCCCGGTGACGGAGTTTCTGGGTATTCCGCCTCTGCATAGGCGGCTTTAATCCGGTCGATCGAGACGGTGACTTCTTTTTCTCCCATTTTTATTACGAAGGTTTTTTCGCCACGCCTGAGGACTGCATATGGGCCATCGTAGGGTGCTTTTAGCGGTGGCCGCACCGTATCGTCACGCAAGAAAACATGTGAACAATCTTTGAGGTCTTTTTGCACGAATACATTTGTACTTCGGTTGTGCGATGTGTTTACTGGTTTGAGTTTAGACATGGTTCTTCG
Organism: Campiglossa producta; assembly: GCA_964058755.1. Taxonomy (NCBI): domain Eukaryota; kingdom Metazoa; phylum Arthropoda; class Insecta; order Diptera; family Tephritidae; genus Campiglossa; species Campiglossa producta. The sequence continues at coordinate 105,000,330 of CAXKVI010000002.1, read as the reverse complement.
TAAGCCTATGACGAAGTCGCTCTCGATGTAGTTGTTTGGTCTGTTTTCAAAAAATTCACCTGGCAGTTTTATTGTTGTTCCGTAGACCATTTCTGCTGGCGAGGCTTGCAGACCTTCCTTCCATGCGGCCCGTAGCCCTAGCAGTACCAAGGGTATGCTGTTGTTGTTGTTGTTGTTGTAACGATGTGTAGTCCTGCCCAAAGCGTATTTTTCCTTAACCTAATTGTCATCAATATCTTCTAACGGGAGTCCAAGGAAACTAGCAGTTTCAATAGGATTGGACCAAAGAGAGATGGGTGTTAGAAGAGTGGGCTCAAATGAGCAAGAAAATACGTGATTGGTATTGTGGGGGGATGAGCCGCATGCCGGACATACATTCGGCACATCAGGGTTCAGTCTAGATATGTAGGAGTTTAACCTACTACAATATCCAGAGCGTAATTGAGCCAGAGTGACCCTTGTCTCTCGAGGAAGATGACGCTCCTCTTCAGAAATGCCAGGTGTTACGGCATGTAAGACATTGTTTAGCGGACAGAGCGCAGAGTAATGGCCAACAGACGTTGTATGGATATGCCCCAAAGCCTGTTTGTGCACCTGTAGATCAAACGGCGTTGTTATATAGTGACGGATCTCATAAAAATGTTTACGTAGATGCGACCTTATGGTCCTAGGAGGCGGAATGAGTTCAAGCAGTTGTCTACCGGGATGCTGTGGTTTACAGCAGTTCAGTAGGTACTGCTTCTTTAGCATTTCATTATGCTCCCTAACTGGAAGCATTTCCACCTCATTATGTATATGAGATATAGGTAACATAAGGACGCACCCCGTAGCGGTTCTGAGCGCGGTGTTTTGACAGGCCTGAAGCTGATTCCAGTGAACGTCTGCAAGCCCCGCCGACCATATCGGCGACGCATAGTTCAGGATCGGCCGACCAATTGCCTTGTACGTTACCAACAACGTTTCTTTGTCTTTACCCCGGCTAGTGACTTGAGGATTTTGTTGCGGCTCTGTAATTTTGAGACAATTGCGGCTGAATGGGCAGCGAAAGTGTGCATGGTGTCAAAAGTCACTCCTAAAATTTTTGGGTGAGCGACAGTAGGTATTTTATGATCACCTACATAGATTTCTAGTTCCATGCCAACCTGCGCCGTCCACGTCGTGAATAAGGTCGCCGAAGACTTTGTTGGCGACAATGTCAAGGTTCGGGCAGTGAAGAACTCGACTAGAGAGGGGAGATAACCATTTATTTTGGAGCACAGCTCATCAACGGAAGTACCAGTTGCCAATATCGTGCAATCGTCTGCGTAAGAAACAATCGTAACTTCTTCTGGTGGAGGAGGAAGCTTCGAAATATAGAAGTTAAACAATAACGGGGAGAGGACACCACCCTGTGGTACCCCTTGTTTTATCTTCCTGGCTTTAGATTTTTTGTTTCTAAATACAACAGACGACCGACGACCACTGAGATAATTGGCGGTCCAACGCTTTAGACAGGGGGGGAGTGACGAGTCTTCCAAATCAGCTACAAGTTGCCCATGATTTACTGTGTCAAAAGCTGACACGTTTCACGTATTGCCGGTTCTGCGAGAACGGTATTTGTACCTGTACAATACCCTTCGTACCGAAACGACCCGGGTTGTTTTTTTTTTTATATAATGACTCGGCCAAGAGCAATACATTTCGAAGTGACCCTGTCTAACGCGTCACGATTCCCTCACCTATTGTCATCCCCGGAACAGCCCCTTGCAGCACGGCTGCTCCTTATTCTCTTGATCCGGGCTGGCATTGAGCCAAATCCTGGCCCAAGTGAATGGTTCTGCTGCGTTTGTCGGAAGGGTATGCTGTCGGTCCAGTTGCTGTCGGTATGACACTTAATAGCACTTTTGAGGGTTCGGTGCATTCTTTCCACCATTCCGTTAGATTGGGGGTGGTACGCTGTCGTTCTCAAGTGCTTTGATCCGGTCAAGTGAGTGAGTTCCTTAAATAACCTCGACCCAAATTGTCTGCCTTGATCGGTGGTTATCGAATGCGGCATGCCGTACTGTGCAATCCAACCATGTAGCAGTGCCCTGGCCACCGCTTCAGCAGTTATGTCAGCTATAGGCACGGCCACTGGCCATCGTGAGTACCGGTCGATGCATGTTAAGCAGTACCTCTGATTTTTGCTTTCTGGCAAGGGGCCTATGATGTCAACGTTTATGTGCGCAAAACGCCGGTCTGGCAAATCGAATTTGTTCAGGGCGGCCCTGTTGTGCTTGAGAACTTTGGACTTTTGGCAGGCCATGCAATTTTTCACCATTCGCGATATGTCTCTTTTCATGTCTCTCCATACAAAACGTTCTGAAACCAATTTGACCGTTGCGCGTTTACCTGGGTGTGCCAGGTTGTGCACTGCCTCGAATACTTGTTTGCGAAAGCCTTCTGTTACATATGGTCGTATGTGTTTTGAGGATGTGTCACAGTATACAAATGTGTTTGAATTATTTACCTGAATTTTTTTTGATTTTTAGGGACGAGTTGTCTAGCAAGCTTTGTAATTCCGCGTCTGACTGCTGTTTTTCTGCTAACATCTCGAAATCGATCTGATCGTTGCTGAAAATTGCTTCTATCCTCGACAAGGTGTCTGCGACAACATTGTTTTTACCAAGGACTGAAACCGTAACCGTAACCGATTAAAACCGATTCATTTTTCAAAACCGAAACCGAAACCGTAACCGTTATTTTTTTCTGAAAAAGAACGAAACCGAAACCGTTTCAAAAGCCGGAACCGGTTTCAAACGGTTTTGAATTTTTTTGTGGACACATACCTATTTTATTTTAAAAGAGGCTACCCTGAATAATTTTCATGAAAGATGATTAAGCAAGACACTTTTTGACCTCAATATCAAAATTTCGAAAGAACTGAACTATAGGCGAATGAAGCCATCGAAAAAATTTACGACAACCGAAAAAAAAAATGTTTAGTGGCCGTCTCAGAAAGCGTCATCATATTAACGTTCCATTTTAACATTTTTCTAATATAAAAAGTAGAGTTAATTTTTTAAACTTATCGGTCAAAAGTCCACCAAATTTTCAAAGATTTTCAAATTAATGACCACTAACTTATAACATACATACCAGAGCTGTTAAAGAATTAAATCTTTTGCTCTTTGAAATCATAGTTTTTCTTCATTCAGTACTTGAAATTCTTTTCATCGTTGAAGAATTTAACTTCAATTTACGCATTCAGCAAATCTTTACAGAAATCATGATTTATAAATCCACCAAGTGTCAATTCAACAAGAATTCAAAATAGAATTACGAAGAAAATCTCTTTAATTCAGAAAGGCCATTCAGTTGATTTGATTCTTTTGGAGAGTTAATTCCGCTAATTCAGTACGAATCAGTTTTTGGAAAAATGCTAATTTACTCCCTTAAATAGTACTAAAAGTTTTCAAGTTCCTTTCACGCTAGAAGAATTTGAAAAAAAAATTACATTACATATTATAATAATCTATAACATAAAATTAGTGGAAAAAGCTTATTCGCGTGTAAGAAATATGTGAATTTAAAAAAATTCAAGTTAAAACATAAAAAAGTATGATTTTGAAAGGTATAACATGCCTGGTCTTCACATAAACTGCCTTATTAGTGTTGCTGATGTGTTAGTTATGAAGCTTTTCGGGCATATTTTATTAACCCTCTGAGCACATTATTGAATTTAATTAAATAAGCTTTTGTCACATAAATAAAAAATAAATATGAATGTGTAATTATTTTATTATCATAACCTCTAACGAGATTTTTAGCCGTGCTTCTCTTTCCAACTTGTGGTGTGTTGCTTTTGAGTTTTCCTACAAGTTGGCAGGACCTACAGTTTTTTGCCGACTCCGAACGGCACTTGCAAAGCAAATGAATTTTTTGCTGGCATATTTAGTTTTGGAAAATTTGGCAGTGTCAAGTTTAAATTTAACAACTTCGAAAGTGCTTCAGTATTTTTAAAGATCTTCAACGCACAGCGAATATTGCCAATTCGCCCTGCTATTACCATATATGAATTGCGTTGCTCTCATATCTACAAGTTGTACAGGCAATACACAATATTACGTTCAGCTGAAACTCATGCCTTTTATGAATATAAAAAAATTCGGAGCTCTTTCATGGTTTTATTAGTCATATACATACGTCAGGTTTGAAAAATGAAAAACAATGAAATCTTTTTTTTTGGATTTATACTTTGAAATATGGAAATTCTTTCCAAATATGAGTATTTTATTTCGATTTTTTAGTCAACAATAACTAGTAGTGGAATTAATTTCCATTTAATTGTATAACAGAAACCATTTGAAATGTCTTTTAAAATTTTCACAAAGCTCAGGAGAGTAAAACGGTCATCTAAACTTTCAACTTCTTCGGCAGATTTTGTATGAAATTTTTGAGGACTCAGTTTGGTAGACCAAGCAGTATAATTATATGCAAGTTAGAACTAGCTGAAATATTTTCCTGATTTTCAAGAACGATTTTCGTCGATGGTGTTGAGTAATTTTTTATGCGAAATTAAATTTTGTTCATGCGTTGCATGAAAGATATTACTTAACACCCTCATCGAAAAAAATTCTTAAAAATCAGGAAAATATTTAAATTAGTTCTAACTTTCACATCATACCACTGAAATTGATTGTCCTACAAAACTAAGAAAAATCTGCCAAAAACGTTGAAAATTTCGATGGCCATTTTGCTAAGCTCCCCTGAACTTTGTCCAAATTCTTAAAGACATCTTTAATTTTGTGTCTAACTGTACATATTACTGAACTGCCTGAAAAAAGCTCATAAAAGCAATAAATCCGCGATTTTACAATCGACGTGGCTGTTTGGTAGTATCCCGCCTTTTTACAAGTCTTCAATGGGTGACCGGAGTTCTGGTCGGTGATAGTGTCGAATTCAGGACATTTTTTATCACGGATAAGAAACGGGTTAATAAAAATTACAGCACCTTAAAGGCATAGTAGGGATGGCAGCTATTTTAGTTTTGTGAGCCCAAAAGTTTCGAGATCCCGAATATGTATTATTTAGATATTTTATACATTTTAACAAACAAACTGAAAACAGTACATCAATATTATTTTCATTACCAACAAGATGCTTAAATATATATAAAAAATATGTAAGTAGAGTTTAAATATATCCTATAACTTTTTCTTTACATATTTTTATATTAGTACAAGACCGGGAATAACCAAACATCTTCTTACGGTTTCTCCTAGCTGCTTTGGAAGTTAATGCAAATCAACAAGCGAAAAAGTTAGGGATTTTATAAAATTTCTCTCCATTCATAAGTGGGCTGTAATATTAGGTGTTAATTTTTATACCCTGCTTTTATGATTATATATAAAACCAAAAGCTCAAAAAACTGCATTAATCCAACTTAATGTCATATTTTTCGTAAAAAACTAGCTATTTTAAACATTCGGGATTTTTTAACTGCTTTTCGAGATTTCGGGACTAATAAAAAGCAATCCCGGGATTGACTTCAAATGTCAAAGAAAAAATATATAATGACAACATTTCATGATACAATAAGCGCACCAGTAGGAAATTGTAACAGTGAGGTACGTTTCTGACATCTTACACAAGTATTAGGACTTATCACAATATATCTACGTTGCGATGTTGCATCTACAGCTTAAGTGTTTATTATTAAGGAAATTCACAAGGTCTTTTATAGTTTTATGTACAATTTCAACAACACAACACTTGAGAGCACTACATGAGTTGAATGTTGTGTCTGAATACATTAAATTAAATTTTCATACAAATTTGTCAGAAAATATTGAAGTTTTGTGTTCGTGGCTCTTTTACTTTTGAAACTAGAGAAAACGAAAAAACAAGGAAAAGCAAAATAGCACACCTGCGCATTGGGTTGCTTAATTTTATTGTGCTATTCAAATTTTATATAAGAAATGACAACAAAGAAAATATGACAGTCTTAAATTTTGAATTGCCTAATTTTGATTTTTTCTAATTTTAATTAGTACATACACAGAAAAGTTTTAATGGCTTTTGACATGTGATTAGTGTTGTAAACCAAATGCTGGAAAAGAACTAAACAATCATACAGTGCTTGTCAGCTGAAGCATCATCGCGAATAACGTTCTAAGTGTAATATTTTTCAAAACCAGTTTCATTGCATAAAACATTTTGTATTGCTCTCCAGATAACGAATTTTCTAAAATTTGACACCAAAACTGTAAAAATGCATTTAAAAATAGTAGGGTAATTTAAAGTGACATACATTATTTTGCATTGAAGCGTCGAAAGTGATTCGTAACGGCACTGGAAAATCATGAAAAAGGTGTAAAACTCATAATATGAAAGATATAAAAGAAAAAGTTAAGGGAGACAGATGAGAAAAATAGATTCAAAATATATGACTTTAGCGTTTTTTTGCTCTCCTGACAAATTCTGATTTTGTAACTTAGAACGTTATTCGCTTCGATGCTTCAAAACCCTCTTCCTATCCTGCTCTGTCACCTAAATGTTTAGCAACATCGAAATATGTTACAATTTTTCCAAACGATGGACTTTTCCTTGATATGCCATTTTTGCTTTTACGAACGTGTTTTTCGCTTTGTTTATATTTTTGTATGATAATTACTATGTATGTATATACATGAAATATTCATGACTTAGGATGAGCTTTTAGGTAAAGAATAATAAATTTTTTTTTTTTTTTAAGATCAGAGGCAAAGATGAAACGACATGTTAATTATAATATATTTCCCGCTAGGCATGGTTCTGCATTGAGGTCTTGTCAATTATAAAAAATTTTTACTTTTCATATTTGAAATTTTTGTTTTGTTTATAAACCGAAAAAAACATGGCCGCTCTTCACAGTGTAGCAATTTCGACAAATCCAAATTTTTTATTTTCTCATTTATCTCAGAATCGGTGGGATTTTTTGAAAGATTTAGCAGCTAAGTAAAATGTATGACATACATATATGGTCCTCGCTTTCGAATTTGCCTTACCGACATTTCGAGTTTTAATTGTCCTGAAAAAAAAAGAAGTTACCTCACGTCCATAGTTTGACTTGAAACATCTACATATGTGTTGAATTTTGCGCATTTACTTCAGTCAGATGGGATTACTGACATATCTGTGGTTTCGTTATATTATAATATTTGCGGACTGATAAAACCTCCCCAAATATTAATTTAATCACATCAAAAAATAATGTACATATTTCACCTTCGAGTTGAATTGTATGAGTCTATAGTTAGCCTATGTAAATCTTAATAGCTGCTTTCTGTAGATCATTCGTAGCACCATCAAATTCCAAACATCGTGGAATACTCATAATAATAATAATAATAATACAAATACCTTCTAAGAGGATAAGGTCCAGCCTGTCTTCCAATTTGTGGTTTAAGTTTTAGTACACATTGGCGAGACCTACAATTTCTTTGGCCCAACTTTACACAGTATCTGGCAAGGCATTTTCTTTTGGCTGAAAAACCCCCGGAGCGTTGCCGAACACTGCCGAAGGTGGCCTCGTTTTGAAAAACTTATTCAAAGAATTTTTGGTGTGACCTGTTTCGGTACTTGCACCAGGTACTTCAATATGGCAAGTCAGCGCACAGTCATCATACCGCGGCGGTAGACAGTAATTTTAATTTCTATGTCTTAAAATATTCCAGAGGGAAATAATATTAAAAGTGAAAATTAAATTAAATCAAATGTTTCAATAAATTTATTCCTACGTTTATATTATGACAAGATAAAATAAATACATTAAACAAGAACCTCGCAGCCTTAAGCTATATTCTTTACGAGTCCATCAACTCCGGGTCTGTAGATAAAACACGGAATTTTGTTTGCATTTTTATCTAAATTTTAACACTGTGCGCTGCATTTTGACGTCTACCGCTTCGAATTTTCAAACGCGTTTTTCTCCACTTTCCCTGTAATAAAATGATGGAACTGCACTTCATGTTGTTCCTTTTTTATGTGACGATTATTTTCTACTTACCTTCTTGAAAAATTTGCCGTAATCTTCGAGAAATCAGCTAAAAACAGCAAGATTTTATGTATGTATGTAAATATATGAAAACATTGAGTAAGAGTTGCCGTAGCTAAAGAAAACGGAACCAAATTTTCGGGCTTATAGTTTCAAAACAATTTTCCGAAGACAATATCATAGCCGAAATAAGTTTTGAACAAATATATAAATATAACTTTCAGTTTCTGAATGGTTCCAATAAAATTTTGGCCTATTTACATTAAAATCAACAGACTTGAAACATAATCCATCACATATAAAATTTTAGAGTTAGGGCCAAATTTTACAATGATACATGGCAGTCTCGTGGTTTTATTACTATTTTGACAGCTTCAAATCAATTCCAGACATGTTAAAGACTGAAAGTACGCAAATATCACCTCTGAAAGTTAAATTTCGAGAGTACTGAATTGAAAAATTGAATTGATTCACCAAAGTTGGCATTCAATTGAGAGAGTTATTGAATGAGAGTTATTTCGATGCAATTCAGTTCAAACTGAATTACTTTCTCGCATTCTTTAATTCTTTGAATGCAAAATATGAATTCAACATGTCAAATCGTATCTACATGGAATTTCAAATTAAATTCAACGAAAAACATTTGAAAAAATGAATAAATCCTGAATTGTAACTGTTTTGATTCATTCAATTAACAGCTCTGATACATACTTATATTAAAGAAAAATTTTTTCCATAAATAGCGAAAGTAATATTTATTACCATATATTGGAGAAAATTCTTCATGAAAACCGGAGTAAAGTTATAAAAATTCAGACTTATTTTGCATTTAGGTACATATTTGAGTTTTGTAGTAGCACAATTTTTTTGTGTTGGTGTTTTTATTTGGAAACCGAAACCGGAACGAAACCGTAACCGAAACCGAAATAAATGTTGAAGAGCGAAACCGGAACCGAAACCGAAACACGTTACAAAACCGTAACCGAAACCGGAACTTTATTTTAATCGGTTTCATACCTTGGTTTTTACCCGCTACGTACTGAATGTCGGTGGTAAATTCGCTTATGAAGCTGAGTTGCCGTGTTTGCTTGTGTGTTGATTTTTCCGATTTTTGTTGGAAAGCGAATGTTAGCGGCTTATGATCTGTGAAGATTGTGCATCTCCGCCCCTCAATCATGTGAGAAAAATGTTTTACCGACTGGTAGACTGCCAGTAATTCGCGGTCGTATGTGCTCTGCCTTGCTTGTGCTTCAGACATTCGCTTTGAGTAAAAGCCCAGGGGTTTAAGCTCACCATTTATCGACTCGTTTAGGGCAGCGGCAACGCAAAAATTGCTTGCATCCACGTAAAGAAATAGCTTTGAGTTCGCCGATGGATGTGCCAAAGTTGGGACGTGCGCCAAGTCGTTTTTGCACTCCTCGAACATCCTCATGGCTTCTGTGTTCCATATAATCGGCGTTTTATCACGCTTTTTGTTGCCTTGCAATAGTTTTTGAAGTTGACCTTGCTTATAGGCTGCATTAGGCAGGCACCGTCTTTATACGTTCAACATAGCCAAGAAACTTCTAAGCTCGTGCGCTAGCGTCGGCTTCTTGTAGTCAATTATTGCTTGTACGCGTTGTTTTGTTGGTGTGATGCCATCTTTTGTTATGCTATAGCCCAAAAAATCAACTTGTTGTTGACCTAATGTACACTTTGAAGCTTTGATTCGTAGACCATGGCGGCGAAGTTGGTCAAATACGCTTTTTACGTGCCCGAGATGTTCTTCGTGACTGCTGGAAGCTATGCATATATCGTCGATGTAGACGATGACGTAGTCCATATCACGAAATACCTCATCCATGTATCGCTGAAATGTTTGGCTCGCGTTGCATAAGCCAAATGTCATTACGTTGAATTGGTATAAGCCGAATGGCGTGATTATGGCTGTTTTTTCGCGGTGTTCGGGAGCTATTGGTATTTGGTGATACTCTAAATCGATTACCGAGAACACTGACTTACCATGGAGCTTGAATGAGAAGTCGTGCATGTGCGGCAGGGGATAGCGGTCTGGTTTTGTTATATGGTTCAGCCGCCTATAGTCACCGCACGGCCGCCATTCGTTCTTGTTCTTCTTCTCTGCCATATGCAATGGGCTTGCCCATTGGCTGCTACTAGGGCTGCATATGCCCTGCTTCAGCACGTAGTTAAATTCACGTTTGGCAATCGCTAGCTTCTCTGGGTTTAGGCGCCGAGCTTTCGGCACTACCGGCGGGCCGTCTGTGAGAATATGGTGCTGGACTGCCGTGTTTGTTTTAGAAGATGTATATTTGTATGGCTGTGTTAAGTCGTTGTACTCACGTAATAATGTATCCAGACTCTCGTTGTTCGTGGGTGAGATAGTATAAAGCTTTTGCACTTGTATGCTGCACACCATACCTTTTGTAGTCAGATTTGTTGAACTGTCAATTAACAGTTTTCTGCGCACGTCGGCCATTAAACCGTAAACATGGATAAAGTCGGCTCCAATTATTGGCTTGGTTACGTCAGCCACTACGAATTGCCAGTCCATATTTCTTCGCAGTCCGAAGTTGACTGAGGCTACTCGTGACCCGTATGTTTTTATGGGCGTACCATTTGCCGCATACAGGTGACTGTGGCTTTGTGCGTTGCGATCTGAAGGAGGAAGGATTGAGAAATCGGCTCCTGTGTCAATAAGGTACTTTACTTTTGACGTTTGGTCTTGGATAAATAACCGACGACTTTTAGCTACTTCTACTCCGTACGTCGTCGTAGACGGAGTGCAAATTAGTTTTCCGACTTTGTTTTCTTGTACTCGCAGGGCTCCGTGCATTTTTTTGCTTTATCCCCAAATCTGTGGTGATATTTGCAGTAGCGAAAACGAGTTTTTGACCTAGATTTACTGCGTGATCTGTGGTTGTACCGTCCGTTCATTTTTAGTTGCCTTATTTCCTGGCGCAGCTTTTCTATTTCGTCTTCGAGAGGGCTGCTGGCGGTTCCTTTTATTTCTGACACGCTGGCATAGCTCCGTACTTCCATTATTTTGTCGGCCTGAAGCGACATTTTATACGAGTCCCCATCAACAATCGATACGATTGTGCGCACGTTTTCTGGCAGGCGTTCTAGCCAGAGCGATTTTAGTGCCCCGTCAGTAATTTTGTTGCCGGCCAGGTCTTTCATTCGTTTGAGCAGCTGGGACGGTTTGAGATCACCCAATTGTATTTCACGAATTAGTTTGTTTAGCTTTCGTTGGTCAGAGTCGGCATACTCTGTAATGAGTGCCGTTTTGATTGCCTCGTATTTGTCTGTGGCCGGAGGGTTTCTTATTATTTCGGCCACGTGTATAAGATACTTTGTGGTATCAGATGATACGCCGGACACCACGAACTGTGATTCCATTTGAATAAAAAATAAGTCCGGTTGATCTTTGCAAAACATTGGCGGTTTTACGCCTACACGAAAAACTTCGCTTCGCACCTGCTGTTGTATTAGAGCGTGGGATATTTGTCCTGTTTGACTAGGCCCGGGTACGTTTGAATTCATGGCTCCGGTGCCGGTTTGCTCTTTAGGTTCTGACATTGCTTGAAGAATTTTCCCCTAAAGTCTTGCGTGTTTTAGGTTAGCTTTCAAAACGGACGTCGGGGTCACCAATGTTACCTTCCTAGCTATTAGTGAAACAAGCGTGCTAAGGTAAAGAGTTTAGCTTTAATTAAGAATGTGAAATAAAAGTTAGAATTTAACAATTGATATGAAATATGTTTTAATATCAGAATACGTCCGTGGTCCACGAGTTGCGCCGAAAGAAGGAAAGATGTCATTTTTTGCTTATCACATGTGTGCTGTCAAAAAGGCAAAACGCAAGGTTGCCACACCGCTACACATTTGACCGATGACGCGAGCGTGTATAATCTTTGCCGACAAACAGTACACGTAGAGACAGGTGCGAGAAGATGTTGATCCTGACTCACGTGAGAATTTAAACGGGAGGGGGGGGGTGTGATGTAGAAACAGAGAGAGACTGGTGCTCGGAGTTGCTCATGTGTAAACTGCTCCGATGGGAGCGAGAGTGTTGAGCTGCTTCGCGTGATGTTGACGCTATAAGGCACGAGCAACAGTCTGGAATTTGTGTGGCGGGTATAGCAGAAGTGCTGCTAGTCGTTAAGACATTATTATTATTATTATTAGTATTGCTACTAGAAAGTGGCGGTAGGGGTGCGCTTGAACGGCGCTTACCGCGGGACGCCCGAGGGCGCAAACAACAAGGGGCCACGAAAGTACTAAAGAAAGTACGGGGTCTGTGGATGTTAAGGTTAAGCCCTGAACATCCAGATTTATGGAGCCATCTCTTACACGAGAAGCATTGCACAGATTGCGACCGTTTAATATACATCTATTTGCAACAGACACTGCATATCCATTCTTTTGGTCTGGGGTTCGGCTCAACACCCGCCCGTAACAATAGAATATCTTGCAGCCCTGCTGCAAGGGGGGAGGATGATAGTTTCGGAATGGGACAAAACATACTAAACAGGGTTACATTGAAAGTGACAGTCCTTGGCCGAGGTAAAACCCCGGCACGGAGACTCAAAGGCTCGAATATAAAGTTAAACTTAGGGCCTACAAAAAAGCTCTGAGGCAGGAGAAGAGAGTATCGTGGAGAAATTTCTGCACAGGGGTCAAAAATGGCGACAATACAGCGAGACTTAGAAGAGTGCTCTCAAAAACTCGAACAGCCACAAGCTATTTGCACAAACCTGACGGATCCTGGACCAGCACGGAGGGGGAACCCTAGAGCTGCTCCTGAATACGCACTTCCCAGGGAACTTGCATGAGGAACTCTTAGCACCTACAACAAACCTGGCTGTAAACATACCCATAACGGAGGAAAAGGTTAGGTGGGCAGTTAAAAGCTTCGAACCGTTCAAGGCTGCCGGGCCAGACGGGATTATTACCGCACAACTCATAAACACGTTGGAGACATCAGCCAAATGGCTGGTATTTCTCTATACATCCTGCCTGGCTCTTAGCTACATTCCGTGCTCCTGGAGAAGTGACACGGTAGTATTTATTCCTAAGGCGGGGAAGGCGTCCCATTACGAGCCCAAGGACTACAGGCCGATCAGTCTCTCGTCCGTTGTACTCAAAACCTTCGAGAGGATAATAAATGACTACCTCTTCACTACTATGTTATGTAACTGGCTGTTGCGGCAAGGCAACGGTGGCAAGTGGCATGGTGGCATCCCGCTAGCTCGTCGGTTGGGGTGAGTTTTTGCTCACCAGCCTTGCCTGCAGCTATACAAACAAACATTGAGTTCATGCCTGGTTGGAATCTACATAGGAGAGAAACTAGATAAAGGAAAGCAGTGAAAGACGGAGGCCTATCCGTGTCAGGCGGAGTCGTCCCTCCCCTCTCGTTCAGAAAACCTGAACGACCTTGGACTCCACTTTGACTCCGCTCACCGAGTGGAGTCCCCTTAGCCTGACACTTGTATTTTGTCCGTTATCGTCCCATGTTCTTAATTAGTCCTGTCCGTCCTAGTAACCTCGCATCCACGCCCCCTCTTCTGCACCAGTGCAACACCCACACCAATCGAGCGTCGACTTAGCCAGTCATCGCGTTTATCTTTCACCCCATATAAAAACTGTAGCAAGGGAAAAAGTCCATCAATCTTCGTTTAAAAGTATACAAACTTAGTTTATTACAAAGACTATAAAAAAATTCAAACTACAACAACTTTAAGAAAGAACAAAAAAATTCATAAATTTCAACTTATAACTAATAATTCATTCAAATAAAAAAAAATTCCTTTAAAACTACAAGGGTTTAACAAAAATAACGTGGCAAAGTTAAAAATTTGACAAAAGAAGTTTCTTAAATCAAGAGTAAATAAACGAAAAAAATCTATAACAAAAAGATAAACTAATAAAATCAAAAAACCCAACCATTATAATCAATTAAACAAAAATTATATACAAAAAAAAAAGAAATCAGGAAATTCAATTAATGTAACTTAGCTTAATAAAAACAAAGAAAAAAATTAAATAAAAGTATGTAAAAAAAAATAACCGCGTAAAAAAAATATGAAAAAGATAAGTAGTGCAAAAAAATTATAAAAAAATAAGAAAACAATAAATAAAAAAATATCTTATGAGAATACAAATAATAATTACTGTGGCCTTTCGGACGACCCTGTACGCCGATAACTGCCCTACCTCAATTAGCTTCCAATATTCGGATTTTTATATACGTAGGCATGTACTGAGAATTTTAATTTTGGTAAATATACCTTAGAATTTAGCACTTAAGTAATCTTTATTTTACATTTTAAGTTTCATTTTCAGATATTTCAAACACCTTTTTTTCTTTTTCTTTGTTAACTGGTAAAATTTCTGTTCATTTTTTTTCTTTTTGGTGTTGGGCTTGCTTCACTTCCCTTTTGACCCCTTAGAGTACACTTTCACTTTTTATTTTATAGCTACCTGGATAGCGGTCGAATACCGGCGCCGTTGGTTGTGACCCGTTATTGCGGTTTCATACACAGACTTTTTGTGATCTCGGTATAAGTATATAATATCGACTTTTTAATTAACTCCCGTACTAGCAAAACGAAAACGCACTGATCTCAAAAGACTCCTCTTTCTATTTAACATAGGGAATGGAGTCGTTTCGAGATCGTACCCCATTAGCGGAAAAATCTAGCTTTTCACCATTCTCACTCAAAGACGAAGGACACTCATACAGATAACTAGTTTAGGCGGGACACGACAGATATACACTTTCACGACACAACTTTCATCCACACTAACAGATACATTTTCATACATCTAGATCACGTTACTAACACACACAAGGGGTAACTCCGTTGCTGTTAACGCACAGATACAGCAGTGTTCGGACTTTCACACTGTTGCATCAACCCACAGGCTGCCGCTTTAGCATGGTATACGCCGATTTTCTTTCCACTGGTATCGCCGAGTTCGTACATTGAATTTCCAATAACTTTTAGGACTACACACTTAACCTGCTTTGGGGCAAGCTTTGGGTTGTAGTTTTCAATCTTCGAACTCTGCTTGAAATTTCGGCGGTATACCACTTGTCCAGTTTGAAATTTCACATCTTTGCTCCTAGTATTGTAAAACTTTTTGCTCCGCTCATGTGCTAGTTTGAGTTCTTTCATTATAGAATCTCTAATACTCTGTAACCTATCAGCTCTAGCCTCTATCTCTAAATCTGTATCTTTAACTGCCCCCAATTTGCGGCAAATTTCGTATGATGCCCCATGTTGCATCATGGGAATGCCAAACGTGGCATAGTATGGGGAGCAGTTAATTGAAGTTAAAGACTTGCATAAGTCCTGAAAAAGTTAACTTTTGATAACTCATAAAAAATTTGAACTCAACTCACTCAAACAACAAAAATATGTACTCGTATGTTCGGATAAAATATGAAGCAAGTATTGTTGGTTGTTGTTCCAACTGGTGCGCTTAACTAAAAATACTCGCACTAGACGCAACAAACTCGTTTGCTGTGAGTAAACGCTGTTCAAGAAAAATGTGGTGCGAGTAAATGGAGTTGTACTAGTGAACTCAGTTAACTGTTGTTCTGTTGTTGTTGTTGTTAACAATGCATTGCCCTGTCTAGAGTGTATGATCATTCCGAAGATCTTCATCAAGCTCTTCTAAGGGGAGTCCAAGGAAACGTGCAGTTTCAACAGGGTTTGTCCAGAGGGACAGAGGGGTTAGAAGAGTAGGTTCAGATGAACAATTGAAGAGATGTAGAGTATCATGGGGGGTCCTACCACATGCAGGGCATGTATTTAAGATTGTATCATTAAGTCTGGATAAGTAGGAGTTTAACCTTACACTATATCCAGACCTAAGCTGTGCCAAGGTCACTCTTGTCTCCCTTGGTAAGGTGCGAGGACTGTTCAGAACGGGATTCACAGGTAGAGATCCGACAAAAGTGTCTACCGACTCGGTGTGGATGTCGGTTAGAGCCCGCTTATGATTCTGCAGATCAAACGGCAAGGTAATATGATGTCGGATCTCATCATAGTGCTTACGGAGATGTCTCCTTATGTCTCTCGGGGGCGGATCTATGTCCAAAAGATGACGGTTTGGATGTGCTGGCTTGTGGCAGTTCAGAAGGAATTGCCTGCTCAGCATTTCCGCATGCTCTTTTACATTGAGCAGTTTTGCCTCCTGATGGAGGTGAGACTCGGAAGACATGAGACATCCCGTAGCAGTTCTGATGGCAGTATTTTGGCAGACTTGTAACTTCGTCCAGTTGGTGTTATGTACATTAGGCGACCATATGGGCGCAGCATAGTCAAAGACTGGTCGGCCAATGGCCTTATATGTAGTCAGCAACGTTTCTTTGTCTTTTCCCCAAGTACTGCCGGCAAGTGACTTGAGGATCTTGTTGCGACCACGTACCTTTGAGACCATTGCAGACACATGACCAGCAAATGAGAAAGTATTATCCAGTGTCATCCCTAATAACTTTGGGTGGCTGACAGTTGGTAGCTTAGTGCCATCAACGAAAATGTCTAATTCATTTCTCACCTGGTGCGTCCATGTCGTAAAAAGCGTCGCCGTTGATTTTGTCGGAGATATTGTCAGATCTCGCTCAGTGAAAAACCTGGAAAGGTCGCAGAGGTAACCATTGATTCTCGAACAGAGTTCATCAGTATAGGGGCCCTTCCCCGTCGCCATTATTGTACAGTCGTCGGCATATGAAACGACGGAGACGCCCTCTGGTGGTGGGGGCATCTTCGATAAATAGAAATTAAACAGTGTCGGGGATAGGACACCACCCTGTGGCACCCCCTGTCTAATACGTCTAGGTTTTGATTTAGCGTTTCTAAAGTTAACCGACGCCTGCCGTCCACTCAAATAATTAGCGGTCCATCTCTTTAAACCATCAGGTATCTGTGTCTCAAACAGATCTTGTATGAGAGTGGCATGGTTGACTGTGTCAAAAGCTTTCGACAGGTCAAGTGCCACTAACACAGTCCTGTGATTTGGTTGGTTTTGATTTAGGCCGCTATTTATTGGAGTTGTAATGGCATTGAGTGCGGTGGTGGTGCTGTGCAGCTTACGGAAGCCATGTTGATGACTAGCCAGGTGCAGATTTGCAGTATAATACGGGAGCAAAATGGACTCTAGCGTCTTCACTACCGGTGACAAAAGTGATATAGGACGATATGAATCGCCTATGTTTGCCGGTTTTCTAGGTTTTAGTAATGGAACCACTCTCGCCTTTTTCCATATTTCAGGAATGACGAAAGTGTTCAGTGAAAGACTGAATAGAGCCGCTAAGTATTTGGTCCCTCCTGGCCTAGATGTTTCAGCATCTTCATGGCAATGCCGTCGGGGCCGATGGATTTTGAGGGCTTAGCCTGTCTGATGGCTTCCTTGACCTCTGAGGCAGTGATGACAATGGGCGTATTTTGGTTTTTATATTTACGCGCCTGTCGCATGGTTCAACGTTTAACTCTATCGGGCGGGGAATGTAGTACAAATTGTCTACAGAAGGAGTTCGCACATCCCCTAGGGTCCTTCTTTACCCTATCACCGAAAGTAATATCTACTTTATCCTTGTGTTGCGTTGGATTAGATAGAGCTTTGACCGTAGTCCATAATTTGCCAACACCATCAGAGAGGTTGCATTGCTCTAGGTGTTGTTTCCATTTGGCCAGTTTATGTTTATCGACCATCGGGATTGAGACTTCGCACTTCATCTCTTTCTCTAGCCATGGCCGCTGCCTCCGCGGGGAAATTTGGTCTTATTTGAGATATTCGACCCGCAGGAATGAAGCGTTTAGAGGCCGAGTCAATGATGTTGCGGAAGTCTCGTTCGCCTTTGCGTACGTCCGTAGGAATGGATAGAGCAGCCAAGGATTCGTCCGTATATGTCTGAAAACTGTCCCAGTCCGCCTTGGTAAAGTTAATATATGTACCATGCTCAGGTGTAATAAAGTCCGTCGGTCGTTCGATGGTAATGACTATTGGGAGATGGTCAGACGCCAACGTGAGTATGGGTCGCCAATTGGTGTTGTTCAATAGTCCTGCACTTACGATAGAAATATCTTGCGAACTATAGCAGTTACCCGATACTCTCGTTGGGGCGTCTCCGTTCAATGTACAGAAAGCCGTATCATCTATTTGTTCTGCAAGTACATGCCCCCTATTGTCTGCTGGCAAGTTTGAGTGCCACATGTCGTGGTGCGCATTGAAGTCGCCCAGGATCACGCGGTTATCTCCTCGTAATAGCAAGCTAATGTCGGGGTGATAGCCGGTGGGGCAACTTGAGACAGGGGGTATGTAGATATTAATGATTTGCAGATCGACATCTCCTGTACGGATAATACCTTGGTTTTCTAAGATATCATCCGTTCCTTCGATGTCGGTATCAAATAGATGATACTGTATAGAGTTGTGCGTTATGAACGCTAGACCACCTCCCAGACCTCCTGTTACTCTATGACGGTCTTTCCGGTGGATGTTATATCCGCCATAGGTAATGAGGTCCGACCTAGGACTCAGCTTGGTTTCTTGGACTGCGGCAAGTTTTATGTCATATTGCGTCATCAAATTAGTTATCTCTGCGATCTTACCAGTTAATCCGTTACAGTTGTGCTGTAAGATTTGGAAGTGCGCCGGTGGGGTCGATGTCGAGTTAACCATAGGCGTGAGAGACGGATGTATTCGCCCAGGTGTTGGTAGGCTAAGACCAAGGATGTGCCTCAGCCTAGTTAGCTGTGGACCCGGTGTAACCGGGTTGGCTGGCGTCGTAGGTTGAGGTGTGTTACAGCATGGTGCGATGAACGCATCCGTCAAGAGGTTCCTGTTAGCGAGCCCAGAGCATAAATGTACGTGGCATTGGCCTAAGCAGTTATTGCATTTGACCGATGACGCGAGCGTGTATAATCTTTGCCGACAAACAGTACACGTAGAGACAGGTGCGAGAAGATGTTGATCCTGACTCACGTGAGAAATTAAACGGGAGGGGGGGTATGACATAGAAACAGAGAGAGACTGGTGCTCGGAGTTGCTCATGTCTAAACTGCTCCTGTGGGAGCGAGAGTGTTGAGCTGCTGCGCGTGATGTTGACGCCATAAGACACGAGCAACAGTCTGGAGTTTGTGTGGCGGGTATAGCAGAAGTGCTGCTAGTCGTTAAGACATTATTATTATTATTAGTATTTCTACTAGAAAGTGGCGGTAGGGGTGCGCTTGAACGGCGCTTACCGCGGGACGCCCGAGGGCGCAAACAACAAGGGGCCACGAAAGTACTAAAGAAAGTACGGGGTCTGTGGATGTTAAGGTTAAGCCCTGAACATCCAGATTTATAGAGCCATCTCTTACACGAGAAGCATTGCACAGAATGCGACCGTTTAATATATATATTTTTGCAACAGACACTGCATATCCATTCTTTTGGTCCGGGGTTCGGTTCAACGCCCGCCCGTAACAATAGAATATCTTGCAGCCCTGCTGCAAGGAGGGAGGATGATAGTTTCGGAATGGGACAAAACATACTAAACAGGGTTACATTGAAAGTGACAGTCCTTGGCCGAGGTAAAACCCCGGGTGGTTCCACTGCGCAGAGATCCATGGCTATGTCCTGGGTTTTCTGCTCTAAGAAGTGACTGGACATAGGGAACCAACTCAGTTAACTCATAGTTTTCAGTTAGGCAAGAAAATCTGTACATAAATTGTATGTATGTATGTATGTAGATATATGCAAGTTGTTCTTTAGTCGAAAACAAAGCAACGCAGATGTGTACATACACATACATATGTACATATGTGCGTGTCCAAACCTGGCAAAAAATGCGATTAGTTTAGGATGCGTAGGGATCAGTTGCATGGGAGGATGCGGCTAAGGTCAGTTCTGGCCGCTATGTATGTGCACATTCGTTTAAGGCTGTCCTATGTAGATACAAATTATACATACATATTTATATCCGAACGGGTACAAAAGGACTAATCCAGTATTAGACTGGGCCAAATAAATTTTTCAAAAATTATATTGATTTTATTTTTGAGAAAGGTGAAAAAACACTGTAAAATTTACAGATCTTAATATTAAATTCTAGAGATCTATGATCGCTAGTTTCGATTTTACAGACTTTACCTCATATTTGGTATAAAAACGACAATCCATTGTTGTAAAACACCATTTACCTGAACATATTTTTGTAGGAAATTGAATTCCCTATAAAAACTAACAAGGCTGAAATTTTTTAAGACTAGCCGTTTTCTAGTATTCTAGCCTCAAACATTGGCACGTTTTTCTGATTTCCCATTTTTTTTTTCAAAAATTAAAAATGCAAATATTCATGTACAAAAATGATAGATACAGATTCTTGAAGGAATTTGAATGGGCTACAAAAAAGGTTGAACAACTTTTTTTTGTAAAGTTACTCTTTCAAAACGTATTTAGTATTAAAGTTAAAAAATCTTATTTCCGCGTTTTCCTGGTGTTTTTGATCCAATTTTTTACTAAATTTTGTTTATTCATATCGTACATGATTAATAATCATTATAGGTTTGTTTACTGGGCTGCTCTAACTTATGCCAGATTGAGATATTTCACAAAATTGTGTTTAACGAACAGTTTTCTTGCTCTAGGTTGCTCTATCTTTTGTTTCATGAGTACGCTCAAAACAAAACTAGAGTAATCCAGATCACAAATTTCTGCTCTAACTTTTTTTATGGAGTAAGTTAGAGCAGAGAAGCAATTGTCCGTCAGGAAAAAATAAATTTTTGAGAACTTCAAAAAAATTAGCTTGCAAGAAAATCAATATTTTTGTATACGTGAATTTGCATTAATTTTTAAGATTAAAACAAAAAAACCAAATAAACAGAAACTATCGAGATTCAAGTGTTTCATGGCATTTCTGCTCTGAGTTGCTCTAAGTTGCTCTATTTCTATTTTGACAGCTGCCCTGCCCTGCTCTGCTCTAACCTGCTCTGAACTTTTTTTTGGTCAGTAAACAAACCTTATATGAACAATATAATAACCAAAAATATAAATTTTTCAAATGGGTTTTTTGTTGCCATAATTTAAGCATATCGGCGTCTTTAGCAGTTTCCATCATCTAGGAAAATCCCACATAAAAAATAATGCAGGCAACTTCGAAGTACTTATTTTTAAAGGCTCGCGAAAAAATTCAGACAATTTTAACTATTCAGAGCTAAGCACAGCTAATTTTTCAAGGATGGTTAGGTACGGCCCACACAAAATACAATGCAGGTACTTACAAACTATGCAGGCCAAAGAATGAATGCGCAAAACTCTTTGAAACTCGTTAAGAATGTAAAATTGCATACACACGATAAACAATACAGAAAATTATAAACTACGAAAGCCTAAACAATGTAAGGTTGATTGTTTACATAAGTTTTGAGTCCTGAATTTAATTTGTTTTGAAGTAGGCCAAGTGAACAACTAAACGCAAGGATTATATTTAACGGCCTTAATTTTTATTTTTATGTACAAAAGCTCCAAAACTAAAACGCATTTTTTCAAAAAGATATATAAACATAATTTATTTATCTAAAAATTAAGAGCATTTCAGTTTCTTACTTAAAAATAAATTAATTAATAACGTAAAAAATAAGGAATTCATTGAAAAATATAAACATACATAGGTACATAATTAAATGGTTGAAAGCACACGTTACTATTAACTTAGGTATTTGTATGTAAAAACATTATTTTGCCTACAGTAAGAGGGTTAGACCCAATAACACAACGCTTTTCAGAAAGTAAATTTTTGGCATTGGAGAATATTCTCTCAGAGGAGGCACTACTTGCCGGTACTGCTAAAATTTTTGAACTCAATTTAAAAAGCAATGGGAATTTTAGTTTATTTAGTTCCCACCATTGTAAGACATCAAAACCGTCGTGCATTACTTCGTTAACATTCTCGTATAACAAAATTTCATTCATTTAAATCATCATCATTATTCGTTTCACGCATTCGTTTCAAAAAGTAAACATGCACAATAACTAAATGTGAAGTTGGGTAATTATGTCCTTCTAACTCTTTCGATGATTCTTCAAAACTTTTTAAGATATTTACTATATTTGTTAAAGTTTTTAAGCTGATGTTACTGATCTTGGAGGTCTGGTTTTTTGTTTGCAAAATATTAATGATATCGACCCAATTGCTTTGCACGGATTGCAACAAATAATAAATTGAATTCCATCTTGTTGTAGAAAAACTCTTAAGAGTGGTTTTTAGTGCTGCATTAGCTCCAGACTTCTTAAAATATCTAACAAGCTTAATGCATTTTTGACATATGTCGTTTATATCTAAACACCCTTCAATTGATTTTTCAACTATGTTGTGCAACATATGGCTGGCGCAGAATATGTGATCGTAATCTTTAAATGCAGCTTTCATATTGGAGCCCCTGTCTGTAACCATTATTCCTTTATCAAGACGACACTCAAACTGTTCCAAAGCCGCCATTACGTTTTGTCTGATTCTTTCACCTATTTTAAATAAAGATAAATAATAAATAATAATTTTAAAATATACACACACATATACACGCACATCTGGGTCAAAACGTATTAAATCAACCAGTCAACTGCTTTTACAACTTTAGAATGTTATGATTTTTGGTATACTTCATACAAAGAAAAATCCAAAATTAAATTGTTTGGACAACTATTTCTGTTTTATTAACTTTCGGAAAATTAAAACTTACGAAATTTGACTTTCCAATACAAAGAAATATTTTAAAAACTAGTTAGCTTGTTTGTAAGGTATTTTAAAAACCTGTTTAATGATTTGCCACGCGGAATATTTGTTTTTTTTTTTCGAAAATCTGAAATGTATGCTGAAAAATTTTCGAATTTGCCTGAATTTTGCAAAAAAATTTAAGACTTAATTTAAAAAGCACATTCTGTATTTTTACGAGTACTTTTATAAAAAATTAGCTAAAATATTCTTAAAAACAGAAACTAAAAAATTTAAGCCTTAATTTAAAAAGCACATTCTGTATTTTTACGAGTACTTTCATAAAAAATTAGCTAAAATATTCTTAAAAACAGAAACTAGTTACCCATCTAAAAAATGATAAATTTTGTATTTTCCATGGGTACAGTAAGTACATATACCAAAAATTATCTAATTGGGAAGTGGTCAAATCAGAAATCACCTTTATATTTGTTGATTTGATATGGTCTTACCAATCAATGACATTTCATTTGATATAAAAGCAGTGAGCTTCTTTATAAAATGGATAGTCAAAGACAAATACGATTGCTTCAAATAGTTATCGGTCCATAAATCTGATGTTAATCCAAAGGCATCTAGTTCCCTTAACTCTAGCTTTAAGGAAGCGTGGGCTATCTCGTACTGATTTTCTATATTTCTAGAAATCGTTGATGGATGTGGTAGAAGATGATCCGTATCCACGTTTGATCCGAACTTTTCTCCAATTGAAAGTATTAAATCTGTGTAATCTTTCAATCCCGTATCT
Source organism: Campiglossa producta (assembly GCA_964058755.1). Lineage (NCBI taxonomy): Eukaryota > Metazoa > Arthropoda > Insecta > Diptera > Tephritidae > Campiglossa > Campiglossa producta. Next base: position 104,976,828 of record CAXKVI010000002.1, on the reverse strand, counting down.
TTTGCCATATTAAATGGCCTGCAGTTTTTAGTAACCCATGCGGTGAGAGTAACAGCAACATTTTTTTTGTATTGCAGCAAACTTGTATTTTTAAAATGTTTTTATTAGGTCGCTTTCGTCGTTCTTGTGCCCGGATTTTTGCATTCGATTTTGAACCAACTTCCTGTTGTGCTAGGGTCTTGAAATTTTCACTACAGTTCAGGTCGCGATGACAATGCAATATTATGAAAAAAAAAAATTCCGATAGGTGGCGCGTGGGTCGCTATATTTTCAAAAATCGCATTATTTGGCTGAAATTCGGAACATGTATTACTACTATGAAAAGAAATATTTTCCTAAAAAAAAATTCCGCTAGGTGGAGCTGAGGTCGGGGTAATAACAGCTGAAAATCCTAATTATGGACCGACTTAGCTGATATTTAGCGTGCGTATTACTTAATCAATTTCCAAATGTTCAAAAAAAAAATTGGACCCGCTAGGTGGCGCGTGAGTCGTTCTATTTAAGAAATGCGAAGGTCTGTTTTCGGTGTCGATTAATTCGTTTTTCAACGAACTTCCCGTTGAGGTAGAATCTTGAAATTTTCATCATCGTTTAGTTTTCTACCCCCACGCAATATAACAAAAAAATAATTCCGATAGGTGGCGCACGGGTAGAGATATTTGAAAAGTTTCATTTCCAGAGATTTTGCTTTGGATTTTGAACTAACTTCCCATTGAGCTGGGGTTTTGAAATTTTCACCATCGTTCAGGTTTCGCTGACAATGCATTATACAAAAAAAAAATCCAAAATATTGCTTTAATTGCAAAAGTCCCATTTATCGGCCTTCTTCCTTATTGCTATCTGAATATTTCGTACATATGCTATAATGTGTTTTCAGCGCCATAAACAGCATCGAAATTTCGAATATTTCATCTGCATACATTTAGGCGCAGCCACTATTGCACAAAGGAAAGATAATGTGCTTTATAAGACTTAAAAAAGAATAATTTTATTCATGTAACCATAGGCACACCGCGTAATGCGTGTAAACGTAGAAAATTGCCGAAGGCGTAAATGAACTGTCAAAATTTTTATGGAACGAAGTTTACACAGATTCGGTAAACTTCCACGAGGAGTTTAGTGTGTAAACACCTCCAAAAATTACCCAATTCGATTACGCTGTTCGACATGCAGTTTTTCAAAGCAGTCAATGCACACTAGACAAAAATAGAAGAATAGCTAAAAAATGAGTCAAAAATTAAATTAATAAGAATTTCATAATAAAAAGTATTCACATAAATTTATCTATATCGTTCATCTAACTGAGCTGTTAAATGTATATATTTACGCTTTCGTTAAGTAATATGGTTACATGAGTACCACTAATATGACACAGAATATCCAATTACAATCTTAGAAATTTTCACAGACTCACAACTAAAAAGTATAAAATAAAAAATAGAATAAAAAAATATTTTTAATTTAAAATGTTTTTAAAATGAACTAAAAACTGGAAAATAATTTCCCCTCTGCCTACATAGATTCTTCAGGTCCCTTAACCTAGCACACACATTATAGCACACTCCAAAAAGGAACTCGTACTAAATTGCACACTATTTAATGCTAATTTAATACGGGTTCATTTAATTTATTACAGTTGTTTTTTAAAAATTATCGATGTGTGTGCCAGCTTAAGGTTAAGCTAGCACACTCATTATGGCACACTCCAAAAACAAAAACGTTTTTGACTGACCACTATTTAATGCTAATTTAATACGGGTTCATTTAATTTATTACAGTTGTTTTTTAAAAATTATCGATGTGTGTGCCAGCTTAAGGTTAAGCTAGCACACTCATTATAGCACACTCCAAAAACGAAAACGTTTTTGACTGACCACTATTTAATGCTAATTTAATACGGGTTCATTTAATTTATTACAGTTGTTTTTAAAAAATTATCGGTGTGTGTGTGCCAGCTTAGGGTTAAGCCAGCACACTTACTGTATATAGCACACTCCAAAAACGAAAACGTTTTTGACTGACCACCATTTAATGCTAATTTAGTACGGGTTCATTTAATTTATTACAGTTGTTTTTAAAAAATTATAGGTGTGTGTGTGTCAGCTTAGGGTTAAGCCAGCACACTTACTGTATATAGCACACTCCAAAAACGAAAACGTTTTTGACTGACCACCATTTAATGCTAATTTAGTACGGGTTCATTTAATTTATTACAGTTGTTTTTTAAAAATTATCCATGTGTGTGCCAGCTTAAGGTTAAGCTAGCACACTCACTATAGCACACTCCAAAAACGAAAACGTTTTTGACTGACCACTATTTAATGCTAATTTAATACGGGTTCATTTAATTTATTACAGTTGTTTTTAAAAAATTATCGGTGTGTGTGTGTCAGCTTATGGTTAAGCCAGCACACTTACTGTATATAGCACACTCCAAAAACGAAAACGTTTTTGACTGACCACCATTTAATGCTAATTTAGTACGGGTTCATTTAATTTATTACAGTTGTTTTTTAAAAATTATCGATGTGTGTGTGCCAGCTTAAGGTTAAGCTAGCACACTCACTATAGCACACTCCAAAAACGAAAACGTTTTTGACTGACCACTATTTAATGCTAATTTAGTACGGGTTCATTTAATTTATTACAGTTGTTTTTAAAAAATTATCGGTGTGTGTGTGCCAGCTTAGGGTTAAGCCAGCACACTTACTGTATATAGCACACTCCAAAAACGAAAACGTTTTTGACTGACCACTATTTAATGCTAATTTAGTACGGGTTCATTTAATTTATTACAGTTGTTTTTAAAAAATTATCGGTGTGTGTGTGTCAGCTTAGGGTTAAGCCAGCACACTTACTGTATATAGCACAATCCAAAAACGAAAACGTTTTTGGCTGACCACTATTTAATGCTAATTTAGTACGGGTTCATTTAATTTATTACAGTTGTTTTTAAAAAATTATCGGTGTGTGTGTGCCAGCTTAGGGTTAAGTCAGCACACTTACTGTATATAGCACACTCCAAAAACGAAAACGTTTTTGACTGACCACTATTTAATGCTAATTTAGTACGGGTTCATTTAATTTATTACAGTTGTTTTTAAAAAATTATCGGTTTGTGTGTGTCAGCTTAGGGTTAAGCCAGCACACTTACTGTATATAGCACAATCCAAAAACGAAAACGTTTTTGGCTGACCACTATTTAATGCTAATTTAGTACGGGTTCATTTAATTTATTACAGTTGTTTTTTAAAAATTATCGATGTGTGTGTGCCAGCTTAAGGTTAAGCTAGCACACTCACTATAGCACACTCCAAAAACGAAAACGTTTTTGACTGACCACCATTTAATGCTAATTTAGTACGGGTTCATTTAATTTATTACAGTTGTTTTTAAAAAATTATAGGTGTGTGTGTGCCAGCTTAGGGTTAAGCCAGCACACTTACTGTATATAGCACACTCCAAAAACGAAAACGTTTTTGACTGACCACTATTTAATGCTAATTTAGTACGGGTTCATTTAATTTATTACAGTTGTTTTTAAAAAATTATCGGTGTGTGTGTGTCAGCTTAGGGTTAAGCCAGCACACTTACTGTATATAGCACAATCCAAAAACGAAAACGTTTTTGGCTGACCACTATTTAATGCTAATTTAGTACGGGTTCATTTAATTTATTACAGTTGTTTTTTAAAAATTATCGATGTGTGTGTGCCAGCTTAGGGTTAAGCCAGCACACTTACTGTATATAGCACACTCCAAAAACGAAAACGTTTTTGACTGACCACTATTTAATGCTAATTTAGTACGGGTTCATTTAATTTATTACAGTTGTTTTTAAAAAATTATCGGTGTGTGTGTGTCAGCTTAGGGGTAAGCCAGCACACTTACTGTATATAGCACACTCCAAAAACGAAAACGTTTTTGACTGACCACCATTTAATGCTAATTTAGTACGGGTTCATTTAATTTATTACAGTTGTTTTTTAAAAATTATCCATGTGTGTGCCAGCTTAAGGTTAAGCTAGCACACTCACTATAGCACACTCCAAAAACGAAAACGTTTTTGACTGACCACTATTTAATGCTAATTTAGTACGGGTTCATTTAATTTATTACAGTTGTTTTTAAAAAATTATCGGTGTGTGTGTGCCAGCTTAGGGTTAAGCCAGCACACTTACTGTATATAGCACACTCCAAAAACGAAAACGTTTTTGACTGACCACTATTTAATGCTAATTTAGTACGGGTTCATTTAATTTATTACAGTTGTTTTTAAAAAATTATCGGTGTGTGTGTGTCAGCTTAGGGTTAAGCCAGCACACTTACTGTATATAGCACACTCCAAAAACGAAAACGTTTTTGACTGACCACCATTTAATGCTAATTTAGTACGGGTTCATTTAATTTATTACAGTTGTTTTTTAAAAATTATCGATGTGTGTGTGCCAGCTTAGGGTTAAGCCAGCACACTTACTGTATATAGCACACTCCAAAAACGAAAACGTTTTTGACTGACCACTATTTAATGCTAATTTAATACGGGTTCATTTAATTTATTACAGTTGTTTTTAAAAAATTATCGGTGTGTGTGTGCCAGCTTAGGGTTAGGCCAGCACACTTACTGTATATAGCACACTCCAAAAACGAAAACGTTTTTGGCTGACCACTATTTAATGCTAATTTAGTACGGGTTCATTTAATTTATTACAGTTGTTTTTTTAATATTAAACAAAACATCGTTTTTCATGATTTCACTACAATATTGCATGGGGTACACTTAGTAAGTACCACGCAATGTACAATTCACTTTTTTCTGCCACCAGTGTGAGTGGAGCAACGAAATCTTGAGCGAAATATGTAGTTTTGTTTCATCTACTCAATTTTAGCTTGGGCACGTTTTCAGATTGATAACCCGAGACGTAGATGTCGCTATATTATCACCTGGTTAATAGCTCTATTATGTAAAACGCTAACTTTAGCAAAGAGCCATATACATACATTTTTTATCACGCTTTTATTAGGTTCACTTGTATGTTTGCTAGTTTGTTTGTTTGTTTGCTTGCTCGTATGTATGTATGTGACTCTCATTCGGTCTAAGTCCCAGTGGCCCAAAAACCGTAAAATGTCCCTACAATATGGGTATCAAACGAAAGGTGAAGGCCCCAGGTTTCATTTGAACTTCGATATATTTCGATAAATTTATCGATAACTGAGTTATTGTCAAAATGTGAGGCCAAATATCTTAAAATTTCCTAACAATATGGGTACAAAATGAAAGTGGAAGGCCAGAGCTTTCGTTTGGACTGCTGTATTTTTCGATATATCAATTGATAATTTCATAGGACATTTGACTAAAAAGTAATGCTAGTTACTTTACTACGCTTTCATTAGCTTTACTTGTATATACATTCATATGTATGTTTGCTTGTTTGTATGTAACTCTACTTCAGTCTACCCGATAGTGGCACATGACTGTCGCAAAAACCTTGAAATGTGCCTTTAATATGGGTGTTGTCAAACGATAGGAGATTGTATTTGGACTTCGATATATTTATCGACAACTGAGTTATCGGTCAAAATGAGGTTGTCCAATAATATTCAACATTGCCTACAATATGGGTATCAAACGAAAGTGGAGGCCCAGAGGTTTCGTTTGCACTGCGGTATATTTCGATATATTTATCGATTACTTCATAACACATTTAAATAAAAGTAAAAAAATAAATATAGTTTAAAATGCGAAAACACGCGCTTTTAAAGAATATTGCACTAAAAAGGTAATCATAATTTATATAAAAAACGAAGATTATGGAAGAAAGCGGACCACGCTTTTTCCACAATACTACTGTGTAGGGTTTTTAAAATTATTTTCAACTTTTTAGTTCAATACTCTCTAAAAGGGTGAGTTTTAGTTTTTTTAAACTGTATTTATTGAATGATATAAAGCATACTATTTCGTACTGATTCATTTAATTTATTATTTAGTTAAAAGTGATATTGCGGCCTTTAAAATGTAATTATTTTCTTATTTCGAGGTCAAGACCACATTTAATTAAAAGAAGTTTTAAGTTTTTCTTTTATATTTATATTTATTCGTCGATATTTCGATTTCATGAAATCATCATCAGGAACTTTCGACCATGAGCTTAACTTCGACCCGGCATTGTCAAAAGTTCCTGATGATGATTTCTATCTGAAATCGAAATATCGACGAATAAATATAAATATAAAAGAAAAACTTGAAACTTCTTTTATTATATTTGGCCTTGAGCTCGAAATAAGAAAATAATTTAATTTATTATGTTAATTTTATACAAAAGCTATTATTTAAGAAAACAAATATTAAACAGGTTTTTCCAACATATGCATTTATTTAATATATATTTATTAATAACTTAGCCTGTTATATTGCAAAAGTGTTATTAATAATGTATAAATTACAAAAACCATTCATTCAATTGATCCAGACTTACTCAATTATTCTTACACATTCATAGGGTTACGAACTATTACAAAAAAAATTTTTTGTCAGGGTAATACCTTTGAATTATGTCAAATTAAATCAAATTCATCTAATTTGGCAAACAAATTCATTCTGCGGACAAACATTCTCGAAATAACTTCGCCAAATGCGACGCATTTGGTGCAGTGTAAATGTATCATAACATGCGATTTTTTCGTTTTTGGAGTGTGCTATATACAGTAAGTGTGCTGGCTTAACCCTAAGCTGGCACACACACATCGATAATTTTTAAAAAACAACTGTAATAAATTAAATGAACCCGTACTAAATTAGCATTAAATAGTGGTCAGTCAAAAACGTTTTCGTTTTTGGAGTGTGCTATATACAGTAAGTGTGCTGGCTTAACCCTAAGCTGGCACACGCACATCGATAATTTTTAAAAAACAACTGTAATAAATTAAATGAACCCGTACTAAATTAGCATTAAATAGTGGTCAGTCAAAAACGTTTTCGTTTTTGGAGTGTGCTATATACAGTAAGTGTGCTGGCTTAACCCTAAGCTGGCACACACACACCGATAATTTAAATAAAACAACTGTAATAAATTAAATCAACCCGTATTAAATTAGCATTAAATAGTGGTCAGTCAAAAACGTTTTCGTTTTTGGAGTGTGCTATATACAGTAAGTGTGCTGGCTTAACCCTAAGCTGGCACACACACATCGATAATTTTTAAAAAACAACTGTAATAAATTAAATGAACCCGTACTAAATTAGCATTAAATAGTGGTCAGTCAAAAACGTTTTCGTTTTTGGAGTGTGCTATAATGAGTGTGCTAGCTTAACCTTAAGCTGGCACACACATCGATAATTTTTAAAAAACAACTGTAATAAATTAAATGAACCCGTATTAAATTAGCATTAAATAGTGGTCAGTCAAAAACGTTTTCGTTTTTGGAGTGTGCTATATACAGTAAGTGTGCTGACTTAACCCTAAGCTGGCACACACACACCGATAATTTTTTAAAAACAACTGTAATAAATTAAATGAACCCGTATTAAATTAGCATTAAATAGTGGTCAGTCAAAAACGTTTTCGTTTTTGGAGTGTGCTATAATGAGTGTGCTAGCTTAACCTTAAGCTGGCACACACATCGATAATTTTTAAAAAACAACTGTAATAAATTAAATGAACCCGTATTAAATTAGCATTAAATAGTGGTCAGTCAAAAACGTTTTCGTTTTTGGAGTGTGCTATAATGAGTGTGCTAGCTTAACCTTAAGCTGGCACACACATCGATAATTTTTAAAAAACAACTGTAATAAATTAAATGAACCCGTATTAAATTAGCATTAAATAGTGTGCAATTTAGTACGAGTTCCTTTTTGGAGTGTGCTATAATGTGTGTGCTAGGTTAAGGGACCTAGATTCTTCACCACGTAAAGCTTATCTGGAACATTTGTGAGTGGGAATTCTTATAGGTATTAAATAGTACTTGGAGTTTGAAATGTATAAAAACATTTGGCGCTTGCTATAGCTTTGTTTCTTTCCTGCTAATTATGAATGATTATGAATAATTATTCCTAAAAAAGTGTTCTTTGAAAAAATTAGCAGCGAATTCAGCAGCTTTTTGACATTTAGTTGAGAGAGAGAGCGCCAATTCGCTGCAAGTTATTGCTGGAGATTTATCGTCCAGCAGAAACCAGCAAGAAATAACAGCTGATCGGTGGCATAGCAAAACAACAACAAAAAATGTAAATTCAAATTGTTAGCCAATCAGAAACGTAACAGCTGTTTTATCTGCTAGTTTCTGCTGAACCCTGTTCGACGAAAAATTAGCAGAAATGAGATTTTGACCGCTTTTTACAAGACTCTCTTCTGCTGACAGTTCTTTGCTGGAGATTTCAAGAAACAAAGCTTATATTGTGAAAAGATGTTTTTTTAGAAAAGCTCATATCGGTAATAAGATTGTTAGAAATTAATGCGAACCATCTTTAGCGTGCGCGAATGTTTTTATACCTTTCAAACTCCAAGTACTATTTAATACCTATAAGAATTCACACTCACAAATGTTCCAGATAAGCTTTACGTGGTGAAGAATCTATGTAGGCAGAGGGGAAATTATTTTCCAGTTTTTAGTTCATTTTAAAAACATTTTAAATTAAAAATATTTTTTTATTCTATTTTTTATTGCATCATCAGAAGGATTCTTCAAACTTTTAAAGCATTTATGTTTTAGGAGGTTTGACGTGCTGTTTGTATATTTAAAAACGCTCAACATCTCTCACAAAATTTCCATTATTTTCTATTTTTCCAAAAATTTCCCAAATCTTGTTTTTACCAGGATTAATTATAATCTTATATTCTCCATTCACTATTTTATCCTTAATTTCATTAATATATTGCTTCGAATGGGTTGACGTTGTAGGTTCATCAGATGTTACCTATATTTGTAAACACAGGAATACAGTTAATGCAACTCAGCATTTTTTAACGAATACACTTGTGTGTTTTTTTTTATTTTAATTTCGAATGGTGAAAAATAGTATTAAGACACTTGTAACTTCACTGCTTTTCTCTTCGAGTTCACAATACAAATGACAAATTTCAATATTTGCTAAACTGTGTCACTTAACCATCTATGGTTAGAACAATACAGGCAAGCATTAGCCGAAAACAATAATAATTTCATTGCCTAAGATATGAGTTAACTAAATCCAGTTTAAAGAAATATCCGAACAATGAGTGCGCATAACGATGAGTGCAAATACTTCTTGAACTCGAATATAGTTGAACTTGAAGGGGTTGTTTATTTGTGTTTATGAAACAACGAGTCGAGTTCACCGCTAGCGAAAAACTACCACCAACAATAACTTGCCTGTATGAGTATTCGTACAAACGCAATCGACGTCAGCGCACAACTCGAGTTCTGCGTTCAACTGGAAAGTTATTTGGTTTATTCGTAGCATAGTTAACGCATGCAAGTCTTTAATTGAAGTATGTATCGCGCTGCGAAGGGCAAAAGCCGCATCGCTGATACCCCTATCCCAGTTCTTTTGGTTGTCCTTAATGAAGGACCTCACTATTTGCAGCACTGAGCGGTTAACTCTTTCCGCCGCATCCCCTTGCGGGGAATAAAAAGCTGTTCTTATATGTTTAACTCCATACCTATCTAAAAATTTTGCAAACATGTCGGAGACAAATTGTTTTCCGTTATCGGAGTGGATGTATTCCGGAACCCCAAAGATGTGAAACACCTCTTTTTTCCAAAAATTTACAAACATCTACAGACGTGGCTTTACGCATAGGTTTTAAGAACACAAATTTAGAGAAATGACAAGACACACAAACACATACACATTACCATCACTAGTACGTGGATATGGACCCATAAAGTCAATAAACAAACGTATTAAATTAGCATTAAATAGTGGTCAGTCAAAAACGTTTTCGTTTTTGGAGTGTGCTATATACAGTAAGTGTGCTGGCTTAACCCTAAGCTGGCACACACACATCGATAATTTTTAAAAAACAACTGTAATAAATTAAATGAACCCGTACTAAATTAGCATTAAATAGTGGTCAGTCAAAAACGTTTTCGTTTTTGGAGTGTGCTATAATGAGTGTGCTAGCTTAACCTTAAGCTGGCACACACATCGATAATTTTTAAAAAACAACTGTAATAAATTAAATGAACCCGTATTAAATTAGCATTAAATAGTGGTCAGTCAAAAACGTTTTCGTTTTTGGAGTGTGCTATATACAGTAAGTGTGCTGGCTTAACCCTAAGCTGGCACACACACATCGATAATTTTTAAAAAACAACTGTAATAAATTAAATGAACCCGTACTAAATTAGCATTAAATAGTGGTCAGTCAAAAACGTTTTCGTTTTTGGAGTGTGCTATATACAGTAAGTGTGCTGGCTTAACCCTAAGCTGGCACACGCACATCGATAATTTTTAAAAAACAACTGTAATAAATTAAATGAACCCGTACTAAATTAGCATTAAATAGTGGTCAGTCAAAAACGTTTTCGTTTTTGGAGTGTGCTATATACAGTAAGTGTGCTGGCTTAACCCTAAGCTGGCACACACACACCGATAATTTAAATAAAACAACTGTAATAAATTAAATCAACCCGTATTAAATTAGCATTAAATAGTGGTCAGTCAAAAACGTTTTCGTTTTTGGAGTGTGCTATATACAGTAAGTGTGCTGGCTTAACCCTAAGCTGGCACACACACATCGATAATTTTTAAAAAACAACTGTAATAAATTAAATGAACCCGTACTAAATTAGCATTAAATAGTGGTCAGTCAAAAACGTTTTCGTTTTTGGAGTGTGCTATAATGAGTGTGCTAGCTTAACCTTAAGCTGGCACACACATCGATAATTTTTAAAAAACAACTGTAATAAATTAAATGAACCCGTATTAAATTAGCATTAAATAGTGGTCAGTCAAAAACGTTTTCGTTTTTGGAGTGTGCTATAATGAGTGTGCTAGCTTAACCTTAAGCTGGCACACACATCGATAATTTTTAAAAAACAACTGTAATAAATTAAATGAACCCGTATTAAATTAGCATTAAATAGTGTGCAATTTAGTACGAGTTCCTTTTTGGAGTGTGCTATAATGTGTGTGCTAGGTTAAGGGACCTAGATTCTTCACCACGAAAAGCTTATCTGGAACATTTGTGAGTGGGAATTCTTATAGGTATTAAATAGTACTTGGAGTTTGAAATGTATAAAAACATTTGGCGCTTGCTATAGCTTTGTTTCTTTCCTGCTAATTATGAATGATTATGAATAATTATTCCTAAAAAAGTGTTCTTTGAAAAAATTAGCAGCGAATTCAGCAGCTTTTTGACATTTAGTTGAGAGACAGAGCGCCAATTCGCTGCAAGTTATTGCTGGAGATTTATCGTCCAGCAGAAACCAGCAAGAAATAACAGCTGATCGGTGGCATAGCAAAACAACAACAAAAAATGTAAATTCAAATTGTTAGCCAATCAGAAACGTAACAGCTGTTTTATCTGCTAGTTTCTGCTGAACCCTGTTCGACGAAAAATTAGCAGAAATGAGATTTTGACCGCTTTTTACAAGACTCTCTTCTGCTGACAGTTCTTTGCTGGAGATTTCAAGAAACAAAGCTTATATTGTGAAAAGATGTTTTTTTAGAAAAGCTCATATCGGTAATAAGATTGTTAGAAATTAATGCGAACCATCTTTAGCGTGCGCGAATGTTTTTATACCTTTCAAACTCCAAGTACTATTTAATACCTATAAGAATTCACACTCACAAATGTTCCAGATAAGCTTTACGTGGTGAAGAATCTATGTAGGCAGAGGGGAAATTATTTTCCAGTTTTTAGTTCATTTTAAAAACATTTTAAATTAAAAATATTTTTTTATTCTATTTTTTATTGCATCATCAGAAGGATTCTTCAAACTTTTAAAGCATTTATGTTTTAGGAGGTTTGACGTGCTGTTTGTATATTTAAAAACGCTCAACATCTCTCACAAAATTTCCATTATTTTCTATTTTTCCAAAAATTTCCCAAATCTTGTTTTTACCAGGATTAATTATAATCTTATATTCTCCATTCACTATTTTATCCTTAATTTCATTAATATATTGCTTCGAATGGGTTGACGTTGTAGGTTCATCAGATGTTACCTATATTTGTAAACACAGGAATACAGTTAATGCAACTCAGCATTTTTTAACGAATACACTTGTGTGTTTTTTTTTATTTTAATTTCGAATGGTGAAAAATAGTATTAAGACACTTGTAACTTCACTGCTTTTCTCTTCGAGTTCACAATACAAATGACAAATTTCAATATTTGCTAAACTGTGTCACTTAACCATCTATGGTTAGAACAATACAGGCAAGCATTAGCCGAAAACAATAATAATTTCATTGCCTAAGATATGAGTTAACTAAATCCAGTTTAAAGAAATATCCGAACAATGAGTGCGCATAACGATGAGTGCAAATACTTCTTGAACTCGAATATAGTTGAACTTGAAGGGGTTGTTTATTTGTGTTTATGAAACAACGAGTCGAGTTCACCGCTAGCGAAAAACTACCACCAACAATAACTTGCCTGTATGAGTATTCGTACAAACGCAATCGACGTCAGCGCACAACTCGAGTTCTGCGTTCAACTGGAAAGTTATTTGGTTTATTCGTAGCATAGTTAACGCATGCAAGTCTTTAATTGAAGTATGTATCGCGCTGCGAAGGGCAAAAGCCGCATCGCTGATACCCCTATCCCAGTTCTTTTGGTTGTCCTTAATGAAGGACCTCACTATTTGCAGCACTGAGCGGTTAACTCTTTCCGCCGCATTCCCTTGCGGGGAATAAAAAGCTGTTCTTATATGTTTAACTCCATACCTATCTAAAAATTTTGCAAACATGTCGGAGACAAATTGTTTTCCGTTATCGGAGTGGATGTATTCCGGAACCCCAAAGATGTGAAACACCTCTTTTTTCCAAAAATTTACAAACATCTACAGACGTGGCTTTACGCATAGGTTTTAAGAACACAAATTTAGAGAAATGACAAGACACACAAACACATACACATTACCATCACTAGTACGTGGATATGGACCCATAAAGTCAATAAACAAACGTTGGAAAGGTCTTTCGGTTACGTGTTGCTTTCCCATGGGCGGTTTATTAAATACATTTTGGGTTTTGTTTCCTTTACAAATTTCACACTCCTTTAGGAAGTTTTGGACGTCGGTTACCATACCAGGCCAATAGTATTTTTCACGTATGCGGGCTAACGTTTTATGGATGCCCCCGTGTCCGGCCGAAGGTGAGCTGTGGGAGGATCCCACCAACCCTGCGCGCAACTCACACGGTACCCAGAGTTTCCAGGCTTGGTCCTGCTGAAGCTCGCCCCCCCGGTCAAACTGAGTCCGTTTATATACGTAACCGTCCGATACGCATAGTTGTGGGAGTTTGTCTTGGTTTTTAGTAACTGTTTTAATAAGTTCGTCATACTCTTCGGCTTTGAAGTAGTCCGAGTCTAAGTCAACGTCCATTAGTCTGTCTGATAGCTGCATTTCTTCCATGTGCGCTCGCGACAGCGTATCGGATACCACATTGAGTGCTCCTTTTCTGTGCTCGATTTCAAAGTCGTACGCCTGAAGTTTTAAACTCCATCGCGCGAGTCTCCCAGAAAGGTCTTTCTGGTTCATCAACCATTTGAGACTCTCGTGATCAGTGATGATCGTGAAGGGTAAGGTTTCGACGTACGGCCTAAATCGCTTCACACTTATCACCGCAGCGTAGCACTCCAGCTCGGTGATGCTGTAATTACGCTGCGCCTTATTTAGTTTGGCAGAAATGTAAGCTATTGGTCTTTCGTTGTTCTCGTCATCTAACTGAAAGAGTACCCCGCCCACTCCGTCGGTTGAAACATCGCACTGGATGTAAAATCGTCTGTCAAAGTCAGGGTGTACCAGTACGGGAGCGGAAATCAAACTCTCCTTTAGTCGCTCGAACGAACTCCTTGCTTCGTCGGTCATCGTGAACTTTTTAATTTTTTCTTTGGTGAGACAGTCGTGCAGCGGTGCTGCAATGGTTGCGTAGTCTTGGATAAAACGACAGTACCAGCCTGACATCCCTAAGAACCGTCGGAGCTGTTTTGGCGTTTTTGGTTCGGGGAAATCCCTCACAGCCGCAACCTTGTTCGAATCGGTTCGGATGCACCCGTCGCCCACTACATAACCTAGGTACCTAACTTCCTTGAAACAAAACTTACTTTTCTTAACATTTATGGTAAGGTTAGCCTCACGCAAACACTTAGCGACCTTTTCCAACAACACTAAATGAGACGGGAAATCAACAGAGCAAACTAACAAGTCATCTAAATACACAAAAACACTATCCCGTAAAGAAGCGGGTATAACCTTGTCCATGAGTCTACACATTCTTTGTGCTGCATTACACAGTCCAAACGGCATGATGGTAAAGAGTACACCCTGGCCCTGTAAACGCGGTTTTCTCTCGGGACTTCTTTTCTAGTGGTATTTGCCAAAAGGCATCTTTCAAGTCGATGGCCGAAATGAACCTCGTGTTGTGGAGTCGGCTGAGAATCCCATCGATGTTCGGAAGCGGATAAGCGTCCTTAATAGTTCGCTCATTCACTTTCCTCGCATCGAGGCAGAGACGCTTCTTTTCACCTTTTATCACCAGCGATACGGGAGAGCTCCAACTACTATTGCTCTCCTCAATCACCCCTAGACCCAGCATGCGGTCTAGTTCAGCGAACGCAAGTTTTTGGATCGCTGGTGATATCGGATATTGTCTCTAATTCACTGGAAGATTCTCATCCGAGACCTCAATCACGTGTTCCTCCACGTTGGTTTTTCCTAACCCCAAGACAGTAAATGATGGGTACTGCGCCTTGACCCTTTCTAACGCAACACTTTGCTCTTTCGTCAGAACATGTTGCACGACGTCGAATGACAAGTCGCCCTCAGCGGTTACCAGTTCTGCCACGGCAGTGTGGGCTGAAGGCACCATCGTTCCTCGACTGACAACATCCAGGTCAGAAGCCTGCCAAAAGTCCACCCCTAAATAAACTTCCTGTTGGAGGCCTGGCACGATTAAAAACTCTAGGTCTTTGAGTTCTCCTTCCCACAAGACGAACAGAGAGATGGCACCTACCACTGGCGTTTCACCGCCGTTTGCCGTGCGAATATTTTGGTTGGCCATCTTAATGATGCTATCCTCTCTGCCCTCTATCAATTTCTCATACTCTTTACCTAGACAATTCGCGCCGGCCCCCGAATCTAACAAAGCTAGGACATCCTTGCCTCCAATCTTAGTTTTCGCAAAAAAGCGGTTATCTCCCTTGAGGGTTAAGATAGTTGACACAATCTTATGGTGAATTCTTTTCATCATTTTCCGCTTTTCACGCATCTTCTTAATTTTATCTTAACTCCTCTTCTTTGTTGAAATTTCTTCAAAAAAAAAAAATACGATGCCTAGCTTCCTCATAGTCTATTTTCCTCTGGTGTAGACTTTTTGGCTTGACTTTCTTCCCTTCTACTGCACTCTCCCAGTCTTTCACACCACTTTCTCTTTTTAAAATTGTGACGTTTAGTTGGAGTCCGGGTGGTCTTTCGCCAGGCGAGAGCCCCCGGTAATCTCCGCCAGCTGTGAGTTTCCCTTCCCCGGTTTGAAAACACAAAAAGACGTATCCCTACCACATGCAAAACAGATCATGTTATGGAACGGGGACTTACAATGATTTTCTTTCTTAAGCTCGGACGGATTCTTGACAAAATAATCAACAGGCATTCCACACGCATAACATAACATTAAATGATAAGGGGACGCACAAAACGAATTGGTGGTGGGATTGGAGTTGAAATTCGACTTCGGCTGTGCTGGAACGGGGCTTTACGCTGAAAATTATTTGAGATCGCGTCTACGGGAGCCTGCTTTACTTCCTCATCCGCAGATGTCGCTTCGGGATACCCTAACTCGCTAACTGCTTTGGCCCCACTCTTTTTCTCTTTCATGAGCCGTTCCGCTCGTCTACACTCGTACTTTAGCTCAGCCAACGTGTCGATCTTCGATGCGAACGTCAAATTCGCTAAGTAGGGCTTGAGGTTCCCCCTAATTATCCTTACCAGCTCCTTCTCCGGGATACTTTTCCGGAGCCGGAAAGTGAAATTATGAACCTCGCCGTAGAAGTCGTCGAACCCTTCCAGTGGCTGTTGTTTGCGCTCCATAATCTCGCGGATTATCTCGTAATCGGACTCCGCTGTCTTGAAGTGGGCTAGCAGCTCCGCCCTTAGCTCGGAATACCCATACTCGGGTTCGTCCGAGTGGTCCTCTAAGACCTGCCACTACCACTTCAAGGCAGAGCCCGTTACGAGACAATGGAAGTCAGTGAAGAGCTGAAAGTGTGAAATATTGTGTTGCTGTCGCAACTTTTCAATACGGAACAGAAAGCTCTCCACCGTAATACCTTTGCTGGTGCCGTCGAACTTCACATGCCACTTGTCCAGGCCCAACTTCTTCCTTTTCGGTGGGTCCTGGGTGTTTCTCGATGAACCTGAACCCCCCAACGTAGCATTTGAATCGACAGACACGCTGGTGGGCTGCTTCATCCCTACCATTCCTGTCAGGAGTAGATGACTGAGCACGCCGGTTTCCTATCCCGTGCGCCGAGGTTTCCATCACAGCGACTCGGCTACTGAGGTTCGAAACGTTATCGCGGATATTGCGGTCCTCGTCCATGTACTGCGCCATCAGCTCATTTTGTTGCGCCATCATCGCCATCATAAGGCTCAGCTGGTTGATGTTGAGGGCCGTTGAAGTTGGTCCGATTTGCCGCTGTCCCACAGCCTCAGCACCCTGGTCCTTTGCTGGTTCCTCGCGCCTGGGGATAGCCCCGGTTCCTGCTCCGCCAACTGCTCCACCAACTGCTCCCTCCTGCTCGGTGTCGGACATATTAAACAGCTCGTCGACTTTCCTCGAAAAGCTACTTTCCCCCTCAGAAAACGAAAATGTTTCGGTTACCCTAAAACTATGCGGACGGACTGATTGGACTATATGTTCCCCCGATGACCTAAATACCCGTGAAGCGCACCTGTCAATAAGGTCCGTTGGTAAGCTATCGGAATGAGGGATGCCCGTATCGATCTGCGTAAAGATAGATCCGACTACCTCGTTCCGCAACGCCCTGGTGATACTTCGTGTCACAATCCTGTTCAGATCCAATCCACCAACAATTTCGTCCTGCGCGTCCTCCTTATCCATACACAGAAAACTTTCCCGCTAGTAGGGGTTCCGACTCGAAACTGGATAGTGGGGTTAAGGGTCACAACTAGAACAGGGGTTTCAACCAAACTCCCAAGCAAAAAAGTTTATTTCCAAAATCAAATGGAAAGCTGCCGACCGTGAAAAGCAAAAAAACTTCAAACTACTAATAACGGGGAATTCCAAAAGAAAAACAATTCAAAATGTACTTAGTAACCAATAAAAATTAGAGATCTAAAAGGTACAAAAAGGGTAAGACAGGATAAACGATTAAGTCACTGAGTGTTAGTTTCCTCAGTACGTAATTGTGCAAAAATAAAAAGTATAAAAATTAAAAGAATTCGAATTCCAAAAAAAAAAAATGTGAGTATGTGATACAACAAAAGGGAATTAAAAAGTAATAAGGGAGGATATTATACAACCTATTTGGGAAGGCAAGAAAATAAATTCAACCAAATCAAAGGTTGAATAATGGTGAGGTAAAACTAATATAAAAAAATTATGAAACCTATGTGTATATGTAATACCCTATAATAAACCCTAGTCCACAATGGGTTAATCAAAATGCATGAGGTTTTTAAAATTTAAAAATGCCGATAAAAATATGTTGAAATTGAACTAAATTCAACCTGGCTAAATTATTTCAAAGACCGAATATAAAAATTAGAGTAAACAATCCAAAGTACTCAGAGACAATAAAAAGAAATGAAATAAGTAAAGGAATTAAAATTAAAAAACTTTATAAACTCGATCACACAAGGGTGGATTCTAAATTCAACAAACTTCCACTTATAGTTTATGTAACCAAAGAAATAATTTTATATGCGCGAAAAAAATTTTAAAAATGGTATATGTAAAAAAGGGAAATATAAGGATATATAAAATTTTTAATAAAATCAAGCATGGGCATTCCTAACTCAATTGAGCCGCACGCATGTGTGCGTGTGTGTACATGTATTCTTACGCTCTTCATTCCAGTTGCTGTTGAGAGCAAAAAATCAAATTAGCCACAGTGGTGTTAAAAAATCATTTTCATGCCAGTCTTGGCGTAGACAGCAAAGGCATGGATCAATTGATGAGCGACTCTTTTACTGTCAAATTTCTCAGCCCAGTATTTGACAGTGCTGCCAAGTACGTAAACGAGTTCCTGGGCAGGTACACAGCTGTTCCCAGGATTTACGCCAAGAAACGAAGCTGCCATACAATTGTGCAGCGAAAAACGACTCGAAAACGGGAAAAAGTGTAGTTAAAAGAAAATCTTCAATTGCCAATTAGGAAGGATGTCGTATTTTATATTTGTAAACTATTTATTGCGGTAAAAATGAAAAAATAAATGGTATTTGTTTCCTTTAGGGGTGAACTGCTAATAAATCAGCTAAAATTATGGGAGTTAGCTCAAAAGACGGGGTTTGGCCTCAGGATCACGAATCCGGAAGCGCCTTTTTAATATTTTGCTTCTCTGAAGAGATATTTGCAATTAAAGTTGCAAGTTTTCATGTGGCTGTTGTAATTTTATTAGGCTGTACCTAAAAACGTGCGAAAAAACGCGTACCGTGGCGCTAGCCACGGTTCAGGCAAACATCCGGACTTGGGATGGCGTAGCCCAGGATTATTTATAATGAGCGCGGCCGAAAGCCTCCAACTCAGAAAGGTGTTTCACACATAAATACCATGGATTCCGCCCCATTTTTGGTACCGGACCCGGGTCATTTTTCGGTTTTTTGATCATAACTTTTCACTTAAACAAAAAATTGAAAAGGCGCTTCCGAATTCGTGATCCTGAGGCCAAAACCCATCTTTTGAGCTATCTCCCATAATTGTATCTAATTTATTAGCAGTTGACCCCTAAAGGAAACAAATACCAAGTAAATAAAAAAGGAGGTTATAAAGGGAGAAGTAAATTTTGATAGAACCGCGGAAAATTCTGACATTAATCGCTTATGGAGCTAGGTCAAATTGTGAGAACTAAGCATGTGATATTGACAATCATATTATATAAATGGAGTTTTTATGCCTAGGCGTTAATAAATGCTTAAACATAATTTAGCGGAAGATTTTGCAATATAATAGAAGAAAAAGGACCTATATTTGTTATTTCGTAATTTAATTTACTTTCGCCGGTAAGTTTTCCATATCACACACCTAGATCTAAAGGGAGCTAACTCAAAAATCTGAAATTTTTAAGCTATGCAACCACAACACTCTTCAATTCAATATCCCCCCGATCATACAGATTCGATTAAATATAAAATTTACTTCTCACCAAGAAAATAACTTTTAAAATTCACCACGATAACTGTCAGAATTTACAACCGCTCTGTTAAAATTTACGATATTCAACTAATTGGCACACGGTCTTTAAAATGAATCACGAATTCATAATGAATTAACTATTTTCAATTTTTATTTTTTTAATGTAGTTTTATTTATTTCGTTTTGAGCCTTCAAACGTTCATTTTAATAAAAAAAAAAACACTTAAAACCGAGTCTTTCTATACCGTCTCCTGTAACTATTATAAGTTGTAAAAAAATTAATTTTATTTTGCTCTTTACTTTCTTACATTTGCTCAATGATGTTACAATTTTTTATATTTATGTATACAGATGTAATATAGCTCTTTATCCCCCCGTTTGCAGAACTGGTTTGAAAACTGCAAAAATTCCAAAGTTTAGTTTAAAAATACCCAAGTTATGCGCGATTTAAAATTAATGTAAGCGATTTCAGATGGCTTGACTAAAATGTAACGCAAAAAGAAAAGTAAAAAATAAATGGGAACTTCATTAAGTATTGAATAAATAAATGATAGATAAACGAGATAAGAGCAAAAGAAAGTGAAAGAAAGAAAACCCTTGCTCTGAGTTTATTTGAAAACTTATCCAAAACGCTAACTCTGAGTTAAAAAGCTAACTTGGCGTCGTGCAAGTGGGCTTAGTGAAAATAAAATTAAAACTGCATTGCAAGTAGGGAATAGGCAGAAAGAAGAGGAATAAAAAGAAAGAGAAGGTATAAAAAAGGAAAAAAAAATTAACACAAGACTTACCAGATAGAGAATTTATTTTAAATTAAGCTTTTCCTTCTGATTTAAGTAATCTTTAAAAAGAACTTGATTTGAATTAAAAGAAAAGGAAACAAGTTTTTAATTTTTAAACTCTTTTATTGTCACTGATTTCTGAAATCAAGTTACCAAACCTACTCCTAATTACCAGTATTTATATTTTAAAATAAACAATGGACACATGCAGTTACTGGAGACTAATTTTTATTTTTTTTCAAGTTTGAAAACAGACTTAAAGAGATGCAAAAAATCAAGACGATTGACACATTTGAAAGTCTGTTTAAATGTGGCATTACCCAATATTCATTTGAAATTAAAAAATAGTTATAAATTCTCAGAAGCGAAATGTCAGTTAATGTGAAGCAGATATTACTGTTTTCTGGAGAAAGTAAGAAATAATCATAAAAAAATTTTGGAAGTCATTTTTAGCGCGCATAAATAGTATCATAAAAATTTTGCGTTAAAGCGCTCTTGTTGTTACTACCTTGCTGTCGGTTAAGCAACTGACGCGAAAAATTTGTTCTTAGCACCACTGTATCAAAGTTACTCTCGCATTTACCAATACACCTACACAAACCAAAATGCCCACCGCTGATAAAATTGAAATAAACGTGGTAATAATAATTGAAATAGACGTGGTAAATCTAATTGAAATTTTAAAATAAGTTTATGCGGTGATTCTAATATGTGTGTATTATTGGTGTGTGTTGGGGTTGCACCTTGTCAAGGTCATAGTGAATGTGAGTAAGTGGTCCGTCTGTCACTAGTCTATGTCCTAGTCCACTAAGTCTCCCAATTCGTCCGTTTGTTCAGTGTGGCACAACAAGCATATCAGCTTAAAACTCAGTTGCCACACTGACTCCAAACCTCCTTCGTGTAGGTAGACTGTAAACCTCACGTGCACGTAGTGCTGGACTACGTACGCGGTAGCTTAAACAGCCACCTACACGCTACAACGTCTAACTGTCAATATACTGGCCTTACCGCAGAATACCACTTATGAAAGCGTTGAAACTTTAATAAGGAACTTCTACGGCAAGACGAGTACCCCCTTTGCTTTTGTTGTAGTGACACATATCGCGTCGGACTGATCCAAGCGATGCTGCCACTACAACGGTCATCAGTCCAGTCAGAGATGGAAATCGGAAATTGACAATAGAGGTAGAAATTAAGAGAGTTGTAAAAAGTTATAAAAAAATTGTATGGAAAAGAGACAAAAGGATTTTGGAAAAAAAAAAATTAAATTTTAAGAAAAAAACGGAGTTATAATCAGTCATATAAAAAAACTATTGTTGCAAATAAAACTGGAAGACTTAAGACTTAAGGACCAAAACAAATGAATCCAAAGAAAGAAGAAGATTAAATTGAAATTGAACCATCAAAATTTAACTTAAAAAAATGAGAAAAAAATGTAAATTGGAAATTAAAAATTGGGAGCGGCAACTGTAAAAAAAAATATTAAGGCGACCAGTGTAAACAAGTGTTAGAAAAAAAAAACATTATCAAAAAAGCAAAAAAAGTTATGGAAAACGGAAAAATATCATATAAAGAGAAAAAACAATTTATGAAACAAAAAATTTTAACTAGCGAAAATAAAACAAAACAAGAATGAAGCTGAAATAAAAAATTATAATAATAAATTGAAAATTGGGCTATAAACGTTGGGCGCAATTGTTATGTAACTGGCTGTTGGGGCAAGGCAACGGTGGCAAGTGGCATGGTGGCATCCCGCTAGCTCGTCGGTTGGGGTGAGTTTTTGCTCACCAGCCTTGCCTCCAGCTACACAAACAAACATTGAGTTCATGCCTGGTTGGAATCTACATAGGAGAGAAACTAGATCAAGCATGGGCATTCCTAACTCAATTGAGCCGCACGCATGTGTGCGTGTGTGTACATGTATTCTTACGCTCTTCATTTCAGTTGCTGTTGAGAGCAAAAAATCAAATTAGCCACAGTGGTGTTAAAAAATCATTTTCATGCCAGTCTTGGCGTAGACAGCAAAGGGGTAACATGTGTCGCCGCTTTGTTGATTGTTTCATGCGGTAGTAAATTATGCGCGATTTAAAATTAATGTAAGCGATTTCAGATGGCTTGAATAAAATGTAACGCAAAAAGAAAAGTAAAAAATAAATGGGAACTTCATTAAGTATTGAATAAATAAATGATAGATAAACGAGATAAGAGGAAAAGAAAGTGAAAGAAAGAAAACCCTTGCTCTGAGTTTATTTGAAAACTTATCCAAAACGCTAACTCTGAGTTAAAAAGCTAACTTGGCGTCGTGCAAGTGGGCTTAGTGAAAATAAATTAAAACTGTATTACGGCCGCTGTGGTGTAGCGGTTAAGTGTTCGGCCTTCTACACCAAGTCGTGGCGGTTCGATGCCCGACAAAAGTAACATCAAAAATTATTTAGAAAAAGAATTTTTCTAAACGGGGTCGCCCCTCGGCAGTAGTTTGGCAAACTCTCCGGGTGTATTTCTGCCATGAGAAGCTTCTCAGCAAAAAATTCATTTGCTTTGCAAGTGCCGTTCGGAGTCGGCAAAAAACTGTAGGTCCCGCCAACTTGTAGGAAAACTCAAAAGCAACACACCACAAGTTGGAAAGAGAAGCTCGGCTAAAAATCTCGTTAGAGGTTATGATAACCTGTTGGTATTTCGCCGCCATTAGTTTTATTACATGTAGGGAAATAAAATTAAAACTGCATTGCAAGTAGGGAATAGGCAGAAAGAAGAGGAATAAAAAGAAAGAGAAGGTATAAAAAAGGGGGAAAAAAATTAACACAAGACTTACCAGATAGAGAATTTATTTTAAATTAAGCTTTTCCTTCTGATTTAAGTAATCTTTCAAATGAGCTTAATTTGAATTAAAAGAAAAGGAAACAAGTTTTTAATTTTTAAACTCTTTTATTGTCACTGATTTCTGAAATCAAGTTACCAAACCTACCGAAATGTCAGTTAATGTGAAGCAGCAGGCGAATTCTAGAAATCTCCATCCATCTCCATCTCGTAAATGCTAAAATATGCTAAAATGCTTAAGCAAATGAACTCTCAGAATTTAGGAGATGACGCTTATTTGCGATTCTGATCCACAAGCCGCCTAGCTATGATAATAGTGCGTTATCTGCACTATAGATGGCACGCAGGCATCACTGCAAGATGTCAATTTAGGTGTGATCCTTTACAACTCAGAAAAGGCCAGGAGTAAACCAAAACGCCCGAAGTTACTAGCTACTACTCCCTTACTTTTCAGCGTTACTCTATTTTTTTAATTACAAAATAAATTCCATTTTCGGTAAAAAGATTGGTGTTTGTTTATTAAAGTCGGTTAAGAACAGATTTTAAATTGTTATATACACCTTAATTTAATTATTTATTGAGTTTTTCTCTATAAAATTGTTATACGGAAACAAAGAATGTTTTTTAGTTATAACTTTTAAATGATAAATAATATTACTTTTGTGACACCGGATTATGATTTCTAGGACTGAAACTCGACTTTTGATTTCTCTCCCGACTTTTTCCTACGTGTTTTTTGCAGTTTTAGTATTATATAAAAAAATACAATTTCCAAAATTATGGGCAAATACATAATTAAATATCAATTTTTCTTATAAATTACACATATTTATTGTTTTTGAGTAATTTTGGGCCCTAAAACAACATAATTCTACGCTTTTTCCTATTTTTTTGCTTTTTAGCAACAACTTTTTTTCGTCGCCAAAATTTGCCAGGGGGGTCACTCTGTATTGCGATTCGAAAGCAAATACTATTAGCAAGCTGTCAAATCGTATACATTTTTTTTGAAATGCGAAAGAAATTTCTTTCGAATCGCAATACAGAGTAACCCCCCAGCTTTTGGAGAAAATTGGAGATTTTACGAGATGGCTAAAATTGCAGAATCGCAAATTTAGCTTAGTAGCTGTCAAAAACAGCTGATCTACGTTATCTGATTCATTTTGCGTTCATGGCTTAAATATGCCAAAAAATGAAGCAAAGATGGAGATTTATAGCGATTTTCTTTCACTTGGATCGCAAAAGTCGCTAAAATTTGGCAAAATGAATTTAGAGATTTTAGGAGATGGAAATTAAGCATTAGCGAAAACTGGAATTCATGTACAGATATTACTGTTTTCTGGAGAAAGTAAGAAATAATCATAAAAAAATGTTTGGAAGTCATTTTTAGCGCGCATAAATAGTATCATAAAAATTTTGCGTTAAAGCGGTCTTGTTGTTACTACCTTGTTGTCGGTTAAGCAACTGACGCGAACAATTTGTTCTTAGCACCACTGTATCAAAGTTACTCTCGCATTTACCAATACACTTACACAAACCAAAATGCCCACCGCTGAACTAGATAAAGGAAAGCAGTGAAAGACGGAGGCCTGTCCGTGTCAGGTGGAGTCGTCCCTCCCCTCTCGTTCAGAAAACCTGAACGACCTTGGACTCCACTTTGACTCCGCTCACCGAGTGGAGTCCCCTTAGCCTGACACTTGTATTTTCTCCGTTATCGTCCCATGTTCTTAATTAGTCCTGTCCGTCCTAGTAACCTCGCATCCACGCCCCCTCTTCTGCACCAGTGCAACACCCACACCAATCGAGCGTCGACTTAGCCAGTCATCGTGTTTATATTTCACCCCATATAAAAACTGTAGCAAAGGAAAAAGTGCATCAATCTTCGTTTAAAAATATACAAACTTAGTTTATTACAAAGACTATAAAAAAAATCAAACTACAACAACTTTATTTATTTATTTATTTATTTATTTTAAGTCGACACAGACAAAAAGCGGTCGACATAAAAGATATATACAAAGCAGAAAAGTTAAAAAGTACATATAAATTTACAGTATGTGTTGTAGCTAAAATATAATCTTAATTCAATACATACATATATTTATATGAATAACAAATTAATTAAACAAAAAAAGAACTATACTAAAGGGGAAATCACCGGATTCCCCTGTTGCGCTGTCGGAATGCACTACATTCCGATCAGCACGTTGTCGGAATGCATAGAGATTCCGATCAGTGTGCTGTCGGAATGCATTCGATTCCGACCAACGCCGAAAATGGCAGGACGTGACGCCAATCCAAAGATTACTAACGTTGTTGGAATGCAATCGATTCCAATCAACTCAGTAAGTAGAAGACCAAAGAAAGTATTACATTGGAATCTGCGCAAAAGTGGCAGGACGTGTATCAAATCGAAATATTTACGTTTTTGGAATACATTCGATTCCAATCAACTGCTAGACCAAAGTTGAAAAGCATTCGTTTCCAATCCTTCATTACTCGATAAAATGTGTGTGCATATTTTCGAGAGCGATGTCAATCTGTTTCAGGCTAAAAATCAAGTTTGCATTACGTAAAGTAGCAAAGTTACATTCCGTACTAAAACAGCTGTGCAAGTGATTGTAATATGAGCACCAAATGCACAGGGGATCATTTTTACAAAGTTTTGGCGAAAAATGGGTAAGTGAAATGGAACATAATGTCGGGACAGCCTAACAGGCACAGCGAAATTCAATCGACTAAGAAGGTCGGAAGAATCCACCTCGCCTATTATCAGTTTGTGGAGGAACATTACCCCGAGTAATATTCTTCGACGGTAAGCGAATGAGAAGAAGCCTACTTCTGTAGGGTGGGAGGTGACGATTAGAGTCCCAATTAAGGCCGCGAAGCGCAAAGATCAAAAATGGCCTTTGAACTGACTCAATTCGATTTATATGAATTTGATATACAGGGCACAACACACATGAGCAATATTCAAGAATTGGACGAACCAAAGATGTATAAAGAACCTTAGTAAGATACGGGTCATCAAACTCTTTAGCCCACCTTTTGACGAATCCAAGTACACCCATCGCTTTATTAGCGATAGACGAGAAATACATTTTAAAACTCAATTTAGGATCAAAAAGAACCCCTAGATCGTTTACAGTAGAGATACGCTCCAAAGGGGTACTATTTAGCAAATAAGGTTTTAAGACTGGCTTCACACGGTGGAATGTCATTTGTTTACATTTAGCGATATTTAAATCAAGTAAATTTCTTGAACACCATAATTGAAAAGAGTCCAAATCAGCCTGAAGGAGACTCAAAGAGGCCGTGTCAGTCTGACAATACGAAAAGCAGAGCTTTACGTCGTCCGCATACATCAGGGTTCTGGAATGTAAGATAATCTGAGGTAAGTCGTTAATAAACAGAGAAAAAAGCAATGGGCCTAAATGGCTGCCCTGAGGCACCCCGGAAGATACCACAATCGACGTTGATAGTTTGTATTTAAACAGAACTTGTTGAGTCCTGTTTGAAAGATAGCTTGCCAGCCATGTTAAAAGACAGATATTCTTCTCGAAAAATTTACTTTGTATGGGAGGTGTCACGCCCCTTTTCTGATAACCCCCCTTTTTATGTGTGAGAATGCTCTTGATATCATATAGGTCTATACCAATTTTAAGGTCCCTACCTTGAACCCTTTTACAGATATTTTGCTTGAAAAAATTAGTTTGTATGGGAAGTGGCACGCCCCCTTTATGTGTGAGAATGCCCTTGTTATCAGATAGGTCTATACCAATTTTCAGGTCCCTGCCTTGAACCCTTTCACAGATATTCTGCTTGAAATTTTACTTTGTCTGCGAGGTGCCACGCCCCATTTTCTGATAACCCCCTTTTTTATGGGTAAGAATGCTTTTGATATCGCCGGTTCCAAAGTATACAGAAGTATTTCAAAATTTAAATTGTTTTTGAAACGGCATTCAAAATTTCATTTTTACAAAAAATAAAAGTTTGAAATGCTGTTTTCCCAAAAATTTTAAAAAGGACATATGTACATCTGTATACTTTGGAACCGGCGAAATCATATAGGTCCATACCAATTTTCAGGTCCCTACCTTGAACCCTTTCACAGATATTATGCTTGAAAAATTTAGTTTGTATGGGAGGTGCCACGCCCCCTTTTCTGATAACCCCCTTTTTTATGTGTGAGAATACTTTTGATATCATATAGGTGTATATCAATTTTCAGGTCCCTACCTTGAATCCTTTTACAGATATTCTGCTTGAAAAAATTAGTTTGTATGGGAGGCGGCACGCCCCCTTTTCTGATAACCCCAATTTTTATGTGTGAGAATGCCCTTGTTATCAGATAGTTCTATACCAATTGTCAGGTCCCTACCTTGAACCCTTTCACAGATATTCTGCTTGAAAAATTTACTTTGTCTGCGAGGTGCTACGGCCCCTTTTCTGATAACCCCCTTTTTTATGTGTGAGAATGCTTTTGATATGATATATGTAGGTCTATACCAATTTTCAAGTCCCTACCTTGAACCTTTGAAATCATAAATCATATTCTGCTTGAAAAATTTAGTTTGTATGGGAGATATATGTAGGTCTATACCAATTTTCAGGTCCCTAACTTGAACCATTGAATATAGAAAACGGTTAGAATACTAGAAAACGGTTAGACTGAGAAAATTTCAGTCCAGTCAGCTTTTGTAGGGAATTCAATATCCTACAAAAATATGTTCAGGTAAATGGTGTTTTTCAACAATGATTTGTCATTTTTATACCAAATTGGAGGTTAAGGGCCGCTTGCATAAAAGCTGATAACGACTAACCGGAGTTTAATTGACGTATTTTGTATGGTTAGCTGTCAAGTTAATCACCGATTAGGCTTAATCGGCTTTTATGCAAGTGGCCCTAAGTCTGTAAAATCTAAACTAGCAGTGATAGACCTCTAGACTTTAATTTAAAAATCTGAAAAAATTACAGTATTTTTTTCACCTTTCTTATAAAGAAAATCAATATAATTTTTGAGAAAAAAACGAAATTTTTTATTTTTGGCCCAGTTTATATGATTCGTAAATTCGCTTATTCTTTACGTTCCTATGACTTGTCATAAATAATATGCAAATGCATAGAAATCCGGGCCCTACTAATTGCATACACCACCTCTGTATGGAAAATTATGATAAACGCGTAAGACCCTGTAAAATCCGACTGAGTAAGACCTTAAACGTAGCCTGTCGCGACAGAGTAAAATCAAATGCGAAAAAGTGCGCTGAGCATTTTGCCATCATTATGTTTAGCTTGACCGGGCTAAACGCGAGCGCACAGACACAAAATAACCTTTACAGAGGAGGATGCTATTCGGAAGGCCAAAAATTTGAGATCCCTAGGTATTTCTATGCTGCACATGAAACATATCGACATGCCTCACGAACAGATGTCCGTCAAGTTAGCACTACAACTTTGAAAAAATTAATATTACTATATGGGATTAATTCCCGCTTTTTAACCGTTAACACACCGTGAAATCCAAAAAATTACCGTTTTTAATTTTTTTAAAATAACCCCTAGTAATGCTAACTTGACCGTCAAGTTAGCACTACCACCCTCGAAAACAATTTAATTCGATTCTAAATTTAAAATCAATTGCGCAGATAATTCCCGTTTAATAACCGTACTTAAGTAGTGCTAATGAAAAAAATCGAAAAATTTTTTTTCTCGATTTTTTTTAAAAATAACCCCTAGTAGTGCTAACTTGACGGTCAAGTTAGCACTACCACCCTCGAAAACAATTCAA
Organism: Campiglossa producta; assembly: GCA_964058755.1. Classification (NCBI taxonomy): domain Eukaryota; kingdom Metazoa; phylum Arthropoda; class Insecta; order Diptera; family Tephritidae; genus Campiglossa; species Campiglossa producta. The sequence continues at coordinate 104,947,925 of CAXKVI010000002.1, read as the reverse complement.
TTCGATTCTAAATTTAAAATCATTTGCGCAGATAATTCCCGTTTAATAACCGTAATTAAGTAGTGCTAATGAAAAAAATGGAAACATTTTTTTTCTCGATTTTTTTTAAAAATAACCCCTAGTAGTGCTAACTTGACGGTCAAGTTAGCACTACCACCCTCGAAAACAATTCAATTCGATTCTAAATTTAAAATCATTTGCGCAGATAATTCCCGTTTAATAACCGTAATTAAGTAGTGCTAATGAAAAAAATCGAAAAATTTTTTTTCTCGATTTTTTTTAAAAATAACCCCTAGTAGTGCTAACTTGACGGTCAAGTTAGCACTACCACCCTCGAAAACAATTTAATTCGATTCTAAATTTAAAATCATTTGCGCAGATAATTCCCGTTTAATAACCGTAATTAAGTAGTGCTAATGAAAAAAATCGAAACATTTTTTTTCTCGATTTTTTTTTAAAATAACCCCTAGTAGTGCTAACTTGACGGTCAAGTTAGCACTACCACCCTCGAAAACAATTCAATTCGATTCTAAATTTAAAATCATTTGCGCAGATAATTCCCGTTTAATAACCGTAATTAAGTAGTGCTAATGAAAAAAATCGAAAAATTTTTTTTCTCGATTTTTTTTATAAAATAACCCCTAGTAGTGCTAACTTGACGGTCAAGTTAGCACTACCACCCTCGAAAACAATTCAATTCGATTCTAAATTTAAAATCATTTGCGCAGATAATTCCCGTTTAATAACCGTAATTAAGTAGTGCTAATGAAAAAAATCGAAAAATTTTTTCTCGATTTTTTTTTTTTAAATAACCCCTAGTAATGCTAACTTGACGGTCAAGTTAGCACTACCACCCTCGAAAACAATTTAGTTCGACTCTAAAATTAAAATCAATTGCGCATATAATTCCCGTTTAATAACTGTAATTAAGTAGTGCTAATGAAAAAAATTGAAACATTTTTTTTCTCGATTTTTTTTAAAAATAACCCCTAGTAATGCTAACTTGACGGTCAAGTTAGCACTACCACCCTCGAAAACAATTTAATTCGATTCTACATTTAAAATCAATTGCGCATATAATTCCCGTTTAATAACCGTAATTAAGTAGTGCTAATGAAAAAAACAAAAAAATTTTTTTCTCGATTTTTTTTTAAAAATAGCCCCTAGTAATGCTAAGTTGACGGTCAAGTTAGCACTACCACCCTCGAAAACAATTTAGTTCGACTCTAAAATTAAAATCAATTGCGCATATAATTCCCGTTTAATAACTGTAATTAAGTAGTGCTAATGAAAAAAATTGAAAAATTTTTTTTCTCGATTTTTTTAAAAAAATAACCCCTAGTAATGCTAACTTGACGGTCAATTTATCACTACCACCCTCGAAAACAATTTAATTCGATTCTAAATTTAAAATCAATTGCGCAGATAATTCCCGTTTAATAACCGTAATTAAGCAGTGCTAATGAAAAAAATCGAAAAATTTTTTTTCTCCATTTTTTTTAAAAATAGCCCCTAGTAATGCTAAGTTGACGGTCAAGTTAGCACTACCACCCTCGAAAACAATTTAGTTCGACTCTAAAATTAAAATCAATTGCGCATATAATTCCCGTTTAATAACTGTAATTAAGTAGTGCTAATGAAAAAAATTGAAAAATTTTTTTTCTCGATTTTTTTTTAAAAATAACCCCTAGTAATGCTAACTTGACGGTCAAGTTAGCACTACCACCCTCGAAAACAACTTAATTCGATTCTAAATTTAAAATCAATTGGGCAGATAATTCCTGTTTAATAACCGTAATTAAGTAGTGCTAATGAAAAAAATCGAAAAATTTATTTCTCGATTTTTTTTAAAAATAGCCCCTAGTAATGCTAAGTTGACGGTCAAGTTAGCACTACCACCCTCGAAAACAATTTAGTTCGACTCTAAAATTAAAATCAATTGCGCATATAATTCCCGTTTAATAACTGTAATTAAGTAGTGCTAATGAAAAAAATTGAAAATTTTTTTTTCTCGATTTTTTTTTAAAAATAACCCCTAGTAATGCTAACTTGACGGTCAAGTTAGCACTACCACCCTCGAAAACAATTTAATTCGATTCTAAATTTAAAATCAATTGCGCAGATAATTCCCGTTTAATAACCGTAATTAAGCAGTGCTAATGAAAAAAAATCGAAACATTTTTTTTCTCGATTTTTTTTTAAAAATAGCCCCTAGTAATGCTAAGTTGACGGTCAAGTTAGCACTACCACCCTCGAAAACAATTTAGTTCGACTCTAAAATTAAAATCAATTGCGCATATAATTCCCGTTTAATAACTGTAATTAAGTAGTGCTAATGAAAAAAATTGAAAAATTTTTTTTCTCGATTTTTTTTTTAAAAATAACCCCTAGTAATGCTAACTTGACGGTCAAGTTAGCACTACCACCCTCGAAAACAATTTAATTCGATTCTAAATTTAAAATCAATTGCGCAGATAATTCCCGTTTAATAACCGTAATTAAGCAGTGCTAATGAAAAAAATCGAAAAATTTTTTTTCTCCATTTTTTTTAAAAATAGCCCCTAGTAATGCTAAGTTGACGGTCAAGTTAGCACTACCACCCTCGAAAACAATTTAGTTCGACTCTAAAATTAAAATCAATTGCGCATATAATTCCCGTTTAATAACTGTAATTAAGTAGTGCTAATGAAAAAAATTGAAACATTTTTTTTCTCGATTTTTTTTAAAAATAACCCCTAGTAATGCTAACTTGACGGTCAAGTTAGCACTACCACCCTCGAAAACAATTTAATTCGATTCTAAAATTAAAATCAATTGCGCAGATAATTCCCGTTTAATAACCGTAATTAAGTAGTGCTAATGAAAAAAATCGAAACATTTTTTTTCTCGATTTTTTTTTAAAAATAACCCCTAGTAATGCTAACATGGCGGTCAAGTTAGCACTACCACCCTCGAAAACAATTTAATTCGATTCTAAATTTAAAATCAATTGCGCAGATAATTCCCGTTTAATAACCGTAATTAAGTAGTGCTAATGAAAAAAATCTAAACATTTTTTTCTCGATTTTTTTTTTAAAAGTAACCCCTAGTAATGCTAACTTGAGGGTCAAGTTAGCACTACCACCCTCGAAAACAATTTAGTTCGACTCTAAAATTAAAATTAATTGCGCATATAATTTCCGTTTAATAACCGTAATTAAGTAGTGATAATGAAAAAAAATCGAATTTTTTTTTTTCTCGATTTTTTTTTAAAAATAACCCCTAGTAATGCTAACTTGACGGTCAAGTTAGCACTACCACCCTCGAAAACAATTTAATTCGATTCTAAATTTAAAATCAATTGCGCAGATAATTCCCGTTTAATAACCGTAATTAAGCAGTGCTAATGAAAAAAAATCGAAACATTTTTTTTCTCGATTTTTTTTTAAAAATAGCCCCTAGTAATGCTAAGTTGACGGTCAAGTTAGCACTACCACCCTCGAAAACAATTTAGTTCGACTCTAAAATTAAAATCAATTGCGCATATAATTCCCGTTTAATAACTGTAATTAAGTAGTGCTAATGAAAAAAATTGAAAAATTTTTTTTCTCGATTTTTTTTTTAAAAATAACCCCTAGTAATGCTAACTTGACGGTCAAGTTAGCACTACCACCCTCGAAAACAATTTAATTCGATTCTAAATTTAAAATCAATTGCGCAGATAATTCCCGTTTAATAACCGTAATTAAGCAGTGCTAATGAAAAAAATCGAAAAATTTTTTTTCTCCATTTTTTTTAAAAATAGCCCCTAGTAATGCTAAGTTGACGGTCAAGTTAGCACTACCACCCTCGAAAACAATTTAGTTCGACTCTAAAATTAAAATCAATTGCGCATATAATTCCCGTTTAATAACTGTAATTAAGTAGTGCTAATGAAAAAAATTGAAACATTTTTTTTCTCGATTTTTTTTAAAAATAACCCCTAGTAATGCTAACTTGACGGTCAAGTTAGCACTACCACCCTCGAAAACAATTTAATTCGATTCTAAAATTAAAATCAATTGCGCAGATAATTCCCGTTTAATAACCGTAATTAAGTAGTGCTAATGAAAAAAATCGAAACATTTTTTTTCTCGATTTTTTTTTAAAAATAACCCCTAGTAATGCTAACATGGCGGTCAAGTTAGCACTACCACCCTCGAAAACAATTTAATTCGATTCTAAATTTAAAATCAATTGCGCAGATAATTCCCGTTTAATAACCGTAATTAAGTAGTGCTAATGAAAAAAATCTAAACATTTTTTTCTCGATTTTTTTTTTAAAAGTAACCCCTAGTAATGCTAACTTGAGGGTCAAGTTAGCACTACCACCCTCGAAAACAATTTAGTTCGACTCTAAAATTAAAATTAATTGCGCATATAATTTCCGTTTAATAACCGTAATTAAGTAGTGATAATGAAAAAAAATCGAATTTTTTTTTTTCAAATTTTATTAAGAAAAAAAAATAGTAGTAGAAATTACCAACACTCGATTAAGGAAAAGGAAGTACCGGAACGAAAAAAAAAATTCCGCAGTTAGTTTCTGCTTTTTAACCGCAAACACACTGTGAAATCCAAAAACTACCGTTTTTGATTTTTTTAAAATAACCCCTAGTAATGCTAACTTGACGGTCAAGTTAGCACTACCACCCTCGAAAACAATTTAATTCGATTCTAAATTTAAAATCAATTGCGCAGATAATTCCTGTTTAATAACCGTAATTAAGCAGTGCTAATGAAAAAAATCGAAAAAATTTTTTTCTCCATTTTTTTTTAAAATAGCCCCTAGTAATGCTAAGTTGACGGTCAAGTTAGCACTACCACCCTCGAAAACAATTTAGTTCGACTCTAAAATTAAAATCAATTGCGCATATAATTCCCGTTTAATAACTGTAATTAAGTAGTGCTAATGAAAAAAATTGAAAAATTTTTTTTCTCGATTTTTTTTTTAAAATAACCCCTAGTAATGCTAACTTGACGGTCAAGTTAGCACTACCACCCTCGAAAACAATTTAATTCGATTCTAAATTTAAAATCAATTGCGCAGATAATTCCCGTTTAATAACCGTAATTAAGCAGTGCTAATGAAAAAAATCGAAAAATTTTGTTTCTCCATTTTTTTTAAAAATAGCCCCTAGTAATGCTAAGTTGACGGTCAAGTTAGCACTACCACCCTCGAAAACAATTTAATTCGATTCTACATTTAAAATCAATTGCGCATATAATTCCCGTTTAATAACCGTAATTAAGTAGTGCTAATGAAAAAAATCGAAAAATTTTTTTTCTCGATTTTTTTTTTAAAATAGCCCCTAGTAATGCTAAGTTGACGGTCAAGTTAGCACTACCACCCTCGAAAACAATTTAGTTCGACTCTAAAATTAAAATCAATTGCGCATATAATTCCCGTTTAATAACTGTAATTAAGTAGTGCTAATGAAAAAAATTGAAAAATTTTTTTTCTCGATTTTTTTTTTAAAATAACCCCTAGTAATGCTAACTTGACGGTCAAGTTAGCACTACCACCCTCGAAAACAATTTAATTCGATTCTAAATTTAAAATCAATTGCGCAGATAATTCCCGTTTAATAACCGTAATTAAGCAGTGCTAATGAAAAAAATCGAAAAATTTTTTTTCTCCATTTTTTTTAAAAATAGCCCCTAGTAATGCTAAGTTGACGGTCAAGTTAGCACTACCACCCTCGAAAACAATTTAGTTCGACTCTAAAATTAAAATCAATTGCGCATATAATTCCCGTTTAATAACTGTAATTAAGTAGTGCTAATGAAAAAAATTGAAAAATTTTTTTTCTCGATTTTTTTTTAAAAATAACCCCTAGTAATGCTAACTTGACGGTCAAGTTAGCACTACCACTCTCGAAAACAATTTAATTCGATTCTAAAATTAAAATCAATTGCGCAGATAATTCCCGTTTAATAACCGTAATTAAGTAGTGCTAATGAAAAAAATCGAAACATTTTTTTTCTCGATTTTTTTTTAAAAATAACCCCTAGTAATGCTAACATGGCGGTCAAGTTAGCACTACCACCCTCGAAAACAATTTAATTCGATTCTAAATTTAAAATCAATTGCGCAGATAATTCCCGTTTAATAACCGTAATTAAGTAGTGCTAATGAAAAAAATCTAAACATTTTTTTCTCGATTTTTTTTTAAAAATAACCCCTAGTAATGCTAACTTGAGGGTCAAGTTAGCACTACCACCCTCGAAAACAATTTAGTTCGACTCTAAAATTAAAATTAATTGCGCATATAATTCCCGTTTAATAACCGTAATTAAGTAGTGATAATGAAAAAAAATCGGATTTTTTTTTTTTTCAAATTTTATTAAGAAAAAAAAATAGTAGTAGAAATTACCAACACTCGATTAAGGAAAAGGAAGTATCGGAACGAAAAAAAAAATTCCGCAGTTAGTTTCTGCTTTTTAACCGCAAACACACCGTGAAATCCAAAAACTACCGTTTTTGATTTTTTTAAAATAACCCCTAGTAATGCTAACTTGACGGTCAAGTTAGCACTACCACCCTCGAAAACAATTTAATTCGATTCTAAATTTAAAATCCTGTTTATAAAATATCACCTTCTTTCTTACATTTTGTTGAAGATTGATGTTTAAAGAGTAGACAAAAATCAAATAAGTTATCATCGTCCATTAAATATCGATAATATACAATTTTTCATAAAAGGCCTTTGCAATACATAATTTTACTATGAAATTTGTCTTTTACTTATATACATTTTTTAGTAAATTATGACAATAATTTCACTAAAAGTTGTATAAAATAAGTAAAAGAATCTTCAATCTACGCTTTGGCATAAAAATATTTTTTTACGAACAGTTTACAAAGCGGTACTGATTTTTATAACTTTGCGTGTTGCCAAATGGCAACAATTTTGCTGTAAGGTGTAAATTTGCTCTAGATTGCAGAAGAAATTTATTTGCGATTGAGACCTGAAGAGTTTGGATTTATTATTGTTAGCGCATTATAATTTGAAAATAAGTCAAGGAAAATAAGCTACAAAGTCAAAGAAATGATTTTGGAGAATTCCGGGGAGTCTGACTTGTCAGGTTTGGAGGATTCTGAAGGGAAGAAATATTAGGAGCATTTGACAACAAGGAATAGAATTCCAATGCTTTAGAGAAAAGACTTACAGAGATACACAGTTTAAGAGTTTCAGTTTGTATGGTAGGTGTCAGGCCCCTTTTACAATACCTCCCACTTTTACACAATTCTACCGGAACTCCAAATAATTTTCTCATACAAAATACCAATGCTTTAGAGCAAACACCTGCAGAGACATACACTTTATAATTTTCAGTTTCTATGAGATATGCCACGCCCTTTTACAATAACGCCCACTTTCACATAACCGCAAGTCAAACTAATTTTTTCATACCAAACTGCAATGCTTTTTTGAGCAAACACCTATAGAGATGTGCACTTTATAAGCCCAAATTTTTATTTGTATGGGACGTGCTACTCCTCCTTTTCCAATGCTTTCATAGAAACTCCAATATTTTACGGCAAATAGATGCGAAGATGTACAGACCATTAAGTTTTTTGTATGAGAGGTGCCACGCCTCCATTTATATAAACGCCCACCACATAATTCTACCGCAACTTGAAACTTCACTTTCATACAAAATTTCAACGCTCTAGACCAAGCAGTGTGAGATAAACATTTTAAAAATTTCAGTTTGTATTGGAAGTGCCACGCCCTTTTAAAAATATTTTTACTATGCCAGTTAACTTTCTGCTAGGGGAAGAAATAAGTTGACAAAGTTTTATTTCAATCCTATGGACGGTTTGGTAGGTAGAGGGGTAGATACATATATTCATTTTTATATATATAAAAGATATACATACATATATAATAGATAAATAATAGATATATAAAAGATAAAGTTAAAATTTCGATGTAAAACCGTTTTAAAATAAACTTATATTCGTAATTTCAAAACTTAAAATTCCCTAGTTTTTCTTTACCGTACAGTATATTTGTTGCCATATCGCAACATGTAAAAAAACAGACTTATAAAAAAAAATTTTATAAAAATTTTATTTTTTATTGTTACTGGGGCTTAAACAAATAGTTGGACAAGAATTTGGATTTTTTGGCCAGCGTAGTAAAAAGATGTAGCGAAAGGGTTAATAAAATTTGAGAAAAAAAAATTTAGATTTTTTTTCATTAGCACTACTTAATTACAGTTATTAAACGGGAATTATATGCGCAATTGATTTTAATTTTAGAGTCGAACTAAATTGTTTTCGAGCGTGGTAGTGCTAACTTGACCGTCAAGTTAGCATTACTAGGGGTTATTTTAAAAAAAAATCGAGAAAAAAAATTTTTCAATTTTTTTCATTAGCACTACTTAATTACGGTTATTAAACGGGAATTATCTGCCCAATAGATTTTAAATTTAGAATCGAATTAAATTGTTTTCGAGGGTGGTAGTGCTAACTTGACCGTCAAGTTAGCATTACTAGGGGTTATTTTTAAAAAAAATCGAGAAAAAAAATTTTTCAATTTTTTTCATTAGCACTACTTAATTACAGTTATTAAACGGGAATTATATGCGCAATTGATTTTAATTTTAGAGTCGAACTAAATTGTTTTCGAGGGTGGTAGTGCTAACTTGACCGTCAACTTAGCATTACTAGGGGCTATTTTTAAAAAAAATGGAGAAAAAAAATTTTTCGATTTTTTTCATTAGCACTGCTTAATTACGGTTATTAAACGGGAATTATCTGCGCAATTGATTTTAAATTTAGAATCGAATTAAATTGTTTTCGAGGGTGGTAGTGCTAACTTGACCGTCAAGTTAGCATTACTAGGGGTTATTTTTAAAAAAAAATCGAGAAAAAAAATTTTTCAATTTTTTTCATTAGCACTACTTAATTACAGTTATTAAACGGGAATTATATGCGCAATTGATTTTAATTTTAGAGTCGAACTAAATTGTTTTCGAGGGTGGTAGTGCTAACTTGACCGTCAAGTTAGCATTACTAGGGGTTATTTTAAAAAAAAAAATCGAGAAAAAAAATTTTTCAATTTTTTTCATTAGCACTACTTAATTACAGTTATTAAACGGGAATTATATGCGCAATTGATTTTAATTTTAGAGTCGAACTAAATTGTTTTCGAGGGTGGTAGTGCTAACTTGACCGTCAACTTAGCATTACTAAGGGCTATTTTTAAAAAAAAATCGAGAAAAAAATTTTTCGATTTTTTTCATTAGCACTAATTAATTACGGTTATTAAACGGGAATTATCTGCCCAATTGATTTTAAATTTAGAATCGAATTAAATTGTTTTCGAGGGTGGTAGTGCTAACTTGACCGTCAAGTTAGCATTACTAGGGGCTATTTTTAAAAAAAAATCGAGAAAAAAAATTTTTCGATTTTTTTCATTAGCACTACTTAATTACGGTTATTAAACGGGAATTATCTGCGCAAATGATTTTAAATTTAGAATCGAATTGAATTGTTTTCGAGGGTGGTAGTGCTAACTTGACCGTCAAGTTAGCACTACTAGGGGTTATTTTTAAAAAAAATCGAGAAAAAAAATTTTTCGATTTTTTTCATTAGCACTACTTAATTACGGTTATTAAACGGGAATTATCTGCGCAATTGATTTTAAATTTAGAATCGAATTAAATTGTTTTCGAGGGTGGTAGTGCTAACTTGACGGTCAAGTTAGCATTACTAGGGGTTATTTTAAAAAAATGAAAAACGGTAATTTTTTGGATTTCACGGTGTGTTAACGGTTAAAAAGCGGGAATTAATCCCATATAGTAATATTAATTTTTTCAAAGTTGTAGTGCTAACTTGACGGACATCACGAACAGAGTTGTTAAAGAATGCATTCTATTCGGAATAATTATTCCATGGATTGTACGGTTTCGGAATGCAACCTTTCATTCATTGGCTTCAAATTTGAAGTCCGCATTCCTTTTGGTTATTCCGGAATAATAATTATCTTTTTTATTCCATGGAATGCATTCCTCGAAAGCATTCCGAAAGGGAAATGCACTCCGAATTCCTTTGAATTCCTTTGTAAACTATTGTCAATGGATCTTTTCTATTCAATAATTTTATTCAGAATAATCACTTAATATTTTTCATTACAATAACTATTTCCAAACATACTGAGAATTATTATATTCAATATCCAAATCAATTAAATACAGTACAATAAAATACAGTAGTTGATGACAACTCGGCCATTCCTGAAATGAACTCTTCCCGAGTTAATCCTCATCGTTTTCGATTTCTCCATCATCATATATGGAAATAAAACACATCACGGCTTCATTTTATCACATGTTACAACAGTCCTATATCGACGTATTGATTTTTGCATATCTTCAAGATCCTCTACAACCAAGGTCTAAAACCGATTAAAATAACGTTCCGGTTTCGGGTTTGCAACGTGTTTCGGTTTCGTTCTTCAACATTTATTTCGGTTTCGGTTAGGGTTTCGTTCCGGTTTCGGTTTCTAAGTAAAAACACGAACAAAACAAAATTTTACTACTAAAATACTCGAGTACCTATGTAGCTTCGAAATAGGTCTATGTAGCTTCGAAATATTTCTGCAAAATAAATTCCTACAATTAACTCTACTGTTTTATAAGAAAAATATTAGACTGGAAGCTAAATGAAATGTTTAAATCGTCAAAAACGGGGCGGGCGCTATTTTTTTTTTGATAATGGGCGTTATTTCCTTTTGAAAGAGAAATAACGCCCGCGGGCACTATTTCCTTTTAATTGGAAATAACGCCCGCGGGCGTAATTTCCTTTTTAAAAAGGAAATAAAGCCCGCGGGCGCTATTTCCTATTGTAGCGGGCTTTATTTCCCTTTTGAAAAAGAAATAACGCCCGTGTTGACAAGAGGAGATAATGCCGTGCGGAAATTTAAAGTTCTCGAATAATAAAATAATAAAAATTATCTAATCTTTGCATTCCTTTAAATAATAATAATAATAATAATAACAATAATAATTATAAAAAATAAAAATTTGGAATTAAAAATCGCGCGATTCGCTTTTTTTAATAGACCCAGTATTTTTAACTCAGTTTTGAGTAAATGATAAATTAATAACGCTAAATATTTTAAATTTTTATTAAAATAAAAAATGAAAATTTGGAATTAAAAATCGCGCGATTTTTTATTCCAAATTTTCGCCTGCGGCACTTTTTTTAATAGACCCAGTATTTTTAACTAAGTTTTGAGTAAATGTTAGATTAATAAGACTAAATATTTTAAATTTTTATTAAAATAAAAAATGAATATCAGAACAGTAAATTATATGAAGAATTGGAGCAATTTTCGATCCTTGAGGCACTCCGGCTGGTATTCGTTCAAGATCTGAAAAGTCATTGTTTATGGCGACACAAAAATAGCGATCCGAAATGTAACTTTTAATTATTTTAATAAGAAAATGGGGGAAATTGTAGTTAATTAGTTTAAAAATCAGTCCGTCATGCCAAACAGTGTCAAACGCTTTTTCAATGTCCAGTAGCAGCAAGCCAGTGGATTTCTTAGAGTGAAAATTACTTTTAACGTGGTTATGTATGCGTTTGACGTGATGAGTAGTGCTATGAAATTTCCTGAAGCCGAACTGTTCGTCGGGAATTACATTATTTTGATTTATAAAAAGCCATAATTTGTCCTTCAGTACTTGCTCTAAGATTTTACTCAAGCTACTGAGCAGGCTAATAGGGCGATAACTGCTGCATTCATTATTAGACTTGCCTGGTTTTAGAATTGGTATTACTCGCGCTGATTTCCAAGCACTAGGAAAATACTGAAGCTTTAAACAAGAGTTTAATATAAATGTCAAGAAATGTATAGCAATTTTTGGAAATTCTTTAAGCATTGCATTTGTTAAAAGAACAAGCCCGACGGCTTTTTGTACGAAGCATCTGAATTTGCTCCTGTATATACTCTGAAGTAACATAAGCCGACTCATCGGTTTGAATGGATATTGAGTCGAACTGTAAAACCGCCGAGCTGACCGTAGCTTCATGTGTTGGCGAGCATAGATTATCTGAGACCGCGTAGTATTTAAGAAATTCGCTAGCAAAAGCGTTAGCTTTGTCCACTGTGGAATACAGCATATCGTTGTTGAATTTAATTGGGGGAATCAGTTTTGCTTTGTTTTTCACAATCCTAGTTATATTCCAGAGGGGGTTCGAACACTTTTCTAATTTGGAAAGCTTTTTATTCCAGTTTCTGTTTTTAAAGTTGAAGATTTCATTACGAATCCTTACATTTAAGCTACTCATTAACCTAAAGTCTCCTATAAGTCGAAAGCTTACCCAGTTGCGCCGATGGTAGTTTCTGGTTTTTATCATATTAATAATAAAGGGTGGGAGCCTTAGATAGTTTTTATTAGGAATAATTCTAGGAGTGGATAACCTGCCCGATTTTAATGCATTCGTTGTTAAAAGTTCAATGCTTTCGTCTATTTGATTTGAGTGGGTCACCTTGGCAAGTACCATGGACGTATTTTGAAGTGAAAGCTTTAAATTAGTTTTATATTTGTTCCAATCGGTTCTTGTAAAATCAAGAATTGATTCATCGAATTGGCAAGCATTTGCTTTCAGACTAAACTTAATCGGAAGATGATCAGAACCAAGCTCGTTCAACGTTAATGGTTGACTAATATGCGAAGGGACGTTTGAAATAATTAAATCGAGTGTTGACGGATTTGCTGAGACGGTTTTCGGAATGTAAGTTGGAGTAGTTGTATGGCTAATAGTAAAAGGTGAGCGGGCTGAAAAATCTGATAATATATTCCCCCAAGCATTTGCACGTATGCACCCCCAATCGCTATGTCTATTCAGATCGCCACATATAATAATTTTTTCATTGGTGTTTGTCAGTTTACGAAGGTCGCTTTTGTATTTCTTTCTAATGGTGGGCGTACTTCGGCCACCGGGGAAATATACACTAAATATTTTAAGCTTGCCGTTATCATTTATATTTATCTCGATCCCAACATTTTCGATGACATCGGTATTTATTTTCGGCAGTTTTTTAAAAAGTAAGCTTTTCCTGATCAGAATTGCTACTCCACCACCAACAGTGCCTTCTCGGTCAAGCCTTACACAACGATAAATCGGGTGAGATACTCTAATATTGCTGTTTAACCAAGTCTCTGAGAGCAAACAGATGTCTATATTCTCTCTTGTAAGAAGAGTGAATAATTCTATATATTTACTACGGATACTTCTACAGTTCCAAAATATTATGTTAAGAAGTTCTACTGACATTACTTAGAATACAAATATTTAATTTATCATTTACTCAAAACTGAGTTAAAAATACTGGGTCTATTAAAAAATTTAAATTTTTTATTTTAATAAAAATACTGGGTTTATTAAAAAAAAAGCGCCGCGATTTTCAATTCCAAATTTTTATTTTTTATTTTAATAAAAATTTAAAATATTTAGCGTTATTAATTTATCATTTACTCAAAACTGAGTTATTATTTTTAGTTTGTTATTTTAATAAAAACTAGTATATCCCGTGGTCGAAATTCGACCAATTTAAAATAGTTGAACTTATTCAAACATCTGATCAACTTTTTGTCAATAGCTGCCTTTAGGACCCGTGGCCGAACCTCGACCAACTTAAATGTATACATTAAAAACTCATCTATAGGCAAAATGAGGCCATCAAAGAATTTAAAAAATAGCGGCTGTTATTATATAATAAAAATATTAAATTACAGCAGCCCTTTCCAAAATTATTTATGGCAAATGCCATGCAAATACTCGGTTTTCGAGATTTTATGTTGCACTTGAATAATCGGATGATGACATTGTGCTTAACAAATAGCCACTAATTTATGCGATCGTTTTGAGCAGGTGAAGAACAAAAAAATATTAGGTTGAAAATTAAGTAAATTGTAATAGTTAAGATTAAAGGTTTTTTAATATAAAAAAAAAAACATAATTTAAGAAAAAAACGGAATATTCCGCAACCGGGTCTTGCAACTGTGCACACCGTATTCTATACGCTCACCGCCGCGCCATTACCTTATGCACAAAGCAGTTTAAGAATTAACAATATACCAACAACAAAGTTAGACTATTAATATAAAATTTATTATTTGTTGTCTTCAGTAAAATTATCACTTGGTTTAGTTCAAAATAATGTAGTATCCATAAAATATTTTGTCGATTTTTATACTTTAAATAAGGAATTTGTCAGCAACTCTATCTCAATCGATAGAATTTGAAAAAAAATTCGCAAATTGCAGCTTTCATCTTCAAAAATTAGAGCAGTCAGACTTATATTAATGGTAATTTTTTGAAATATTTACCAAAAAAAAAAAACAAAAAGAAATTGTATAAGCGGTTATAGCATTTCTATAATGGGTTGTATGTATGTATATTTATGATCTAAAATTATTATTTCACATGGCTTTCCGTAAACTAAAAATATTCGCACCAAATTTTTTTTTCTCGAAAATAGAAATCACAACATAAAAATATTGTTTATAAAAATTTTAAGAAGTCAAGATTAGAAATATAAAAATATATAAAAAATTTTCAATGACAAAAAAGAAAAAAATTTTGGCCGATAGCTGTAACTGTACTTGAACTATCAACCGCTCGACCACTACCCCCTGACGCTTCCCACTGGGCTATCGCTTTATTTACAAATTGATTGTCAGATAACCAATTCAAGTTGCATGAGAAATTTTCATTCGCTTATTACAGAGAAATGAAGCAGTATTGGTTATATATTAGATAATTGTGCACTGCTTTAGAGGTATGCCAACAAATCCATTTGCATTTCATAAATATTTATGCATATTTAGTATGGGTTTAAGCTTGGCAATTATTTATATGTAAAATTTGTTAGCCTATTAATATAATAGATATACATACATATTAGAGCTTTATGGAAAAATATAATTTTGATAACGTTTTCCCAAAAAATTGTATAGTTAAATTACATTTTATTATAAGTATATGTAATTGAAAATTTAATTTTTTCATGATTTTATGGCACAACAATATAAAATTTTTAGTTTTTCATTTGTTTATTAAAACTTTGGAATATAAGGCGATGATAGTTATCTCATTTTTATTATAGAATTCTACGAAAAAGATGTTTGATTATTATTTTTTTAAAAAGGCAATTTTTCATATTATATAGAATTGACGGCAATGGGTGTATCTATTTCAATCTCTTTTTTTTTTTCTTGATGAATTTCAATACAGAAAGTTAAAACATTGATTGCTTCTTTTCTAAAAATTTTATTTTTAAACTATTTTCGTTTATAATAAAGCGTGCGAGATATGAGAAAAACAAATTGTCACTTTTTTTAATCCTTTGGTATATAACAACACATATTGGGGCAACTCTCATGCGGAAACAAATTGGCTATTCGCGCCGACGCCATCTATTTGGAGTGTAACATTTCAATATACATATGAGTTCAACGCCGAATCTACTGTTTGAACTCAATGAGCGAGAGAATTGGAGTGTTTACGCATATATGTATATGTGTATATAAATAGATATGAGTATGAAATTGGTTTGACGTTTATTTTGAAGGGGTGGAAATTTGGAAATATGAGTTCGTGTAATATTAAAGAGTATTAATGAGCG
This sequence comes from Campiglossa producta, assembly GCA_964058755.1. Lineage (NCBI taxonomy): Eukaryota > Metazoa > Arthropoda > Insecta > Diptera > Tephritidae > Campiglossa > Campiglossa producta. The sequence goes on along the minus strand of CAXKVI010000002.1, from coordinate 104,932,257 downwards.
AGAGAACGAAAATAGAGAAGTATGGGTTGTATTTAAAAAAAATGTATTATACATGGCGTGGTTTTAAAACTTTTTAGTGGGGGTCAATTACAAATTCTGGTTAGGTCAAAAAAAGTGTGAGGGTTTTCTAGCTTTTTTCTTTAACCATAACTTAGCAATATTTAAAAGACACTTTATATGGATTTTTCTTTTGATTTAAAGAAAAAAAAATTTATATTGATTTTTAAAAAAATTCTATTCAATTTGGTCTAGACTTGTTTGGGGCTCGGGTTGCAAATCTGCCCTTTTAAAAGTTAATACATATATACATTTGAAAAGAAATTATTTGTTGTCTTCAGTAAAATTATCACTTGGTTTAGTTCAAAATAATGTAGTATCCATAAAATATTTTGTCGATTTTTATACTTTAAATAAGGAATTTGTCAGCAACTCTATCTCAATCGATAGAATTTGAAAAAAAATTCGCAAATTGCAGCTTTCATCTTCAAAAATTTGAGCAGTCGGACTTATATTAATGGTAATTTTTTGAAATAATTACCAAAAAAAAAAAAAACAAAAAGAAATTGTATAAGCGGTTATAGCATTTCTATAATGGGTGGTATGTATGTATATTTATGATATAAAATTATTATTTCACATAGCTTTCCGTAAACTAAAAATATTCGCACCAAATTTTTTTCTTCTCGAAAATAGAGATCACAAACATAAAAATATTGTTTATAAAAATATTAAAAAGTCAAGATTAGAAATATAAAAATATATAAAAAATATAAACAATTTTCAATGACAAAAAAGAAAAAAAATTTTGGCCTATAGCTGTGTAACTAACTGTACTCGAACCATCAACCGCTCGACCACTACCCACTAACGCTTCCCACTGGGCTATCGCTTTATTTACAAATTGATTGTCAGATAACCAATTTAAGTTGCATGAAAAATTTTCATTCGCTTATTACAGATAAATGAAGCAGTATTGGTTATATATTAGATAATTGTGCACTGCCTTAGAGGTATGCCAACAAATAAATATGCATTTCATAGATATTTATGCATATTTAGTATGGGTTTAAGCTTGGCAATGGTTTATATGTAAAATTTGTTAGCCTATTAATATAATAGATAATGGACCAAAGTACTCAATGAGCGAGGGAATGAAAATAATTTCTCTCTCATAATAGGACGTGTTTAATGAGGGAGAGAATGAAGATAAAGAGTGGTTTCCTTTGAAGTTCAGCCAACTTCGAAATATGAGTTTGACGCTATTACTCTAACTCTCAAAGAGCGAGAGAATCAAAATATTTCCATTGCTGGTATTTTACACACATATACAAATTTCTCAAAATAAGCGTGGTACTCCAACAACAGTAGCCATATTGAATTATTATTTTATATTTTTTTGAAACATTTTTTTGGTTTGGTGGTACGCAAGCCAACTTTGATTGCGACATATTTTTTTCAAATTAAAAGTTTGACCATGGTTGCCCTATTTCACATTTTAATAATGGTGTTATGAGAACATAAAACTTTGTAGAATTTCATTTTAAACAAATCTATTACATCGGAATTTTTCCGAGCAGTTCTAGCGGTTTCAAGATATCCAATTCAGCCTGCAACTTCTCATGCCCTTGGTGTCTTGTCCATAATCAATTCCTTGAATAAATTTTTTTTAATATGGAATTCTACAATTAAGTGAAGCTTTATTGGGCTTTTGAATCTCTATTTAGATATACATATATACATACATATTAGAGCTTTATGGATAAATATAATTTTGATAACGTTTTCCCAAAAAATTGTATAGTTAAATTACATTTTATTAAAGTATATGTAATTGAAAATTTAATTTTTTCATGATTTTATGGCACAACAATATAACATTTTTAGTTTTTCATTTGTTTATTTAAACTTTGGAATATAAGGCGACGATAGTTATCTCATTTTTATTATAGAATTCTACGAAAAAGATGTTTGATTTTTATTTTTTTAAAAAAGCAAATTTTCATATTATATAGAATTGACGGCAATGGGTGTATCTATTTCAATCTCATTCTTTTTTTTTTTTTTCTTGATGAATTTCAATACAGAAAGTTAAAACATTGATTGCTTCTTTCCTAAAAATTTTATTTTTAAACTATTTTCGTTTATAATAAAGCGTGCGAGATATGAGAAAAACAAATTGCTACTTTTTTTTAATCCTTTGGTACATAACAACACATATTGGGGCAACTCTCATGCGGAAACAAATTGGCTATTCGCGCCGACGCCATCTATTTGGAGTGTAACATTTCAATATACATATGAGTTCAACGCCGAATCTACTGTTTGAACTCAATGAGCGAGAGAATTGGAGTGTTTACGCATATATGTATATGTGTATATAAATAGATATGAGTATGAAATTGGTTTGACGTTTATTTTGAAGGGGTGGAAATTTGGAAATATGAGTTCGTGTAATATTAATGAGCGAGAGAACGAAAATAGAGAAGTATGGGTTGTATTTAAAAAAAATGTATTATACATGGCGTGGTTTTAAAACTTTTTAGTGGGGGTCAATTACAAATTCTGGTTAGGTCAAAAAAAGTGTGAGGGTTTTCTAGCTTTTTTCTTTAACCATAACTTAGCAATATTTAAAAGACACTTTATATGGATTTTTCTTTTGATTTAAAGAAAAAAAAATTTATATTGATTTTTAAAAAAATTCTATTCAATTTGGTCTAGACTTGTTTGGGGCTCGGGTTGCAAATCTGCCCTTTTAAAAGTTAATACATATATACATTTGAAAAGAAATTATTTGTTGTCTTCAGTAAAATTATCACTTGGTTTAGTTCAAAATAATGTAGTATCCATAAAATATTTTGTCGATTTTTATACTTTAAATAAGGAATTTGTCAGCAACTCTATCTCAATCGATAGAATTTGAAAAAAAATTCGCAAATTGCAGCTTTCATCTTCAAAAATTTGAGCAGTCGGACTTATATTAATGGTAATTTTTTGAAATAATTACCAAAAAAAAAAAAAAAAACAAAAAGAAATTGTATAAGCGGTTATAGCATTTCTATAATGGGTGGTATGTATGTATATTTATGATATAAAATTATTATTTCACATGGCTTTCCGTAAACTAAAAATATTCGCACCAAATTTTTTTCTTCTCGAAAATAGAGATCACAAACATAAAAATATTGTTTATAAAAATATTAAAAAGTCAAGATTAGAAATATAAAAATATATAAAAAATATAAACAATTTTCAATGACAAAAAAGAAAAAAAATTTTGGCCTATAGCTGTGTAACTAACTGTACTCGAACCATCAACCGCTCGACCACTACCCACTAACGCTTCCCACTGGGCTATTGCTTTATTTACAAATTGATTGTCAGATAACCAATTTAAGTTGCATGAAAAATTTTCATTCGCTTATTACAGATAAATGAAGCAGTATTGGTTATATATTAGATAATTGTGCACTGCCTTAGAGGTATGCCAACAAATAAATATGCATTTCATAAATATTTATGCATATTTAGTATGGGTTTAAGCTTGGCAATGGTTTATATGTAAAATTTGTTAGCCTATTAATATAATAGATAATGGACCAAAGTACTCAATGAGCGAGGGAATGAAAATAATTTCTCTCTCATAATAGGACGTGTTTAATGAGGGAGAGAATGAAGATAAAGAGTGGTTTCCTTTGAAGTTCAGCCAACTTCGAAATATGAGTTTGACGCTATTACTCTAACTCTCAAAGAGCGAGAGAATCAAAATATTTCCATTGCTGGTATTTTACACACATATACAAATTTCTCAAAATAAGCGTGGTACTCCAACAACAGTAGCCATATTGAATTATTATTTTATATTTTTTTGAAACATTTTTTTGGTTTGGTGGTACGCAAGCCAACTTTGATTGCGACATATTTTTTTCAAATTAAAAGTTTGACCATGGTTGCCCTATTTCACATTTTAATAATGGTGTTATGAGAACATAAAACTTTGTAGAATTTCATTTTAAACAAATCTATTACATCGGAATTTTTCCGAGCAGTTCTAGCGGTTTCAAGATATCCAATTCAGCCTGCAACTTCTCATGCCCTTGGTGTCTTGTCCATAATCAATTCCTTGAATAAATTTTTTTTAATATGGAATTCTACAATTAAGTGAAGCTTTATTGGGCTTTTGAATCTCTATTTAGATATACATATATACATACATATTAGAGCTTTATGGATAAATATAATTTTGATAACGTTTTCCCAAAAAATTGTATAGTTAAATTACATTTTATTAAAGTATATGTAATTGAAAATTTAATTTTTTCATGATTTTATGGCACAACAATATAACATTTTTAGTTTTTCATTTGTTTATTTAAACTTTGGAATATAAGGCGACGATAGTTATCTCATTTTTATTATAGAATTCTACGAAAAAGATGTTTGATTTTTATTTTTTTAAAAAAGCAAATTTTCATATTATATAGAATTGACGGCAATGGGTGTATCTATTTCAATCTCATTCTTTTTTTTTTTTTTCTTGATGAATTTCAATACAGAAAGTTAAAACATTGATTGCTTCTTTCCTAAAAATTTTATTTTTAAACTATTTTCGTTTATAATAAAGCGTGCGAGATATGAGAAAAACAAATTGTTACTTTTTTTTAATCCTTTGGTACATAACAACACATATTGGGGCAACTCTCATGCGGAAACAAATTGGCTATTCGCGCCGACGCCATCTATTTGGAGTGTAACATTTCAATATACATATGAGTTCAACGCCGAATCTACTGTTTGAACTCAATGAGCGAGAGAATTGGAGTGTTTACGCATATATGTATATGTGTATATAAATAGATATGAGTATGAAATTGGTTTGACGTTTATTTTGAAGGGGTGGAAATTTGGAAATATGAGTTCGTGTAATATTAAAGAGTATTAATGAGCGAGAGAACGAAAATAGAGAAGTATGGGTTGTATTTAAAAAAAATGTATTATACATGGCGTGGTTTTAAAACTTTTTAGTGGGGGTCAATTACAAATTCTGGTTAGGTCAAAAAAAGTGTGAGGGTTTTCTAGCTTTTTTCTTTAACCATAACTTAGCAATATTTAAAAGACACTTTATATGGATTTTTCTTTTGATTTAAAGAAAAAAAAATTTATATTGATTTTTAAAAAAATTCTATTCAATTTGGTCTAGACTTGTTTGGGGCTCGGGTTGCAAATCTACCCTTTTAAAAGTTAATACATATATACATTTGAAAAGAAATTATTTGTTGTCTTCAGTAAAATTATCACTTGGTTTAGTTCAAAATAATGTAGTATCCATAAAATATTTTGTCGATTTTTATACTTTAAATAAGGAATTTGTCAGCAACTCTATCTCAATCGATAGAATTTGAAAAAAAATTCGCAAATTGCAGCTTTCATCTTCAAAAATTTGAGCAGTCGGACTTATATTAATGGTAATTTTTTGAAATAATTACCAAAAAAAAAAAACAAAAAGAAATTGTATAAGCGGTTATAGCATTTCTATAATGGGTGGTATGTATGTATATTTATGATATAAAATTATTATTTCACATAGCTTTCCGTAAACTAAAAATATTCGCACCAAATTTTTTTCTTCTCGAAAATAGAGATCACAAACATAAAAATATTGTTTATAAAAATATTAAAAAGTCAAGATTAGAAATATAAAAATATATAAAAAATATAAACAATTTTCAATGACAAAAAAGAAAAAAAATTTTGGCCTATAGCTGTGTAACTAACTGTACTCGAACCATCAACCGCTCGACCACTACCCACTAACGCTTCCCACTGGGCTATCGCTTTATTTACAAATTGATTGTCAGATAACCAATTTAAGTTGCATGAAAAATTTTCATTCGCTTATTACAGATAAATGAAGCAGTATTGGTTATATATTAGATAATTGTGCACTGCCTTAGAGGTATGCCAACAAATAAATATGCATTTCATAGATATTTATGCATATTTAGTATGGGTTTAAGCTTGGCAATGGTTTATATGTAAAATTTGTTAGCCTATTAATATAATAGATAATGGACCAAAGTACTCAATGAGCGAGGGAATGAAAATAATTTCTCTCTCATAATAGGACGTGTTTAATGAGGGAGAGAATGAAGATAAAGAGTGGTTTCCTTTGAAGTTCAGCCAACTTCGAAATATGAGTTTGACGCTATTACTCTAACTCTCAAAGAGCGAGAGAATCAAAATATTTCCATTGCTGGTATTTTACACACATATACAAATTTCTCAAAATAAGCGTGGTACTCCAACAACAGTAGCCATATTGAATTATTATTTTATATTTTTTTGAAACATTTTTTTGGTTTGGTGGTACGCAAGCCAACTTTGATTGCGACATATTTTTTTCAAATTAAAAGTTTGACCATGGTTGCCCTATTTCACATTTTAATAATGGTGTTATGAGAACATAAAACTTTGTAGAATTTCATTTTAAACAAATCTATTACATCGGAATTTTTCCGAGCAGTTCTAGCGGTTTCAAGATATCCAATTCAGCCTGCAACTTCTCATGCCCTTGGTGTCTTGTCCATAATCAATTCCTTGAATAAATTTTTTTAATATGGAATTCTACAATTAAGTGAAGCTTTATTGGGCTTTTGAATCTCTATTTAGATATACATATATACATACATATTAGAGCTTTATGGATAAATATAATTTTGATAACGTTTTCCCAAAAAATTGTATAGTTAAATTACATTTTATTATAAGTATATGTAATTGAAAATTTAATTTTTTCATGATTTTATGGCACAACAATATAACATTTTTAGTTTTTCATTTGTTTATTTAAACTTTGGAATATAAGGCGACGATAGTTATCTCATTTTTATTATAGAATTCTACGAAAAAGATGTTTGATTTTTATTTTTTTAAAAAAGCAAATTTTCATATTATATAGAATTGACGGCAATGGGTGTATCTATTTCAATCTCATTCTTTTTTTTTTTTCTTGATGAATTTCAATACAGAAAGTTAAAACATTGATTGCTTCTTTCCTAAAAATTTTATTTTTAAACTATTTTCGTTTATAATAAAGCGTGCGAGATATGAGAAAAACAAATTGTTACTTTTTTTTAATCCTTTGGTACATAACAACACATATTGGGGCAACTCTCATGCGGAAACAAATTGGCTATTCGCGCCGACGCCATCTATTTGGAGTGTAACATTTCAATATACATATGAGTTCAACGCCGAATCTACTGTTTGAACTCAATGAGCGAGAGAATTGGAGTGTTTACGCATATATGTATATGTGTATATAAATAGATATGAGTATGAAATTGGTTTGACGTTTATTTTGAAGGGGTGGAAATTTGGAAATATGAGTTCGTGTAATATTAATGAGCGAGAGAACGAAAATAGAGAAGTATGGGTTGTATTTAAAAAAAATGTATTATACATGGCGTGGTTTTAAAACTTTTTAGTGGGGGTCAATTACAAATTCTGGTTAGGTCAAAAAAAGTGTGAGGGTTTTCTAGCTTTTTTCTTTAACCATAACTTAGCAATATTTAAAAGACACTTTATATGGATTTTTCTTTTGATTTAAAGAAAAAAAAATTTATATTGATTTTTAAAAAAATTCTATTCAATTTGGTCTAGACTTGTTTGGGGCTCGGGTTGCAAATCTGCCCTTTTAAAAGTTAATACATATATACATTTGAAAATAAATTATTTGTTGTCTTCAGTAAAATTATCACTTGGTTTAGTTCAAAATAATGTAGTATCCATAAAATATTTTGTCGATTTTTATACTTTAAATAAGGAATTTGTCAGCAACTCTATCTCAATCGATAGAATTTGAAAAAAATTCGCAAATTGCAGCTTTCATCTTCAAAAATTTGAGCAGTCGGACTTATATTAATGGTAATTTTTTGAAATAATTACCAAAAAAAAAAAAAAAAACAAAAAGAAATTGTATAAGCGGTTATAGCATTTCTATAATGGGTGGTATGTATGTATATTTATGATATAAAATTATTATTTCACATGGCTTTCCGTAAACTAAAAATATTCGCACCAAATTTTTTTCTTCTCGAAAATAGAGATCACAAACATAAAAATATTGTTTATAAAAATATTAAAAAGTCAAGATTAGAAATATAAAAATATATAAAAAATATAAACAATTTTCAATGACAAAAAAGAAAAAAAATTTTGGCCTATAGCTGTGTAACTAACTGTACTCGAACCATCAACCGCTCGACCACTACCCACTAACGCTTCCCACTGGGCTATTGCTTTATTTACAAATTGATTGTCAGATAACCAATTTAAGTTGCATGAAAAATTTTCATTCGCTTATTACAGATAAATGAAGCAGTATTGGTTATATATTAGATAATTGTGCACTGCCTTAGAGGTATGCCAACAAATAAATATGCATTTCATAAATATTTATGCATATTTAGTATGGGTTTAAGCTTGGCAATGGTTTATATGTAAAATTTGTTAGCCTATTAATATAATAGATACTGGGTTGTACGTAAAACAAAACAATTTCGGAAAATCAACACGAACCTTTTAACATGAAACGTATGGTTAAAATAACATGAAGTACTTCTGCATAAGAATTACATTAGTGTGTATCCCTTACACTATATTCGGTTTGTTTTAACATGAACAAGTGTTGTTTTCGACTGCCATCTGTTCCCCAACATTTTAACATGAAGCGTATGGTTAGAATAACATGAAATATTTCTGTATTAGAATTACATTAGTGTGTATCCCTTACACTATATTCGGTTTGTTTTTACATGAACAAGTGTTGTTTTCGAGCATCATCTGTTCCCCATCAAAGCTTGTGAACAGAATTCTTCTCAAAAGAACAGAATTTATGTCAGTGTGTAGATACCGACTTGATGAAAAGTTGTAGATATTATAAATAATTAATATATTGTGAAATTTATAGTTTCTTAACTTGCGAATAAGTTGTGAAGTTTTGCAAAAAGTTTTGGGTAAGTAATTTGTGTTGTTTTTCATATTTTGTAAACGTTTCCTGCTAAAACACGTCCAAAAATGTCGGGGTAGGTTAAAAACAACGCGCACTATACATAAATACCATGGAAACGCTTTAGGATTAGGGATACCGGGTAGAAAAGGCGTCGTTTGATACTTATCCCTACATTAATTGGACGTGTGCTACCAGTTTTACAATCGCTTGGATAATTTAAAGAGCTTTCAATGAAACAATTTTTATTTAATTTTCAGATTGGGGCTTGTTGTTGCTGTTTTCGATGCAGAAGTTGCCAATGATTGCATTAAAATAAGAATATGTATATGTATGTACATATGTGTACTTTTATTATTTAACATGCTACATGATAGATCGTGTTAATTTAACATGATGATCGTGTTAATTTAACATGATAAAAAAAAAAAAAAAACTAATGGCGGCGATATACCTACAGGTTATCATCATAACCTCTAACGAGATTTTTAGCCGAGCTTCTCTTTCCAACTTGTGGTGTGTTGCTTTTTGAGTTTTTCCTACAAGTTGGCGGGACCTACAGTTTTTTGCCGACTCCGAACGGCACTTGCAAAGCAAATGAATTTTTTGCTGAGAAGCTTCTCATGGCAGAAATACACCCGGAGAGTTTGCCAAACTACTGCCGAGGGGCGACCCCGTTTTAGAAAAATTTTTTTTCTAAATAATTTTTGATGTTACTTTTAATTCGCTGGACTATGGTCAGATCTGCGTAAAGCTCGTACAGCTCATCGTTAAATCTCCTTCGATACTCGCCGTCGGCATCACGGGAAGGACCATAAATCTTCCGGAGAACTTTTCTCTCAAATACTCCAAGGGCCATCTCATCTTCTCTTGACATTGGCCATGAATCTGAGCCATACATCAGGACAGGTATGATGAGAGACTTATAGAGCGCGATCTTTGTTCTTCGAGAGAGGACTTTACTTCTCAATTGCCTACTCAGTCCAAAGTAGCACTTGTTCGCAAGAGTGATTCTCCGTTGGATTTCTAGACTGATATTATTTTCGGTGTTAATGCTGGTTCCCAAATAGACGAAGTCCCTCACAGTTTCAAATTTGTAACTATGAACAGTGACGTGGCTGCCAAGGCGCAGGTGCGCCGATTCTTTCTTTGATGACAGCAAATACTTCGTCTTGTCCTCGTTGACCGCAAGACCCACTTTTTTCGCTTCTTTATCCAGTCCAGAGAAGGCAGCGCTTACGGCGCGGTTGTTAAGGCCAATGATATCAATATCATCGGCATACGCCAGCAATTGCACGCTCTTGTAAAAGATTGTACCATTGCGGTTTAGCTCTGCTGCTCGAATTATCTTCTCCAGCATCAGGTTGAAGAAATCGCACGAAAGGGAGTCGCTCTGTCTGAAGCCTCGTTTGGTTTCAAATGGTTCAGAGAGGTCCTTCCCGACTCTGACGGAGCTGTTAGTATTGCTCAACGTCATTTGGCAAAGCCGTATAAGCTTTGCAGGGAAGTCAAATTCAGACATGGCGGCATACAGGCAACTCCTTTTTGCGCTGTCAAAAGCGGCTTTGAAATCGACAAAGAGATGGTGTGTGTCGATTCTTTTGTCATGGGTCTTCTCCAGGATTTGGCGTATCGTGAAAATCTGGTCGATGGTAGACTTACCAGGTCTAAAGCCACACTGATAAGGTCCAATCAGCTTGTCTACGATGGGCTTCAGTCTTTCACACAATACGCTAGAAAGAACCTTATATGCGATATTAAGAAGGCTGATTCCGCGGTAGTTGGTGCGGTTAGCGGGATCGCCTTTCTTGTGGATTGGGCAGAGCACACTTAAATTCCAATCTGGAGGCATGCACTCGTCTGACCATATTCTGCATAAGAGCTGATGCATGCTTTTTACCAGCTCTTCGCCTCCGTGTTTGAACAGCTCGGCGGGTAGTCCGTCTTTTCCAGGCGCTTTGTTGTTTTTGAGCCGGGATATAGCTATCCTCACTTCATCATAGTCAGGTGGTGGGACGACTTTTCCATCGTCAGGGATTGGGGTATCGGGTTCGACGTCTCCCTCGCAATTTAGCAGTGAGGAGAAGTGCTCCCTCCATAATTTAAGTACACTCTGTACGTCGGTTACCAGGTCGCCATTATTGTCCTTACAGGAACTTGCCCCGGTCTTAAAACCTTCCGTCATCCGCCGGATCTTTTCATAGAATTTTCGGGCATCATTCCTGTCAGCCAGCATCTCAAGCTCCTCACACTCACGCCTTTCGGCCTCACGTTTCTTTTTTCTGAAAAGGCGTCTCTCTTCCTTCTTTGCCTCACGATAGCGTTGCCATACACTGCGGGTTGCGCCCGTTCGCAACGTCTTCCTGTAGGCAGCGTCCTTTTTGTCCGAGGCAGTGCTGCATTCCTCATCGTACCAGTTGTTTTTGCGGGCTCGCTGGAACCCTATAGTGGCCTCAGCGGCGGTACGTAATGAGTGAGAGATATGCTTCCATTGCTCGGTTGCATCGTTAGGTCGAGGATTGCTCTCCGATAGCAGGTGTGAGAGTCGAGTGGAAAAATTGTCAGCTGTCTGTGTCGTGCGCAGCTTCTCGACGTCAAATTTTCCTTCCGTTACTGTGCGCACTTTCTTTGCTACACAGAGGCGTGTGCGTATCTTGGCTGCAACAAGATAATGGTCCGAGTCGATATTGGGACCACGAAGGGTACGCACGTCCAAAACGGTGGAGCTATGTCTGCCGTCGATCATGACATGATCAATCTGGTTTCTTGTTCTTTGATCAGGAGACAGCCATGTGGCTTGGTGTATTCGTTTATGCTGGAACCTGGTACTACTGATGACCATATTGCGAGCAGCGGCGAAATCAATCAACCTAATGCCGTTGGGGGATGTTATATCATGGAGACTAAATTTTCCAACTGTTGGACCAAAGACTCCTTCCTTGCCCACCTTCGCATTAAAGTCGCCGAGCACGATTTTGATATCATGTTGGGGGCAGCGATCATAAGTCTGTTCAAGTTTATCGTAGAAGGAGTCCTCTGCGTCGTCCGTCTCCTCAGTCGGCGCATAGGCGCAGATAAATGTTATGTTGAAAAATTTCGCTTTGATGCGGATCGCAGCGACACGCTCGTCCACGGGGGTGAACGCTAGTACTTGGCGGCGAAGTCTCTTTCCCACCACGAATCTTACACCACGCGCTTTGCCGCGTGTCTGGCCACTGTAGTATACGTCACAAGGTCCGATGGTCGTCTTTCCTTGTCCCGTCCATCGCATTTCCTGCAGGGCGGTGATGTCAGCCTTTGCGTTAACGAGGACATCAACCAGTCGGGCAGCGGTACCGTCCCTTGAAAGGGTCCGGACATTCCCGGTACATGCCCTAATATCCAAATCATTATGCCTTATTCGTTTTGCCGGGTCGTCAACATTAAAGGGGGTTCTCATCCGAGGCTTTAATACATTTTTCATTGGACTAAATTTTTTACGTGGCGGGTCCCAAACCCAGCGCACAACCCGTTTCGGGGTTTTTGGAAAATATTTACACATTTATATAGCGAGCCGCTTGCTTCAAGACAGACGCCCGCTTGCAGCCGCACCTCATGGTGAACAGACGCTGCGCAAAAACCTCGGTGAGCCCTTAAACCAAGTATGTCAGAGTGGCCCCACCGGGGCTCCCTCTCTTTCTGCCGCGAGCCTAGGTAGCTCCCGTTGCCCAGAGTGCACGAACGAGGACGCAAGAGTCGGGATTGAGCAAGGTCACTTAGCAACCACACTCCATTACACTCCAGGCAGATCGTGTTAATAAATTATACAAGCATTATATTCTTTCATACCTGAAAATATGTATGTTAAAGGTTTTCGATAAATGAATTAATTATTAAAAAAATCAAAAACAAGGTGTTTTATTTTAAGGGTTAATTTAACAATAAAAACCTGTAACAATAAAATCCTGTTAAATTAACATGATAGATAGTGTTGATTTAACATAACATATCGTGTCAATTTCACATGATAGATCGTGTAAATTTAACAGGACGAAAGTGTTATTTCAACATAGTATAGTGTTAATTTAACATGTCTGATCGTGTTGATTTAACAAGAAAAATAATGTTGTATCAACAGGAAATCATGTTGATTCAAACCTTTGTGATCATGTTAAATTCACACTGTTCCTTCATGTTGATTTAACATGTAGGAACAGTGAAACAATAGCTTCATGTTAGAACAACATGAGCGATAGTGTTGAAAAATAATAACCTGAAAAAGTGTTAAAAAAGTGTTGATTCAACATGAAAATTATTCTGTGTGCAGGTAATGTATTGTGTTGTATTTTTTTAGGGTCCTTTGCCAGATATGAGTCCGGTACTTTCTGGTGAATAGCAACTTGTGGTACTAGCCCGACTGTCTTGGGAACGATTTCGTTGACGCCGTAGCCGGGGTCGAAGTGGATTTTAGTCGCCTCTTACGACTAGCATACCTACCTCGGGTATATTCTAAACCATAATCCGCAGGGGTTAGTAGTGAAGATACTGGAGATGGTCCTACTTCCTCACTACACAACAAAACAAAGGTGAGCTGTACATGAATTCCAGTTTTCGCTAGTGCTTAATATCCATCTCCTAAAATCTCTAAATTCATTTTGCCAAATTTTAGCGACTTTTGCGATTCTAGTGAAAGAAAATCTCTATGGCGCATAATCATAGTCAACTTAAAGCATGCGTTCAATAAAATTAGAGCATACTTTAAAGAAAAGTATACTTCATCTTATTCATAGTCGAGTTAAAGTTGACTTTTTCAGTTAGAGCCATTGCTAAAGGTACGGGACCTATGTCGAAAAAAAAAATGTCGAATTTCCAAGACCGAATTTAAAAAAATTTTAAAATACCGAAGAGATTTTTGACCGCAAAAAAAAATGTCGAAAAAATGCAAATGACTGAAAAAGGTCGAAATCTGGATGCTTAATGTAAAACTTCGGAAATTTGAGTTTAACAACGTGTTTTATGACAGTATACAATTATTTATCACTTCTTACCTCTTACCAAGAACTTTTCAACCATTTTCCAATACAAAGTCTATCAAAATTTTCCCCTTGTTAGAGGTAACAACAGAAATATTCTCAGACATTTTCGGGCTACAAACTGCACATGTAAAAATTAAGATTAAGAATGACTTATGATTTGTACTTATTAAAAGCATAACACTAATCATTTGGTAATGGTCATTTCGAGAAAGTTACCGTTATCTTATTGAGCTAAACTATGCTGGAGTTACCAATGGCAAAAATAAATCGATGTGTCTTTGATGCGAAGTCTATGTACATTTGTTTCGCTATATATGTACATCGATGCTTAGACTTGGTTAGTTTTCTAATATGTGTATATTTTTCTAATTACGTGCATATTTTTGAACAAGGAAAAGATGTTGGTCCAATTTACTTTTGTTTTTGGACAAGTGAGAAACCGAAATAACGTTTAAACGTTCAAAACTTCACAATTTTTATAGAAACATCGATACATCAAATATAATATATACATCAAAATTTTTTTTCGACATTTTTAGTTTCGACTTCTTTTTTTTCGACATATCGTACCAGACCCATTGCTAAAGCTAGAGCGTCGAATGGGTCTGGTACGATATGTCGAAACTAAAAAAAAATTTGCCGAAAACACAAAAGGTCTAAAAAAAAATGTCGAAAAAAATATATAAGATGTAGAAACAATGTAATGAATGAAGTGTAAATCATCATCATTTATTGGCGCTTAACCGCCTAAGCGATTTTGGCCGTTTCGTATCAAAGCACGCCAGTCATTCCTTTTTAGCGATAACCGACGCCAATTGGAAACCCCAAGGTAGTTCAAGTCATCCTCCACCTGTTGTTTCCATCTCAGTCGAGGCCTCCCCCTTCCTCTGCTGCCGAATTCAGGCGACGATAGGAAAACCTTCTGTGCTGGAGCTTCTTTGTCCATTCGCATAACATGGCCCAGCCAGCGGAGTCTTTGGGCTTTAATTCGCTGGACTATGGTCAGATCTGCGTAGAGCTCGTACAGCTCATCGTTAAATTTCCTTCGATACTCGCCGTTGGCATCACGGGAAGGACCATAAATCTTCCGGAGAACTTTTCTCTCAAATACTCCAAGGGCCATCTCATCTTCTCTTGACATTGTCCATGAATCTGAGCCATACATCAGGACAGGTATGATGAGAGACTTATAGAGCGTGATCTTTGTTCTTCGAGAGAGGACTTTACTTCTCAATTGCCTACTCAGTCCAAAGTAGCACCTGTTGGCAACAGTGATTCTCCGCTGGATTTCTAGACTGATATTATTTTCGGTGTTGATACTGGTTCCCAAATAGACGAAGTCCCTCACAGTTTCAAATTTGTAACTATCAACAGTGACATGGCTGCCAAGGCGCAGGTGCGCCGATTCTTTCTTTGATGACAGCAAATACTTCGTCTTGTCCTCGTTCACGGCAAGACCCACTTTTTTCGCTTCCTTATCCAGTCCAGAGAAGGCAGCGCT
Organism: Campiglossa producta; assembly: GCA_964058755.1. Classification (NCBI taxonomy): domain Eukaryota; kingdom Metazoa; phylum Arthropoda; class Insecta; order Diptera; family Tephritidae; genus Campiglossa; species Campiglossa producta. The sequence goes on along the minus strand of CAXKVI010000002.1, from coordinate 104,916,734 downwards.
TACGGCGCGGTTGTTAAGGCCAATGATATCAATATCATCGGCATACGCCAGCAATTGCACGCTCTTGTAAAAGATTGTACCATTGCGGTTTAGCTCTGCTGCTCGAATTATCTTCTCCAGCATCAGATTGAAGAAATCGCACGAAAGGGAGTCGCCCTGTCTGAAGCCTCGTTTGGTTTCAAATGGCTCAGAGAGGTCCTTCCCGATTCTGACGGAGCTGTTGGTATTTCTCAACGTCATTTGGCAAAGCCGTATAAGCTTTGCAGGGATGTCAAATTCAGACATGGCGGCATACAGGCAACTCCTTTTTACGCTGTCAAAAGCGGCTTTAAAATCGACAAAGAGATGGTGAGTGTCGATTCTCTTATCATGGGTCTTCTCCAGGATTTGGCGTATCGTGAAAATCTGGTCGATGGTAGACTTACCAGGTCTAAAGCCACACTGATAAGGTCCAATCAGATTGTCTACGATGGGCTTCAGCCTTTCACACAATACGCTAGAAAGAACCTTATATGCGATATTAAGAAGACTGATTCCGCGGTGGTTGGTGCGGTTAGCGCGATCGCCTTTCTTGTGGATTGGGCAAAGCACACTTAAATTCCAATCCGGAGGCATGCATTCGTTGACCATATTCTGCATAAGAGCTGATGCATGCTTTTTACCAGCTCTTCGCCTCCGTGTTTGAACAGCTCGGCGGGTAGTCCGTCTTTTCCAGGCGCTTTGTTGTTTTTGAGCCGGGATATAGCTATCCTCGCTTCATCATAGTCAGGTGGTGGGACGACTTTTCCATCGTCAGGGATTGGGGTATCGGGTTCGACGTCTCCCTCGCAATTTAGCAGTGAGGAGAAGTGCTCCCTCCATAATTTAAGTACACTTTGTACGTCGGTTACCAGGTCGCCATTATTGTCCTTACAGGAGCTTGCCCCGGTCTTAAAACCTTCCGTCATCCGCCGGATCTTTTCATAGAATTTTCAGGCATCATTCCTGTCAGCCAGCATCTCAAGCTCCTCACACTCACGCCTTTCGGCCTCACTTTTCTTTTTTCTGAAAAGGCGTCTCTCTTCCTTCTTTGCTTCACGATATTGTTGCCATACACTGCGGGTTGCACCCGTTCGCAACGTCTCCTTGTAGGCAGCGTCCATTTTTTTCGAGGCAGTTTTGCATTCCTCATCGTACCTGTTGTTCTTGCGGACTCGCTGGAACCCTATAGTGGCCTCAGCGGCGGTACGCAATGAGTGAGAGATATGCTTCCATTGCTCGGTTACATCGTTAGGTCGAGGATTGCCCGCTGCTAGCAGGTGTGAGAGTCGAGTTGTGAAATTATCAGCTGTCTGTGTCATGCGCAGCTTCTCGACGTCAAACTTTCCTTCCGTTACTGTGCGCACTTTCTTCGTTGCACAGAGGCGTGTGCGTATCTTGGCTGCGACAAGATAATGGTCAGAGTCAATATTGGGACCACGCAGTGTACGCACGTCCAGAACGGTGGAGCTATGTCTGCCGTCAATCAAGACATGACCAATCTGGTTTCTAGTTCTTTGATCAGGGGACAGCCATGTGGCTTGGTGTATTCGCTTATGCTGGAACCTGGTACTATTGATGACCATATTGCGAGCAGCGGCGAAGTCAATCAACCTAGTGCCGTTGGGGGATGTTATATCGTGGAGACTGAATTTTCCAACTGTGGGACCAAAGACTCCTTCCTTGCCCACCTTGGCATTAAAGTCGCCGAGCACGATTTTGATATCATGCTGGGGGCAGCGATCATAAGTCTGTTCAAGTTTATCGTAGAAGGAGTCCTTCTCTGCGTCGTCCGTCTCCTCAGTCGGCGCATAGGCGCAGATAAATGTTATGTTGAAAAACCTCGCCTTGATGCGGATCGCAGCGAGACGCTCGTTCACAGGAGTGAACGCTAATACTTGGCGGCGAAGTCTCTTTCCCACCACGAATCCTACACCACGCGCTTTGCCGCGTGTCTGGCCACTGTAGTATACGTCACAAGGACCGATGGTCGTCTTTCCTTGCCCCGTCCATCGCATTTCCTGCAGGGCGGTGATGTCGGCCTTTACGCCTACGAGGACATCAACCAGTCGGGCAGCGGTACTGTCCCTTGAAAGGGTCCGGACATTCCCGGTACATGCCCTAATATCCAAATCATTATGCCTTATTCATTTTGCCGGGTCGTCAACATTAAAGGGGGTTCTCATCCGAGGCTTTGCATTTGTTTTCATTGGAATTAAGTTTTTTACGTGGCGGGTCCCATACCCAACGCACAACCCGTTTCGGGGTTTTGGAATATATTTACACATTTATATAGCGAGCCGCTTGCTTCAAGACAGACGCCGACTTGCAGCCGCACCTCATGGTGAACAGACGCTACGCAAAAACCTCGGTGAGCCCTTAAGCCAAGTATGTCAGAGTGGCCCCACCGGGGCTCCCTATCTTTCTGCCGCGAGCCTAGGTAGCTCCCGTTGCCCAGAGTGCACGAACGAGGACGCAAGAGTCGGGATTGAGCAAGGTCACTTAGCAACCACACTCCATCACACATTCGCGGGAATTTAACACATCATTCGTTACATTGTTTCTACATCTTATATATTAATGTTGAGTATTATTTTTCTAGTGTTTTGCAATAGCTCTTGCAAGCAAATATAAAACCTGACGGTAAAGTTACAAACACAAACTCTTAAGCTCTTCTCAATATAATTAACAATAACCTCTCAGAAACGAATCTACGGTTTAAAAATGTCAGAAAAATTTCGATTTTTGGCGACTTTTATAGTCACGTAAATATTTGATGTATCGATACATCGATGTTTCTATAAAAATTGTGAAGTTTTGAACTTTTAAACGTTATTTCGGTTTCTCACTTGTCCAAAAACAAAAGTAAATTGGACCAACATCTTTTCCTTGTTCAAAAATATGCACGTAATTAGAAAACTATACACATATTAGAAAACTTCTAACCAAGTCGAAGCATCGATGTACATTAGGGTGATTCAAAAAAAATTTCGACTTGGTCTTACCCCCTAAAAAGTTAGGTATTGATGAGAAAATAAGCCTTGCAAAAAATTAGCGCTCTAACTTAACCCTTAGGGGTGGCTATTTTTTTCGCCCTTTCCCATTTTGTATGGGAAAAAATGGTATTTTTTTTCAAAGTGAATTTTCTTTTAATTTTTGAAACTTTTTTGAAAATATTTTTTTACATACTCTTAAAGTCGAAGCTTTGAAGCTTCCAAAATGGTATGCCGTGTGCGATTATCTTAACTATTAAGATAATTACAGCATTACACGCTATAGTTATAGTACTATTTCACGCTGGCGAAAGCGATCTACGGACTAATTTGTAATGTGACGGCACTTTAACCACTAGGCTGTACCGTGTAGGTTTGTATGCTGGCTTAACTAGAGCTTTCAATCAATTTCTTTGTTGGGGTTCTTTGCCCATTTGCCAACTAGCGAAGAAACATTCTGTTTCCAACAATGCTATTAGCTGGGACTTTGTTTAATACATTTGTTGTTGAGAAGTTGATTGAAAGCTCTAGTTAAGCCAGCATACGAACCTACACGGTACAGCCTAGTGGTTAGACTGTCGTCACTAGAAGTTGAAGCAACCAAGTTCCAAGCCCGGTCGGAAGCAAAACACTTCTAGTAAAAATCATTACAAATTAGTCCGTAGATCGCTTTCGCCAGCGTGAAATAGTACTATAACTATAGCGTGTAATGTTGTTTGTAGCTTTTCTTTGAGTTTTCTTCAATAACAAAAATATAATAATTCAACATGAAAGTTGCAATAGTAATTATTATTCCGGTCTATAGCTCACAAAATTCTTACTTATATGTAAAAATGCAAGACCACTAAAACAAAAACCAGTTTAGTTCAGCCGAGAGCACGCGGCATTTAATACAACAACAAATGTATTAAACAAAGTCCCAGCTAATAGCATTGTTGGAAACAGAATGTTTCTTCGCTAGCAGGCAAATGGGCAAAGAACACCAACAAAGAAATTGATTGAAAGCTCTAGTTAAGCCAGCATACAAACCTACACGGTACAGCCTCGTGGTTAGACTGCCGTCACTAGAAGTTGAAGCAACCGAGTTCAAAGCCCGCTCGGAAGCAAAACACTTCTAGTAAAAATCATTACAAATTAGTCCGTAGATCGCTTTCGCCAGCGTGAAATAGTACTATAACTATAGCGTGTAATGTTGTTTGTAGCTTTTCTTTGAGTTTTCTTCAATAACAAATAAAATTAAAGAAAAAAAACTTTTTTAAAAATAAGCTTTTATTATTGGTTTATAAAATTAACTAAAAAGTAAAAAATAAATTCACTGTAAAGGAATATAACACTTTATAAGTTCATTGTAACGTTTAAAGATAATTTGGCTTCTTCGTCTGCCACAAAATAATTCCATATTGTACATAATTATATATTTCTAACATTAAAACTTTACACCTAAATTATTAAATCTAACAGTATATATCACATTGGTAATTTTATTAATAATAAAAGCGTGTTAAATTTTGATGGTATAATTAAGAACATTTAGGACCTTCTTTTCTATTTGATGGTATAATTAAGAACATTCAGGACCTTCTTTTCTTGCTATCGAAATTTAACACGCTTTTATTATTAATAAAATTAGCAATGTGATATATACTGGTAGATTTAATAATTTAGGTGTAAAGTTTTAATGTTAGAAATATATAATTATGTACAATATGGAATTATTTTGTGGCAGACGAAGAAGCCAAATTATCTTTAAACGTTACAATGAACTTATAAAGTGTTATATTCCTTTACAGTGAATTTATTTTTTACTTTTTAGTTAATTTTATAAACCAATAATAAAAGCTTATTTTTAAAAAAGTTTTTTTTCTTTAATTTTATTTTTTACTTTTTAGTTCGGTTTATCAACAAGAAATATACCTATAAGCTTGTGCTTAGAACATCTTTTTTCTTGAATTTATTTTTAATATAAAATATTGTTTAAATTAGTTATGCAATCTTTACTTAGTTATTTTAACATTCCTCATCCGATCCATTTCTTTTAATGCATCAACATTACACGGCTTCTTTGAAGTCAACTTTGAACAGTCAAGTTCTTCGATTCGATGGACCACTTACTCCAACCTTCGCTTTGTTTCTGCTACTCCATGGAGTACCTACCGTCAGAGTACTTTGCAATGTACTCCAATGTTGTTACTTCTTGGAGTATATACTGTCAAAGAGATAGTGTCGTGATTTTCGTCGATAAGGCAGGAGCAATGATCGGCTTTCAAAAAGCTGAAGGTGGTCCGATGAGGTATACAAAGGATTAGTATTGGAGTACTCTAATATCAAACAATTGGAACACATAATCCAACGATTTTTGCAGGGCCCTGCAAAAATCGAGAGTACCCTATTTCCTATCCAAAGAATACTCCAATTGGAGCATCAGAGTACTCCAAATGTAATCCTTTTTATACCCAGCTGTACTTGTACACAGGGTATTATAACTTTGTTAGGATAACGGTTGGTTGTACAGGTATAAAGGAATCGAGATAGATATAGACTTCCATATATCAATATGATCAGGATCGAAAAAAAATTTGATTGAGCCATGTCCGTCCGTCTGTCCGTCCGTCCGTCTGTCCGTTAACACGATAACTTGAGCAAATAATGAGATATCTTCACCAAATTTGGCATGCGTACTTATTTGGGTTCAGAATAGATTGCTATTGAAAATGGGTAAAATCGGACCATAACCACGCCCCTTTTCCGATATCGAAAATTTCGAAAAACGTATAAAATGGGTTAATTCAATATTAGAAGCAGCTACAATGATAAAATTTGCAATATGTATTGATTTAGATGTTCTAAGGCCGATTTTATACAAATTTTTGAAAAGGGGGCGTGGTACCGCCCACGTATATTTGAAGAAATTTTAAAATTTTGACTCTTAATAACTTCAGAACAGTTTATGCTAGTATAATGAAATTTCGTAGAGGACATACTATTGTTGTGGTAAATTCAGCTATAGAAAATAAACGAAATCGCTTCGCGACCACGCCTACTTTTTCATAAAAGTTATATTGAAACGAGGTGGAAATATTGAAAAGTCCATATCTAATTAACTGATTTCGCTATAATAATATAATTTGGTACATACATCAACTTTCATATTCTTTACATAATTTTTTCAAAATTTTGGAAAGTGGGCGTGGCACCGCCCACTTATGAGTCAAGCAATTTTTAAATTCGACTGCTAACAACTTCAGAACGGTGTGAGATAGATTTACGAAACTAGGTATACAAAACAAAGAATAACAGCATTTTATGTGCACAGCTGGGTATGTAATGTTCGGTTTCACCCGAACTTAGACTTCCTTACTTGTTCATATAAAAATTGTGCTCCAATTAACATTGCGATGTCCTAGGACTGGACCACCTACTCCAACCTTCGCTTTGTTTCTGCTACTCCATGGAGTACCTACCGTCAGAGTACTTTGCAATGTACTCCAATGTTGTTACTTCTTGGAGTATATACTATCAAAGAGATAGTGTCGTGATTTTCGTCGATAAGGCAGGAGCAATGATCGGCTTTCAAAAAGCTGAAGGTGGTCCGATGAGGTATACAAAGGATTAGTATTGGAGTACTCTAATATCAAACAATAGGAACACATAATCCAACGATTTTTGCAGGGCCCTGCTAAAATCGAGAGTACCCTATTTCCTATCCAAAGAATACTCCAATTGGAGCATCAGAGTACTCCAAATGTAATCCTTTTTCATATAAAAATTGTGCTCCAATTAACATTGCGATGCCCTAGGACTGGACCACCTACTCCAACCTTCGCTTTGTTTCTGCTACTCCATGGAGTACCTACCGTCAGAGTACTTTGCAATGTACTCCAATGTTGTTACTTCTTGGAGTATATACTGTCAAAGAGATAGTGTCGTGATTTTCGTCGATAAGGCAGGAGCAATGATCGGCTTTCAAAAAGCTGAAGGTGGTCCGATGAGGTATACAAAGGATTAGTATTGGAGTACTCTAATATCAAACAATTGGAACACATAATCCAACGATTTTTGCAGGGCCCTGCTAAAATCGAGAGTACCCTATTTCCTATCCAAAGAATACTCCAATTGGAGCATCAGAGTACTCCAAATGTAATCCTTTTTCATATAAAAATTGTGCTCCAATTAACATTGCGATGTCCTAGGACTGGACCACCTACTCCAACCTTCGCTTTGTTTCTGCTACTCCATGGAGTACCTACTGTCAGAGTACTTTGCAATGTACTCCAATGTTGTCACTCCTTGGAGTATATATTGTCAGAGCGATAGTGTCGTGATTTTCGTCGATAAGGCAGGAGCAATGATCGGCTTTCAAAAAGCTGAAGGTGGTCCGATTATGTAGACAAAGGATTACTATTGGAGTACTCCAATATTAGAAAATTGGAACACATAATCCAACGATTTTTGCAGGGTTATTGCGGCAACAGAGAACGTAGAAAATATTTTGTATAAGTAAGTTTTGACGTATGGAAAAAGCACGTGCAAAAGGAAATATTCTGTGAATAAATATTCAGTTGACGTGGTTTTCAGCATTTATATTGCTTTATTTTGGTGTTCTCTTATAGCGGCGTCACAATCAATGTTTGTCGCAGCATTATGTATTGACAGATGAGTTGAACGTGGGTATATAGGTAGAGAACGACACATCGCGCATCACGAGCGACATCTGACATGCAAAAGTTGGCAACTTTCAACTTTGTATGCATGAAAAGCATAAGAAGAAGCATTTTACACTTGGCTCTCATAAAGTTGATTGTGCCGCTGTTGCTGTGACGCATAAGTTTGCGTTAAATGCATGTACATGCGAAACTTGGATGTCACGCGGCTATTATATTTAAATGTTTAGATTTGATTACAGACAGCCGTCAGGTGAAACTAAATAAAAGCTTATAAAAAAGTTTTTTTTTCTTTAATTTTATTTCTCATATTACATTAACACTTAATTCTAGCACTTGAATCACGCGAATGAAAACACAATCAGTAAAATCTAATAAATTAATTAGAACTGCGTTTCAATAATAATTAGCTGTTTCCTTTTTTCTTTAATTTAATAATTCAAAATCAGCAGAGACAACTTTTTATGCATAATTGCTCAAAAGAGTGAAGGAATTAGCCGAATGTTGTATTCTTCAGCGCCATCTGCATATCAATATACATATAATGCTTAGTGCCATCTGCATATCAATAGACAATGCTCATAAGAGTAAAGGAATTCACCGCGTGGTAAGTAAAGGTACTTTTGGAATACACCACGCGCCGAATTCCAATCTTCTTTCTATGGCAATAGGGAAAAACGACTAAACTTGGGTGATGATTGAATTTTTGCAAATAAAGCAATATTTTAGATTTTTTTTTGTATAATGCATTGTCAGTAAAACCTGATAGATGGTGAAAATTTCAAAACCCCAGCTCAACGGGGAGTTAGTTCAAAATCGAAGGCAAAATCTCTGTAAATTAAATTTTTCAAATATCTCTACCCATGCGCCACCTATCGGAATTATTTTTTTATTACAGTGCATTGGGGTATAAAACTAAACGATGATGAAAATTTCAAGATCCTACCTCAACGGGAAGTTCGTTGAAAAACGAATTAATCGACACTGAAAACAGACCTTCGTAATTCTCAAATACGACACATTTCCCCCTACTCTTCCCTTGACCCTAAGCTGGCCTTGTCCGGCGATGGGTCGTACGAACATGATGAACTCAAATAACGCAAATAAAAACGAAAAACCCAAAAAGCAAACAACGCCAAATTTCACTCCTCAGCAAAGGAGAGCTATGGAGGAGCAGGCGAGAAAGCAACAACAACGCCGGAGGACAACCTCCGTTCCACAATCAAGGGGGGGATCGACAGCGATGGCAACTACGAGTCGGTCAACCAACCCTCTATCGAGTAAGATTGACTTGATGGGAGCTAGCACCAGTGCGGTTGCCAACGCAGCTAAGCGGACAACGGCGGATGCTAAACTCCCATCAACCTCTGATATGAAAACCAGTATCTTTACGTCTGTGGCAGCGGTCTCACGACCTGGCCTCGGAGTTTCGAAGGGGAAGGAAGCTGCAACTGAGATTTCGGCAAGGGGAGCGACCGCGATGGCAACTACGGGTCCGCACTCCCGGGAGATATCTCCCCGCCGCTTCACATACCACGAGAAAAGATTGGCTGCAAAGATCCTGAAGAGGTATGAAGGGGTACCGCAGGAGTCGCTGAGCTAGCGAAAGCTGTGATACCGGATTTCCAAAAATCTTACATGCCAAAGAGGTTAAAAGTTAACCCTTTCAAGCGCCAGAGATCGGACCTGGAGTTAAATCCCCCTCCCAAGCGGCATCAGAATACCTCTGGAGCGGGCAAACTAAGCTTTGCTGAGGTAACCAAGGACAGGATCCTTATAGGCGTCCTTGACCGAAGCAATGACCGTCTAGCCATCCCCAAGGACCGGTGGCGTTACGTGCGAAATGAACTCGGCAACATTCTTCTCAACGTTGCTCCGGAGTTTCCGGGTAGTTCGGCGCGAGTAACGGATGCGGGCTGGCACCAGGGTCAGATCAAATTACTCGCATGCGAGGATGCAAAAACCGTAGCACTGTATAAGGCAGCAGCTGCTAAACTGGGTGAAGTCTACAAGGGCGCAAAGATAGAGGTCGTCGACTGGAAGGACATTCCAGCTCGTCCAAGGGCAAGGGCGTGGATTCCGGCCATCCCTGACGAACCCGACAGAATTCTCGGGATGCTACGGCTAATGAATCCGTCTCTCCCAACGCATAACTGGAGTGTTAATCTGGTCGGGGATGCGGTGGGGCCCGACAGACAGGTGGTGTTCACCATGAATAAAGAGTCAATCGAGCCCCTCAAAAGGTGCAATGGCCTAGTACACTACAGCGTAGGCCAGATCGTTATCCACGTATATCGTGGTGACGCTCAGCGCGCTACCTTCTCGGCTGCTCCGGGGGAACCGGAAAACGAATTACCAGAAGAGGAAGCGGAGGATTCCGATGCGGAAAGCATGTTATCCGCCACGTCCCTTGCCGATAGTGCTGTGAACAACTCGGAGATGGAGGACAGCCTACAGGACGAGGAAGTCCTCGACGTCACGGTGGTAGCAGCCAACGCTGAGCGATTAACATCTAACGCTACAAGCAGCAGGACTCCTGCAACGCCATATCGGGCAGTTAATCGGAACAACTCGTCGTTGATAGGCAACCTCCGGGATGGGGCAAACCTCGACGACATGGGGACGGCAGGGAAGTCTGTGCGCTCTCATGTTGGTGGTGCTTCAGATTAATCTGCACAAATCTAAAGTGGCTTCGGCTGCTTTAAGTAGTCGTCTTTCTAAAGGCGACGAGGATGTGGTCCTCATCCAAGAACCCTGGGTCAATAGCTCGAAAATCTGCGGATTGGGGACTAAGGGCTTCAAGCTCATTCGAGCCAGCGAGGAGAGCAAAGTCCGAACGTGTATTTTGGTCAAGTCTGAGTTGAACTCCTTTCTCCTACCTAACTACACCAATGGTGATATTACCGCTATCAGTCTAACGGTCGACAGCACCCGCCTGACGGTTGCGTCGGTCTATATGCCCTACGACGCCGAAGAACCCCCACCACAAACGGAAGTGAAAGACCTGGTGTCAAATTTCTGCACGGGTAATCTTATTATTGGAGCGGACGCTAATGCTCACCATGTCCAATGGGGGAGTTCCGATATCAATGCCAGGGGCGAGTCTCTGTTTGATTACCTCTTAACAACCAACCTGGTAATTTGCAACGTGGGTAATGAGCCTACTTTTATCACTAAGACCCGTAGGGAGGTCATAGACCTCACTATCTGTAGTGAAGGCGCTTATGGGTGGGTCAGAAAATGGCGGGTTCTGGAAGAACATTCATTCTCCGACCACCGTTACATGGAAATGGTTTTAGACTTTATTGTAGAACAACCAATCATGAAGCGCAATCCACGTAACACAAATTGGCAGTTACACAATGAAATATTAGGCAGAGACCTCCCAGTACTGCCCTCACAAGCCCCCTCATCAGTAGAGGAGCTGGAGGATCTTGTTACTACATTTACATCGGCGCTCTCAAATGCTCTAGGACAGGCTTGTCCAGTGCCAAAACCACGCGGTAAACACAGGCCACATTGGTGGTCCTACGATTTGGACTCGCTCCGAATATCATGCCGGAAACAATTTAACAAGGCCAAGAGCTTCGGCTGTGAGCCTCATTGGCACGAATATAAAGCTAAACTAAGGGCCTACAAAGAAGCTCTGAGACAGGCGAAGAGAACCTCGTGGAGAAATTTCTGCACTGGCGTCGAAAAGGTCGACGACACAGCGAGACTTAGACGAGTCCTCTCGAAAAGTCAAACAACCATCAGCTATCTGCGAAAACCTGACGGATCCTGGACCAGCACGGAAGAGGAAACCCTTGAGCTGCTCTTGAATACACATTTTCCGGGGAATCTGCATGATGCACCACTAGCACCTGCAACAAACCTGGCAGTAAATATACCCGTCACTGAGGAAAGAGTAAGGTGGGCAATTAAAAGCTTTGAACCGTATAAGGCTGCCGGGCCGGACGGGATTATCCCCGCGCAACTTATAAACACGTTGGAGACATCAGCTAAATGGCTGGTATTTCTCTTCACAGCCTGCCTGGCTCTCAACCACATTCCGGGCTCCTGGAGAAGCGCCACGGTAGTGTTTATCCCTAAGGCTGGGAAGGCATCCCACTACGAGCCAAAAGACTACAGACCGATTAGTCTCTCGTCCTTTGACTCAAAACCTTTGAGAGGATACTAAGCGACTACCTCTCAACGACTATTGATAGCAACCTTATTTCTAGCTATCAGCATGCATACACCAAGGGTAAATCAACAGAAACCGCTCTGCACAGCCTAGTATCGGTCATTGAGAAATCGCTGTGTGAAAAGGACTACTGTCTCGTGGCCTTCCTAGACATTGAGGGGGCTTTCAACAATATAAGCCCGGAGGCTATCAACTCCGCTCTAACTAATCTGGGCGTAGATAGACCTCTAACTGGTTTAATTGACCAACTTTTAAGGGGAAGGAAAATAGCTTCTTCACTTGGTACGGTTGAGTTATCACGCTATGTCACAAGGGGAACCCCCCAGGGTGGTGTTCTTTCCCCGCTTTTATGGAACCTCACAGTCAACTCGTTGCTACGTGACACAAGTTGGGGGGGCGGGAAGATAGTGGCATACGCAGACGATTTAGCTATTGCATTCAGAGGCAAGTTCCCACAAACTCTGTGTGACCTGATGCAAGTAGCACTGCGAGAAGTTTCGACGTGGTCCTCTCGCTGCGGACTTAGTATCAACCCGGGGAAAGTGGAACTTGTCCTCTTCACCAACCGGTACAAAATACCGCCACTAAGCCTACCAGAACTAGATGGCACGCGCCTGGGCTTGTCGGATAAGGCCAAGTTTCTAGGCATAGTTCTGGACAGGAAACTGAATTGGAAGGAGAATGTTCTTCAGCGCCAGAAGAAAGCTTGCATCGCTCTTTACACATGCAAAAGAGCCATTGGCAAAAAATGGGGGCTCAGCCCTAGAGTATGCAGTTGGATCTACACGGCCATCATTCGTCCAATCATGCTATATGGAGTCGTCGTATGGTGGCCTGCGCTGAGCAAGGCAACATACCTGAATCTGTTGCGGAAAGTCCATAGATCCAATATGATCTGTATAAGCGGTGCGCTAAGGACAACGCCCAACGAAGCCCTCCAGGTCATTCTGGGCATTTTGCCACTTGATCTGGAAGGGTTTCGGTCAGCAGCGGCATCAGCTCTGCGCCTAAGAGAAACCTCCAGTTGGGGGGGCGGGTACTATTGGACACTCCAGTATTCTGGAATCTTACAGCTTTCTCCCTCTAAGCACAGATCGTTGTGCGACCACTACAGTCGGTGATAGCTGTTTCAAAATAAACATTCCCAGCAGAGAAGACTGGGAGAGGACGGATTGGTGTCCCGAAACAAATAGTGGCACTTCCATATACACCGACGGCTCGAAGTTGGACGGCAGAGTTGGAGGAGGGGTTTATTCAAGGGATTTGGACCTTGAGCTCTCCTTCAGACTACCTGATCATTGTAGCGTCTTCCAGGCGGAAGTCTCGGCAATCCTAGACGCCGCGGCCTGGTTAAGCAAACGTGTTATCGGAGAAGATATCGCTATTTTCAGCGATAGCCAAGCGGCCATCAAATCCCTTGGCTCATACACGTTCAACTCTGAACTGACGCTCAGCTGTCGTCGATCTCTTCAGGAGATGGCCCAACAGAACCGCGTAAACCTCATATGGGTCCCGGGACATAGGGACATTGAGGGAAACTGTAAGGCAGACGAGCTTGCCAGGCAGGGCACGACCAAGCAGGTTCTTCAGGATAAAGAGCGCTTAGGTATGCCGTTTGCCACATGCAAACTAATGCTGAAGGAGCACACACTCCGTCAAGCCAACGAAAGATGGCTGCAATCCCCAGGGTGTCGGATATCGAAACAAACCTGGCCAAAATGGGATCTTAAAAGGTCTAGACGCATTTGTGCCCTAACTAGGAGGGAAATCTGCATATTGATAGGGGTATTAACCGGTCACTGCCTCATTGGTAGGCATGCAGAAAGGCTAAGTGTGCCCTACCGACGATGCTGCAGGAGTTGCAAAGATGATGAGGAGGAGGAAACAGTGGAACACCTCATCTGCAACTGTCCGGCTTTAAGCGGCGCGAGAACGCGCTTTTTGGGAGTTCCGTTCCTGGATAGCCTAAGCCAGATCGCGGAACTGGACATAAAGGACTTGATGGCCTTCATAAAGTCATCTAAGTGGTTCGAGGAGGAGTAACGGTGTCGGTTTAGGAGTGTCAGTCCCGGGATTCTGCTATGTGGAAAATCCCAACAACTCAGGGATTTTCCATTTGGCTGGGTCCCGGGACTGACTTTCCTTGTGTTGGTGGTATCACAACGGGCCTTTCAAAACTGGCCTAAGTGTGCCTCTGCGGCAGCCACTTGAACCTAACCTAATTCTCAAATAAAGCGACTCACGCGCCACCTAGCGGGTCCAATTTTTTTTTAACATTTAGAAATTAATTAAGTAACACACACGTAAAATATCAGCCAAATCGGTCCATAATTACGATTTTGAGTTTTTATTACCGCTATCTCAGCCCCACCTAGCGGAATTTTTTTTTTCAAAAATATTTCTTTTCATGGTAGTAATACATGTTACGAATTTCAGCTAAATCGGACCATAAATGCGAATTTTGAAAATATAGCGACCCGCGCGCCACCTATCGAATTTTTTTTTTTATAATATTGCATTGTCATCGGGGTTATACATGGGTGCAGAATTTCAGATCAATCGGACACCGGGAAATGTATCAAATTTAGCTTGCAAGATTTGTTAACAGACAGCCGTCAGGTGAAACTAAATAAAAGCTTATAAAATATAATAATTCAACAAGAAAGTTTCAATAGTAATTACACTGGTTTACAGCCAAAATGCACCAGAGACGCCATAGTGAAATTCCTATGTAAAATCACCTCCTAATTCCGAAAAGATGGCTCCACTTAATCGTGTATATCTCAAGAACAAACTGAGCTATTCGAAAACGGTTTGAAAAATTTGAAAGCTAATAAAATTTACTATAATACTATATAATACATACAACACTTTTTGCTAGGTCCTGCAGATTCAAACATATTGAACAATCATTACGGATTTTTTAAATTTTTTTTGTAAAAATATAAAAAAATTTGTACTTTGCGAGGAAGCATCTCGATAACTTTTTGTTTTTTAGCAGATATTTCCCCCCCCCTCTAAGCTCTGTTTTATTACAAAAAAAAACAAGCTATCAGTGAACAAAATCGATGAACTAATACAAAAGTTATAAGCATTCAAGTAAATATATCCATTTAATGCTTAAGTACCCTACTGGTACATATGTGTTAGTATTCGTATATCAGTTAGTTAGCAGGTAGATTTTCGAAAAGTTATTAGATACAAAAAGCTGTTAGTGTCGTTTTCTCAAACCTAGGTACATTTTAAACAAGAGCATATTTTTGAGGCAGGTAGTGTTTTCTTTGTAGAACTAGGGAACCTTTTTGTTTAGGTAGGCTTGAATTTTTACCGGATCTAAGTATAAAAAAGAGTACATGCGCCTTGTTCCTTCATAATATCTGCAAGGCTCGCCGGATACTGTTCAGTTTATAATTGCAGTTTATAACCCGTCATTTACTTAAAAATAAAAAATGAATAAAAGGGCGCGAGAGTTTGAGTGTACAAATGATCCAGATATGTTCTGTTTCATTTGCGGTCAATTTATTGTTAAAAGTATGAGACGTGTGTTTTCAAATCCTTTGAAAGTTACATACTATAAGTGTTTTGGAATTGAGCCTAAAAACCATGGACACCGAACACTGTGTGCACCACATGCCGAGTCGAATTGATTTCTTCGGAAACCGGTACGTTGTAAAAATTAGGAATTTGTTCCCTTTTAATGCATAGCTGACTAATTTCTGAAACTATCTATTTAGGCGACGTGTGAAATTTATTACACCAATGAAGTGGAGGGAACCAACTTGCCATTCAACGGACTGCTATATTTGTACTACAAAAGTACTTGGGGTTGGAAAGTCCAGAAAAGTAACCTATGCGAGCGTATCTACAGTGTCATTACCAGAACTAATTTCAACAGAAGCGACATTGCCAGAATCAAATTTAACTTTAGTTCCGGCTCCAGTTTCATTGTCAACAGTAGTATCTGATTACGCGGCATCATGTTGTACTGAATTTCAAACGGAAAACTAAAGAAATTCTTTGTCACAAGCACAACTCAATGATTGGATAAGGGATTTGGAATTGTGAAAGGAAAAGGCCGAACTACACGCCTCTCGAATGCAACAATTTAAATTTGTTTCATCCGATGTTAAGGTAACATATTATAGAACTCGTCACGAAGAATTTTCCAAGTACTATACGAAGGAGGACAGTGTTTGTTACTGCAAAGACATTGCTGGTCTATTCAAACAATTTGGTGAACCATATGATTCAAAAGAGTGGCGATTGTTCATAGACGGCAATAAATTAAGTTTAAAGGCCGTATTATTGCATATAGGCAACCAAAAGCCATATATCCCGTTCGCGCATGCAGTAAATACGAAGGAAACATATGAGATAATGCAAAAATTGCTCAAGTTAATCAAATACGAAGAACATGATTGGAAAATATGTGCCGATCTTAAAGTCGTTGGAATGCTATGTGGTCTACAAAGTGGATACACAAAATACTGTTGCTTTCTATGCAAATGGGATAGCCGAGCTCGTCAAGACCACTACATCATAAAGGATTGGCCAGAACGAATCGAGTTTCAAGTTGGGGTAGATAACATAAAATACTCTCCACTTATAAAGAAGGAAAAAATAATTCTACCTCCGCTCCACATCAAGCTCGGCCTTATCAAAAACTTTGTGAAGGCTTTGGACAAAGAAGGCGAAGCTTTTCATCATTTGAAGACAATCTTCCCAGAGATTTCAGAAGCAAAAATAAAGGAAGGGATTTTTGTGGGACCGCAAATAAGGAAAATGATGACCAATAACCATTTCAAAGAAATATTGTCACAAGTGGAGGCAGCAGTGTGGGATTCTTTTGAAAAGGTCGTTACTTCTTTTTTAGGCAAATACAAAAGTCCTAACTACGAGATGATAGTGAACGACTTAATCAAAAACTATGCGGAAATGGGTAAATAAAAAAACATATTATAATAAATTATATATTACATAAATTTACATGAGAATATATAGCCATAAATCTGAATTCATCGTCCAGTTCCGAACAAACAAGAACGGGAAAAATATAAACAAAAAATTTGTTCTGAATTGAAAGATAAATCCAGCCTAAGAAAATTATATACTAATGTGTCACTTATGTATTTATCTAATTTACTTTTTTATTTTCTTTCAGGAGTAAATATGTCTTTAAAAATTCATTTCTTACACTCCCACTTAAATTTGTTCCCGCAAAATCTTGGCGACGAAAGTGACGAGCATGGCGAAAGGTTTCACCAGCAAATGAAAGTGATTGAAAGTCGGTATCAAGGATTCTGGGATGTCGCTATGATGGGCGACTACTGTTGGTTTCTCAGAAGAGAAACCGATCCTAATCTAAATAAGCGTCAAAACAAGACACATAACTTTTTCAATTATAAAATAAGATCATAGAGTTAAGACAGAACGATATGTACATATGCTATTATTTGTAGGGTACTTAAGTATTAAATGGATATATTTACTTGAATGCTTATAACTTTTGTATTAGTTCATCGATTTTGTTCAAAAAGTTTTCGAGATGCTTCCTCGCAAAGTACAAATTTTTTTATATTTTTACAAAAAAAATTTAAAAAATCCGTAATGATTGTTCACTATGTTTGAATCTGCAGGACCTATCAAAAAGTGTTGTATGTACTGATTATAGTAAATTTTATAAGCTTTCAAATTTTTCAAACCGTTTTCGAATAGCTCAATTTGTTCTTGAGATATACACGATTAAGTGAAGCCATCTTTTTTGTTTTTTGAAATAACGGTAAATCGTAAATATCTCAAAAACGGTACCATTCAAGTAAAAATAACTTTGATCTTCGGAATTAGGAGGTGATTTTACATAGGAATTTCACTATGGCGTCTCTGGTGCAGAAAAAAAGTTGGAATTTGTGATCCAGTGTTATTATTCCGGTCTATAGCTCACAAAATTCTTACTTATATGTAAAAATGCAAGACCACTAAAACAAAAACCTATTTTGAAAAAAGTTTCAAAAATTGAAAGAAATTCACTTTGAAAAAAAAAAATGGCATTTTTCCCCATACAAAATGTATGGGAAAGGGCGAAAAAAAATAGCCACCCCCAAGGGTTAAGTTAGAGCGCTAATTTTTTGCAAGGCTTATTTTCTCATCAAAAACTATAGTTTCAGGGTGTTAGACCGAAAAAAGAACCAAATTTTTTTATTTGAATCACCCTAATGTACATATATAGCGAAACAAATGTGCGTAGACACATCGATTTATTTTTGCCATTGGTGTCTCCAGCATAGTTTACCTCAATGAGATAACGGTATTTTTCTCGAAATGATCATTACCATATGGTTAGTATTATGCTTTTAATAAGCACAAATCATAAGTCATTCTCAATCGTAATTTTTACCACGCTTTTATTAGGTTCACTTGTATGTTTGTCTGCTTGTATGTATGTAAACTCTCGTTCGGTCTAAGCCCCAGTGGCCCAAAAGCCGTAAAATGTCCCTACAATATGGGTATCAAACGAAAGGGGAAGACCCAGGTTTCATTTGGACCTCGATATATTTCGATAAATTTATCGATAACTGAGTTATCGGTCAATATATGATTGCCCTAAAACCTAAAAAATTCCTTACAATATGGGTATCAAACGAAAGGGGAAGACCCCAGGTTTCATTTGGACCTCGATATATTTCGATAAATTTATCGATAACTGAGTTATCGGTCAATATATGATTGCCCAAAAACCTAAAAAATTCCTTACAATATGGGTATCAAACGAAAGGGGAAGACCCCAGGTTTCATTTGGACCTCGATATATTTCGATAAATTTATCGATAACTGAGTTATCGGTCAATATATGATTGCCCAAAAACCTAAAAAATTCCTTACAATATGGGTATCAAACGAAAGGGGAAGACCCCAGGTTTCATTTGGACCTCGATATATTTCGATAAATTTATCGATAACTGAGTTATCGGTCAAAATGTGGTTGCCCGAAAACCTTAAAATTTCCCTACAATATGGGTATCAAACGAAAGGGGAAGACCCCAGGTTTCATTTGGACTTCGATATATTTCGATAAATTTATCGATAACTGAGTTATTGGTCAAAATGTGGTTGCCCGAAAACCTTAAAATTTCCCTACAATATGGGTATCAAACGAAAGGGGAAGACCCCAGGTTTCATTTGGACTTCGTTATATTTCGATAAATTTATCGATAACTGAGTTATCGGTTAAAATATGATTGCCCAAAAACCTTAAAATTTCCCTACAATATGGGTACCAAACGAAAGGGGAAGGTCCCAGGTTTCATTTGGACATCGATATATTTTGATAAATTTATCGATAACTGAGTTTTCGTCAAAATGTGAGGCCCAAATAACTTAAAATTCCCTACAATATGAGTATCAAACGAAAGGGACATTTGACTAAAAAGTAAAAAATAAATATAGTTTAAAAAAACTAAAACTCACGCTTTTAGAGTGTAATGAACTAAAAAGTTAAAAATAATTTTAAAACCCCTACACAGTAGTCTTGTGGAAAAAGCGTGGCCCGCTTTGTGCCATAATTTTGGTATATCGAGCGAAAGACGCTTTTCCCACATAATGCTAGTTTTTTTACTACGCTTTCATTAGCTTTACTTGTACATATGTACATTCATATTTATTAGAGTGGTCGTTAAAAATTAATTTTCTTGAGGCGCCCCCTAAAAAGCTTCCTTTTGATGAAAAAACACTGGAAAAATTTTTTATAAATTTTTTAAGTCAAGACAACACGTGCCTCAAGTCGATTAAAGTTGATTTTTCGGTATAATCATGTTTTTTATATTAATTAAAGTATCATGAATTTTTTTAATTAACACACCTTATTGTTTGGAATATTTCCTGTTATTTTCAGTAACTATAGTATTCTCATGAATTCGGGTTCTGTGATTGTTTATATTTTGTATGAAATTGTATTTATTATAAGAAATCCTCAAAAAACATGATTATACTCAAAAATCAACTTAAATCGTCTTGAGGCACGTGTTGTCTTGACGTAAAAAATTTATAAAAAATTTTCTTAGTGTTTTTTCATCAAAAGGAAGCTTTTTAGGGGGCGCCTCAAGAAAATTAATTTTTAACGACCACTCTAATATTTATCGATAACTGAGTTATCGGTCAAAATAAGATTGTACAATAATATTGAAAATTGCCTACAATGTGGGTATCAAACGATAGTGGAGGCCCAGAGGTTTCGTTTGCACTGCGGTATACTTCGATATATTTAGCGATTACTTGATAACACATTTAACTAAAAAGTAAAAAATAAATATAGGTTAAAAAGCGAAAACACACGCTTTTAAAGAATATATCACTAAAAAGGTAAAAATAAATTAAATAAAAAACGAAGATTATGGAACAAAGCGGACCACGATTTTTCCACAAGACTACTGTGTAGGGGTTTTAAAATTATTTTCAACTTTTTAGTTCATTACACTCTAAAAGCGTGAGTTTTAGTTTTTTTAAACTATATTTATTACATGTGCAGTTTGTAGCCCGAAAATGTCTGAGAATATTTCCTTTGTTACCTCTAACAAGGGGAAAAGTTGAATAGGCTTTGTATTGGAAAATGGTTGAAAAGTTCTTGATAAGATGTAAGGAAGTGATAAATAATTGTATACTGTCATAAAACACGTTGTTAAACCCAAATTTCCGAAGTTTTACATTAAGCATCCAAATTTCGACCTTTTTCGGTCATTTGCATTTTTTCGACATTTTTTTTTCGGTCAAAAATCTCTTCGGTATAGTAAAATTTTTTGAAATTCGGTCTTGAAAATTCGACATTTTTTTCGACATATCGTACGGGACCGCGGCGAATAGCTGTCACTAAAGCCGCTGCTAAACATACTGAGGTTGAAAAAATCTGTCATATATAGCGTTTTGTTCTTTAGATTTTCCTAAAATTTGGTATAAATAGTAAATAATAATCTTACCAAAAAAAAAACATTTATTTTTCATACTGTGCCAATTTTTATTAAATATCAACAACTGCTTGGTCATGCAGGATGCGCTTATTCATCATAAACATAAACTCCTAACAGTCATTTATGACTAGTGAAAAAGTCATTTATGACTCATGAAAGAGCCATTTATGACCCATGAAAGCATTGTGTATCAATACCAAGTGTGAACTCTTCTTTTGACAACACACATTAAAATGTCGGTTTGTTTACATCCTGCACATATTAAAATGTCGCCAGCACCGAATAACAGAAAAGCAAATGGCGTTGTTTAACATCCTGCACACATCAACATGGCGGTCTCCTATCTTTTACCTAATGGTAGAAAGAGATGGTTAGATGGAAAGAAGTGAGACAAAAAAGGAAATTAAAAACAGGTGACTAAATTCACTTTGAAGTTTTCACGACTATGTCTATGATATCACACTTGTTATTAACCACAATCTCAAACAGGTGTTAAACTCATTTTGGAATTTTGACGTCTATGCAGAAGAGTTTACACTTGGTATTGATACACAATGCATGAAAGAGTCTTTCATAACTCATGAAAGAGTCTATTATGACTCATGAACGAGCCATTTTGACTCATGAAAGAATCATTTATGAGTCATGAAAGAATCATTTAGACTCATGAACAATTCATTTATGACTCATGAAAGAATCATTTATGACTTATGAAAGACGCATTTATGATTCATTGAAGAGTTATTTATGATTATTGAAGAGTCATTTATGGCTTCTGGAAGAGTGATTTATAACTTTTGGTAGTCATTAACTACTCATAGAAGAGTCATTCATTACTCAAGGAAAAGTCATTTATGACTCATGGAAGTCATTTATGGCTCATTTTGTTTTATTTAATTTTGTTTAATTTAATTTATTTTTATAAGCTTTTATTTAGTTTCACCTGACGGCTGTCTGTTATCAAATCTTGGAAGCTAAATTTGATACACTTCCAGGTGTCCGATTGATTTGAAATTCTGCACCCATGTATAACCCTGATGACAATGCAATATTATAAAAAAAAATTTCGATAGGTGGCGCGTGGGTCGCTATATTTTCAAAATTCGCATTTATGGTCCGATTTAGCTGAAATTCGTTACATGTATTACTACCATGAAAAGAAATATTTTTGTAAAAAAAAATTCCGCTAGGTGGGGCTGAGATAGCGGTAATAAAAACTCAAAATCGTAATTATGGACCGATTTGGCTGATATTTTACGTGTGTGTTACTTAATTAATTTCTAAATGTTAAAAAAAAATTGGACCCGCTAGGTGCCGCGTGAGTCGCTTTATTTGAGAATTACGACGGTCTGTTTTCAGTGTCGATTAATTCGTTTTTCAACGAACTTCCCGTTGAGGTAGGATCTTGAAATTTTCATCATCGCTTAGTTTTATACCCGAATGCACTATAATAAAAAAATAATTCCGATAGGTGGCGCATGGGTAGAGATATTTGAAAAATTTAATTTACAGAGATTTTGCTTTCGATTTTGAACTAACTCCCCGTTGAGCTGGGGTTTTGAAATTTTCACCATCGATCAGGTTTTACTGACAATGCATTATACAAAAAAAAAAAATCTAAAATATTGCTTTATTTGCAAAAATCCAATCATCACCCAAGTTTAGTCGTTTTTCCCTATTGCCATAGAAAGAATATTGGAATTCGCCGCGTGGTGTATTCCAAAAGTACCTTTACTTACCACGCGGTGAATTCCTTTACTCTTATGAGCATTGTCTATTGATATGCAGATGACACTGAGCATTATATATTGATATGTAGATGGCGCTGAAGAATGCAACATTCGGCTAATTCCTTCACTCTTTTGAGCAATTATGCATAAAAAGTTGGCTCTGCTGATTTTGAATTATTAAATTGAAGAAAAAAGGAAACAGCTAATTATTATTGAAACGCAGTTCTAATTAATTTATTAGATTTTACTGATTGTGTTTTCATTCGCGTGATTCAAGTGCTAGAATTAAGTGTTAATGTAATATGAGAAATAAAATTAAAGAAAAAAAAAACTTTTATAAGCTTTTATTTAGTTTCACCTGACGGCTGTCTGTAATCAAATCTTACAAGCTAAATTTGATACACTTCTCGGTGTCCGATTGATCTGAAATTCTGCACCCATGTATAACCCCGATGACAATGCAATATTATAAAAAAAATTTCGATAGGTGGCGCACGAAGTTCTGTTTTCAGTGTCGATTAATTCGTTTTTCAACGAACTTCCCGTTGAGGTAGGATCTTGAAATTTTCATCATCGTTTAGTTTTCTGCCTCCACGCAAAATAACAAAAAAATAATTCCGATAGGTGGCGCACGAAGGTCTGTTTTCAGTGTCGATTAATTCGTTTTTCAACGAACTTCCCGTTGAGGTAGGATCTTGAAATTTTCATCATCGTTTAGTTTTCTGCCTCCACGCAAAATAACAAAAAAATAATTCCGATAGGTGGCGCACGAGTAGAGATATTCGAAAGTTTTCATTCCAGGAAATTTTGCTTTTGATATTGTACTAACTTGCAGTTAAGATGGGATTTTGCAAATTTTCATCATCGTTCAGGCTTCGCTAACAGTAAATAAAAACATTTGCTTAATTTCAAAAATCCCATTTATCGTTTAGTTTAGTCTTTATTCCAATAACCCAAAAGTAACTTTATTAACCACGCGGCTTTATTGTAAAAGATTCTATGGTTTCTGTTGCTGCTAGCAGCCGATTGATGTCGCTGCGACATTATTGCCTCTTGTTGATAAACCGAACTAAAAAGTAAAAAATAAAATTAAAAAAAAAAAAACTTTTTTAAAAATAAGCTTTTATTATTGGTTTATAAAATTAACTAAAAAGTAAAAAATAAATTGACTGTAAAGGAATATAACACTTTATAAGTTCATTGTAACCTTTAAAGATAATTTGGCTTCTTCGTCTGCCACAAAATAATTCTATATTGTACATAATTATATATTTCTAACATTAAAACTTTACACCTAAATTATTAAATCTTCCAGTATATATCACATTCCTAATTTTATTAATAATAAAAGCGTGTTAAATTTTGATGGAATAATTAAGAACACTTAGGACCTTCTTTGCTATTTGATGGTATAATTAAGAACATTCAGGTGTTAAATTTTGATGGTATAATTAAGAACATTCAGGACCTTCTTTTCTTGCTAAATTATCTTTAAAGGTTACAATGAACTTATAAAGTGTTATATTCCTTTACAGTCAATTTATTTTTTACTTTTTAGTTAATTTTATAAACCAATAATAAAAGCTTATTTTTAAAAAAGTTTTTTTTTCTTTAATTTTATTGTAATATTTTATTTCATTACATTTAACTTTATTTTTTATTATTTTTTTATTTTACCTTATTTAATTTTAATAATTTGCGAATATGCGCAATTTTTATGTTTCTCCAACGTCCAAACACATGTTTTACAGCAATTTATTAAAAATTAATTATTTAAAAACATATATTAAAGAAAAAATAAAAAAGAAAATCAAAGAAATTGCCAAGAGTCGAACCCGAACCTCCTGCTTACTACCGCGACATCTTAACCGCTAAGCTACTGTGGCGCACTGCATTACCATTTTTATATAGAACTGCGTAACTATTGCTACTCGGTAGAGCATGGCGCTCTTCATGGTGCACTTCAATTTTTTAGCATTACTCTTACTAAAGTGTACACTAACTCAGGACTATGATTATGCGCCTATAAATCTCCATCTTTGCTTCATTTTTTTGGCATATTTAAGCGATGAACGCAAAATGAATCAAATAACGTAAGTCAGCTGCTTTTGACAGCTACTAAGCTAAATTTGCGATTCTGCAATTTTAGCCATCTCGTAAAATCTCCAATTTTCTCCAAAAGCTGGCAAATTTTGGCGACGAAAAAAAGTTGTTAAAACGCAAAAAGTTAGGAAAAAGGGTAGAACTATGTTGTTTCAGCCCCTAAAAATACTCAAAAACAATAAATATGTGTAATTTATAAGAAAAATTCATATTTAATTATGTCATCATCATCATTTATTGGCGCTTAACCGCCTAAGCGATTTTGGCATATCAAAGCACGCCAGTCATTCCTTTTTAGCGATAACTGACGCCAATTGGAAACCCCAACTGAGTTCAAGTCATCCTCCACCTGTTGTTTCCATCTCAGTCGAGGCCTCCCCTTCCTCTGCTGCCGAATTCAGGTGAAGATAGAAAAACCTTCTGTGCTGGAGCTTCTTTGTCCATTCGCATAACATGGCCCAGCCAGCGGAGTCTTTGGGCTTTAATTCGCTGGACTATGGTCAGATCTGCGTAGAGCTCGTACAGCTCATCGTTAAATTTCCTTCGATACTCGCCGTTGGCATCACGGGAAGGACCATAAATCTTCCGGAGAACTTTTCTCTCAAATACTCCAAGGGCCATCTCATCTTCTCTTGACATTGTCCATGAATCTGAGCCATACATCAGGACAGGTATGATGAGAGACTTATAGAGCGTGATCTTTGTTCTTCGAGAGAGGACTTTACTTCTCAATTGCCTACTCAGTCCAAAGTAGCACTTGTTGGCAAGAGTGATTCTCCGCTGGATTTCTAGACTGATATTATTTTCGGTGTTGATACTGGTTCCCAAATAGACGAAGTCCCTCACAGTTTCAAATTTGTAACTATCAACAGTGACATGGCTGCCAAGGCGCAGGTGCGCCGATTCTTTCTTTGATGACAGCAATTACTTCGTCTTGTCCTCGTTCACGGCAAGACCCACTCTTTTCGCATCCTTATCCAGTCCAGAGAAGGCAGCGCTTACGGCGCGGTTGTTAAGGCCAATGATATCAATATCATCGGCATACGCCAGCAATTGCACGCTCTTGTAAAAGATTGTACCATTGCGGTTTAGCCCTGCTGCTCGAATTATCTTCTCCAGCATCAGATTGAAGAAATCGCACGAAAGGGAGTCGCCCTGTCTGAAACCTCGTTTGGTTTCAAATGGCTCAGAGAGGTCCTTCCCGATTCTGACGGAGCTGTTGGTATTGCTCAACGTCATTTGGCAAAGCCGTATAAGCTTTGCAGGGAAGTCAAATTCAGACATGGCGGCATACAGGCAACTCCTTTTTGCGCTGTCAAAAGCGTCTTTGAAATCGACAAAGAGATGGTGTGTGTCGATTCTTTTATCATGGGTCTTCTCCAGGATTTGGCGTATCGTGAAAATCTGGTCGACGGTAGACTTACCAGGTCTAAAGCCACACTGATAAGGTCCAATCAGTTTGTCTCGTAAAATCTCCAATTTTCTCCAAAAGCTGGCAAATTTTGGCGACGAAAAAAAGTTGTTAAAACGCAAAAAGTTAGGAAAAAGGGTAGAACTATGTTGTTTCAGCCCCTAAAAATACTCAAAAACAATAAATATGTGTAATTTATAAGAAAAATTGATATTTAATTATGTCATCATCATCATTTATTGGCGCTTAACCGCCTAAGCGATTTTGGCATATCAAAGCACGCCAGTCATTCCTTTTTAGCGATAACTGACGCCAATTGGAAACCCCAACTGAGTTCAAGTCATCCTCCACCTGTTGTTTCCATCTCAGTCGAGGCCTCCCCTTCCTCTGCTGCCGAATTCAGGTGAAGATAGAAAAACCTTCTGTGCTGGAGCTTCTTTGTCCATTCGCATAACATGGCCCAGCCAGCGGAGTCTTTGGGCTTTAATTCGCTGGACTATGGTCAGATCTGCGTAGAGCTCGTACAGCTCATCGTTAAATTTCCTTCGATACTCGCCGTTGGCATCACGGGAAGGACCATAAATCTTCCGGAGAACTTTTCTCTCAAATACTCCAAGGGCCATCTCATCTTCTCTTGACATTGTCCATGAATCTGAGCCATACATCAGGACAGGTATGATGAGAGACTTATAGAGCGTGATCTTTGTTCTTCGAGAGAGGACTTTACTTCTCAATTGCCTACTCAGTCCAAAGTAGCACTTGTTGGCAAGAGTGATTCTCCGCTGGATTTCTAGACTGATATTATTTTCGGTGTTGATACTGGTTCCCAAATAGACGAAATCCCTCACAGTTTCAAATTTGTAACTATCAACAGTGACATGGCTGCCAAGGCGCAGGTGCGCCGATTCTTTCTTTGATGACAGCAATTACTTCGTCTTGTCCTCGTTCACGGCAAGACCCACTCTTTTCGCATCCTTATCCAGTCCAGAGAAGGCAGCGCTTACGGCGCGGTTGTTAAGGCCAATGATATCAATATCATCGGCATACGCCAGCAATTGCACGCTCTTGTAAAAGATTGTACCATTGCGGTTTAGCCCTGCTGCTCGAATTATCTTCTCCAGCATCAGATTGAAGAAATCGCACGAAAGGGAGTCGCCCTGTCTGAAACCTCGTTTGGTTTCAAATGGCTCAGAGAGGTCCTTCCCGATTCTGACGGAGCTGTTGGTATTGCTCAACGTCATTTGGCAAAGCCGTATAAGCTTTGCAGGGAAGTCAAATTCAGACATGGCGGCATACAGGCAACTCCTTTTTGCGCTGTCAAAAGCGGCTTTGAAATCGACAAAGAGATGGTGTGTGTCGATTCTTTTATCATGGGTCTTCTCCAGGATTTGGCGTATCGTGAAAATCTGGTCGACGGTAGACTTACCAGGTCTAAAGCCACACTGATAAGGTCCAATCACTTTGTCTACGATGGGCTTCAGCCTTTCACACAACACGCAGAAAGAACCTTATATGCGATATTAAGAAGACTGATTCCGCGGTAGTTGGTGCGGTTAGCGGGATCGCCTTTCTTGTGGATTGGGCAAAGCACACTTAAATTCCAATCCGGAGGCATGCATTCGTCTGAGCATATTCTGCATAAGAGCTGATGCATGGTTTTTACCAGCTCTTCGCCTCCGTGTTTGAACAGCTCGGCGGGTAGTCTGTCTTTTCCAGGCGCTTTGTTGTTTTTGAGCCGGGATATAGCTATCCTCACTTCATCATAGTCAGGTGGTGGGACGACTTTTCCATCGTCAGGGATTGGGGTATCGGGTTCGACGTCTCCCTCGCAATTTAGCAGTGAGGAGAAGTGCTCCCTCCATAATTTAAGTACACTCTGTACGTCGGTTACCAGGTCGCCATTATTGTCCTTACAGGAGCTTGCCCCGGTCTTAAAACCTTCCGTCATCCGCCGGATCTTTTCATAGAATTTTCTCGCATCATTCCTGTCAGCCAGCATCTCAAGCTCCTCACACTCACGCCTTTCGGCCTCACTTTTCTTTTTTCTGAAAAGGCGTCTCTCTTCCTTCTTTGCCTCACGATATTGTTGTCATACACTGCGGGTTGCGCCCGTTCGCAACGTCTCCTTGTAGGCAGCGTCCTTTTTTTTCGAGGCAGTTTTGCATTCCTCATCGTACCAGTTGTTCTTGCGGGCTCGCTGGAACCCTATAGTGGCCTCAGCGGCGGTACTCAATGAGTGAGAGATATGCTTCCATTGCTCGGTTACATCGTTAGGTCGAGGATTGCCCTCTGCTAGCAGGTGTGAGAGTCGAGTTGTGAAATTATCAGCTGTCTGTGTCATGCGCAGCTTCTCGACGTCAAACTTTCCTTCCGTTACTGTGCGCACTTTCTTCGTTGCACAGAGGCGTGTGCGTATCTTGGCTGCGACAAGATAATGGTCAGAGTCAATATTGGGACCACGCAGTGTACGCACGTCCAGAACGGTGGAGCTATGTCTGCCGTCAATCAAGACATGATCAATCTGGTTTCTAGTTCTTTGATCAGGGGACAGCCATGTGGCTTGGTGTATTCGCTTATGCTGGAACCTGGTACTACTGATGACCATATTGCGAGCAGCGGCGAAGTCAATCAACCTAGTGCCGTTGGGGGATGTTATATCGTGGAGACTGAATTTTCCAACTGTGGGACCAAAGACTCCCTCCTTGCCCACCTTGGCATTAAAGTCGCCGAGCACGATTTTGATATCATGCAGGGGGGCAGCGATCATAGGCTTGTTCAAGTTTATCGTAGAAGGAGTCCTTCTCTGCGTCGTCCGTCTCCTCAGTCGGCGCATAGGCGCAGATAAATGTTATGTTGAAAAACCTCGCCTTGATGCGTATCGCAGCGAGACGCTCGTCCACAGGAGTGAACGCTAGTACTTGGCGGCGAAGTCTCTTTCCCACCACAAATCCTACACCACGCGCTTTGCCGCGTGTCTGGCCACTGTAGTATACGTCAGAAGGACCGATGGTCGTCTTTCCTTGCCCCGTCCATCGCATTTCCTGCAGGGCGGTGATGTCAGCCTTTGCGTTCGCGAGGACATCAACCAGTCGGGCAGCGGTACGCTCCCTAGAAGGGTCCGGACATTCGACGTACATGCCCTAATATCCTTCTCGTAGTCCATAATTCGTTTTGCCGGGTCGTCAACATTAAAGGGGTTCTCATCCGAGGCTTTGTACTTTTTATTTTCATTGGAATTAGGTTTTTTACGTGGCGGGTCCCAAACCCAGCGATTTAATTATGTATTCGCCCATAATTTTGGAAATTGTATATTTTTCTATCCAACTAAAACTGCAAAAAACACCTCGCAAAACGTCGGGAGAGGGATCAAAATTCGAATTTCAGTCCCAGAAATCATAATCCGAAGTCACAAAAGTAATATTATTTATCATTTAAAAGTTATAACTAAAAAAACATTTTGTTTCCGTATAACAATTTTATAGAGAAAAACTCAATAAATAAATAAATTAAGGTGTATATAACAATATAAAATCTGTTCTTAACCGACTTTATTGAACATACACAAATAAAACGAAAATGCAATTTATTTTGTAATTAAAAAAGTAGAGTAACGCTGAAAAGTAAGGGATTAGTAGCGCCCGCGGGCGTTATTTCCTTTTTTTTTTGGAAATAACGCCCGCTTTCAAAAGTAAATAGCCCCGTGTGGAAATTTAAATTTTCATTTTTTATTTTGTTAAAAATTGAAAATATTTAGTCTTATTAATTTATCATTTACAGTTTTGAGTAACATACTGGGTCTATTAAAAAAAGCGCCGCATTATTAATTTATCATTTACTCAAAACTGAGTTAAAAATACTGGGTCTATTAAAAAAAAGCGCCACAGGGGAAAATTTGGAATTGAACACCAGCATAGTTTTAGGAAAATGCGCAGAAAATGGGGTTTGACACCTCACATATACAGTACAAAAATTAACATGTACATATTTTTACAATTTCTTAACAGATCTGGCGCACTTTGAAAAACCCTAAAAGAAGTCGTGTGCGAAGCCGTACAAATCAGCAAGCCCTAACAAGAAATAGACCCATCTCCTCGGCACCTCGTACAGAAATGAGCATTCTCGGAATCGAGGGCCACCAATTTCTTTTGGATATTGCTAGAAAGCAGACAGATACCTTGAAGGTAAGAAATAATTGAGTGTACAATACTAAAAGAGTAAAATCTCCTTATCGCCTAGGTAAACTTAATATTGTACAAATTTTGTACACCTCATAACGTATACATACCCAACAAACCATAAAGCTAGATTTCGATTGGAGGTACATTCGAGAACTAGCCCCATTCTCCAATCTCTAACGTTAGAGGACGACTCGAGAAACACTCGAGAATCACAGCGTTCTCTAACAAAATGGGACATAATTCTCAAATCGAGAAAACTATAGTTTTCGAGTCGAATTCTAATGTCATTCTCTAATGGGATTCTAATGTGAATTTGAAAATGGTGCAAAATTCTTGCCTTTTGGCTAGTTCTCTAACCTATCTCGAATCGAGTTCTAGTGTAGTTCTCCACTGTTGCCTTCGAATAGAAAATAGTTAGAGAATTACCCTAGTTATCTAACGTAAATACGAACATTTCGTGTTTGTTGGGTATGCATGTATTGGCATGTTTTAACCGCTAAATCTTCTGGGTTTAATTACAAAGCTGTTAATTGCGTTCTATAGAATAATCGAAAGGTGAGTGCAAGATCACCCTATTTAAAAAAAACCGCGTGTAGCCAGTACACGTGAAAGAAGTTAACTTCTTAAGTTCAGAAATAACGAAATATGAATAAGATGTATTCGAGAATGGTTTAGATTCACAATATCTTACTTCCGGGAAGTGGACCAGGGAAACGATCCATTCGAAAATATCTTATATATGGTGCGTGTTCCTTAAAATTTTGTACATGGGTAGAATTAGGCCTAAATTAATAGGGGCCAATACGAATGGGATATAGAGGAAGAGGGGCGTGGTAGAAGGAACGAGGGCAATGAAGAGCAAAAGGGAGGGAGATAGGAAATAGAGTTGTACGAAGAAAGAGAGGAAGACCAGGTGGCAAGCCTGCTTGAAATTTAAATATTTGGAACACGGTCGCAAATACCTTTCACTTGATACCCATATGAGCATATCTTGCTCAATATTAAAAAAAAAAAAATAGATAGGTGGCAACCCTTTGAACCGCCCCAAGTGGCAATCGCCATGTATATAGTCTTAGAATGAATCATACTACTAATAATACCTTTCATTTGATACCAATATTGGCATATCTTGCTCAATATTTTAAAAAAATTTAGACATTTGGCAACCCTGTGAACCGCCCCAAGTGGCAACACCCATGCATATAATCTTAGAATGAATCATACTATCTATAATGCCAAATTTTATCCACATCGGTCAAGCGGTTCCCGAGATATTAATAAAAATAAATAAAATGCGGTTAGGTGGCAACCCTAGGTGACAACCCTGCTTGAGATTTACGTATTTGGAATACGGTCGAAAATACCTGTAATTTTATACCCGTATTGGCATATCTTGCTCAATATTAAAAAAATGAGATCGGTGGAAACCCTGTGAACTACCCCAAGTGGCAACACCCACACATATAATCTTAGAATGAATCATACTATCTATAATGCCAAACTTTATCCACATCGGTCAATCGGTTCCCTAGATAGCAATAACAATAAATAAAATGCGGTTAGGTGGCAACCCTGTTTGATATTTACATATTTGGAATACGGTTAAAAATACCTTTCATTTGCTCAATATTTAAAAAAATTTAGATAGGTGGTAACCCTGTGAACCGCGCCAAGTGGCAACACCCATGCATATAATCTTAGAATGAATCATACTATCTATAATGCAAAACTTTATCCACATAGGTCAAGCGGTTCCCGAGATATCAATAAAAATAAATAAAATGCGGTTAGGTGGCAACCCTGCTTGAGATTTATATATTTGGAATACGGTCGAAAATACCTTTCATTTGATACCAATATTGGAATATCTTGCTCAATATTAAAAAAAAAAGTTGAGATAAGTGGCAAAGTTGTGAACTGCCCCAAGTGGCAACACCCACGCATATAATCTTAGAATGAATCATAATGAATGTGCTTTGATATGCAACGGCCAAAATCGCTTAGGCGGTTAAGCGCCAATAAATGATGATGAATCATACTATCTATAGTGCCAAATTATATAAGAAAAACGCCTACGCCTGAAAGTCTGCAACATACACCTGAAAGTCGGCTACAATTTCTATTTCTGTGCCATAACTTCCTTTTCATCGTCATCCATTTTCTTAAATTTTACTCTCAATCAAAACTTCATATCGCCGCCTAAGAAATTGACTTCAAAAATATGAAAAACGCCTTATTTCAAAATTGGTTTAAAGACGAATTTTTAAATAGAGCGTTCTTCAAACAAATTCTGAGATAGGGCGTTTGTGAAATAGGGTGATCTTCCACTCAACAGTCGAAATGATATAAATGGAAAAAATCATGTCAATATGATTGTTTCAATATGTAAATGCACAATGGTGCACATTTCTTTCTTTTTATTTAGTTAAACTTTCTTTTACTTCTATCAATAGGTACTCGCCGAAATGCAAACAAAGCAAACGGAAGCCATGCGTGCGATGGCAGAGGCAATAACTGCGATGGGAGCAGGTTTGAAAACCTTTGCCGAGGCTATCAATCAGTTAGCGGCTACGATTAAGTGTCGTAAATAATCGTTTCACGTTATTTTCAGTATTGCCTAGTTTTAATCTTTTTTGCTGTTTCCATTTATCGCATATGAATAAATGAAATGAAAATATCTTTTATAAATATAGCTTACATTGGGCAAATCCAGCGTAACTTACGTTTCACGCCTCGATATAAAAGTGCATTTTTTAGGAGTAATTTTCAACAGTTCTTAAAATCGACTGATTCTCTTTCAAATGTATTTGTATTCGCGCCACATTTACGAATCAATTTAAGCATGCTTTAAAAAGATTACATAGATCCATAAAATTGGTACTTTAGGTGGTGTCACTTACGTTTTCGCACAGCTTTAATTTTTTGAGTTCTTCATGTATAGATGCCAAACTCAGCGAATTGAGTAGCAACATTTGAATATCAGCTGCTTTATATTTACATCACGATTTTCTATCACGTTTTCAAAAGCAACATTAATTACAAAGCTGACTGAATGTCAGAACACTGTCTAGCAGGGATGTCTTTTCAAAAGGCTCTGTTATTAAATTAATAAATGGAACTTTTAAAAATTTTGTGGACTTTTGACACTGCGGTTTAAAAACTCCTAAAATCTCCTTGGGTTCGATGACCAGTAAAGGTGATACAAAATTTGTGATTGGTGATGAAAAATTGGCCCAAAAAAAATTTGTTTGCTTCAAAGTTCGCTAGATACAAGAGTCTCGGTTTTAAAACGGATGTTAGGAAGTTCAAGAGAATTGCAATAGTTTCTCGGGAAACCTCAAAGTTGAAGCAAGGTTGAAATTTGGCGAACTCTCAAATTTTGCTTGCTTTGCTTGCTTTGACAATCAGACTTTGCTTTAATTTAAGAATTAAAATTAGGAGGAAATGATAATTAATTCATTTTTTCTCTATTAAATTAATAAATTTACCAAAACACTCTCAATTCAATGAAATAAATAACGAAAAAACTAACTAATGGCGGCGATATACCAACAGGTTATCATAACCTCTAACGAGATTTTTAGCCGAGCTTCTCTTTCCAACTTGTGGTGTGTTGCTTTTTGAGTTTTCCTTCAAGTTGGCGGGACCTACAGTTTTTTGTCGACTCCGAACGGCACTTGCAAAGCAAATGAATTTTTTGCTGATACGCTCCTCATGGCAGAAATACACCCGGAGAGTTTGCCAAACTACTGCCGAGGGGCGACCCAGTTTAGAAAAATCATTTTTCTAAATAATTTTTGATGTTACTTTTGCCGGGCATCGAACCGCCACGACTTGGTGTAGAAGGCCGAACACTTAACCGCTACACCACGGCGGCCGCCAAATAAATAACGAAAACAAATGTATAAGAGAGAAGCGTCAAAGCGTTCATTGTCGCTTCTCTTTTATACATTTGTTAGCGTCAAAGCGTTCATTGTCGCTTCTCTTTTATACATTTGTTAGCGTCAAAGCGTTCATTGTCGCTTCTCTTTTATACATTTGTTTTCATTATTTATTTCTTTGCATTCAGAGTGTTTTGGTTAAATTATTAATTTAATAGAGAAAAAATGAATTAATAATTATTTCTTCCAACTTTTTATTCTTTAATTAAAGCAAAGTCATCAACGTCTGATTGTCAAAGCAAGCAAAATTTGAGAGTTGGCCAAATTTTAACCTTGCTTCAACTTTGAGGTCTCCAATGTGCCATGTATCGTTTAAAAGACGTATACTGAACTTTTCTGTCAAAGTCAAAGTTTGAGGTAAAGTCAAAATAAAGCTTTATGTAACTGACCCTTTAAGCCCCAATTACATAAAACTTTATGAAACTTTGAGCATTTGCCAAAATCTCGCTTCGCTTTACATTCCACAAACTTTGTATGAAAGTGGAACCTGCAAAGTTTTAAGTAATTGGGGCTTTAGACATTCTCGCGAGCGTTGGTCGGGTGGGTTAAGCCCCAATTACATAAAACTTTGCAGGTTCCACTTTCAGGTTGCAAATGTCAGTCGAGGTTAACAAAGCCTTATGTAATTGAGGCTTAAATTACTCTTTGTTCTGTCCAAAATGTATTCAATAAAGTGTGATTGACAGCTAAATATGTTTCCATTGTAAGGGGCTGTAATATCAAACGAATGTAAACAAATGAATTAATCCTTTATGGTGCACCACATGTAAATTGGGTATCATTTTCTCTTCTTTAATATTAGCAATAATTTACTCTTATAACATCAGCGGTGTTTGTGAAAAATGTCTGGTTACAGTTTTCTTATCTTAGCTTACAAAACAGCTGAATTCCAACCGTTCTTCACTGGCACAGAAGTTTTTTTACTACCAATAAAATACTTCCAAATTTGCTACCGAATATTCTTTCGTATTGCTAATTTGAATTAAAGGTAAAATATAAATATTGAAAATTTAAAACAAAAGTTAATTTACAAATTATTTCCTAAAAGTTTATAAACGGGAAAAATTGTTTTCAAGTGGGTTAAAATACTTTGTTGAATACATTTTGGTTCTGTCATTCGGCTCTCTAAAAATATGGAGCAAATGCTGTACACGGAAGAGTGTTGTTTTTTGTATCATCCGAGGGGAAAAAGGGAACTCTTAGTCAAAAATGTACTACTATTTTTCTACCATTTTCATGTAAATGTACGAATTTATCGGTCCTATCCCTGAGCCAAAAAATAATAAAAGGATTATTGTTCGTACTCTTCACCAAAATTATATCGAGATACACGATATCCTTGCAGATATCCTTCCATGAAATAATGAAACTTAAGCTTTCTCAAGGTAGTAGAGAATTTTCACCCCAAATAAAAACTTCTGGAAACGACCCCAAATGAAGTAAATAAAATTTTTTTACAAAAGCTTTTTTTATTTCCTTAGAAGAACTAGGGCGTGCTTACAATTACCGCACCAAAAAAGACAACTGGTCAATAGCTGTAAAGTGCGACTTTTAAACGAGGTTTTCTTCAATTGGTGGTGGTGGAGCTAACTATAGTTTAATGAAGACTCCGAACAAAAACTACCAAGTCTGTTGGCCGTCCATAAAATTTTGTTGAGGAATCACACTCAGGCCCTGTTTTTCAGTGCAGGTTTAAAACACCGACAAAGTTGACTAGAGTTTATCCCATACAAATTGGCCGCTTAAACTCAGTTCAAACTCGCACTGAAGTTTAAACTTGCACTGAAAAACCGGGCCTTAGAGGTTTTCCACATCTTTGCGATGTTTTATTTTAACATTTTGATGCTTTCGATATCAAAGTAGAGGACCGAAATAAATTTACGAGTCATAAAAGGTACTGAAATGGTAGTTAATGGCTGATCCATTTCAACCCCCACTATTTATCACCTACTTATTCGTTACGTCAGACGGCACTGTTAAATTACAAAACATAATTCATCTTGTTATCCATGTAGGTTAGGTTCAAGTGGCTGCCGCGGAGCACACCTAGGCCAGTGTTAAAAGGCCCGTTGTGATACCACCAACACTAGGAAAGTCAGTTCCGGGACCCTGCCATATGGAAAATCCCTGTATTATCGGGATTCTCCACATAGCAGAATCCCGGGACTGACGCTCCTAAACCGACACCGTTACTTCTCGAACCATTTAGATGACTTGATGAAGGCCATCAAGTCCTTTATGTCCATCTCCGCGACCTGGCGTGGGCTATCCATGAAGGGCACTCCCAAAAAGCGATTCGCACGCCACTTAAAGCCGGGCAGTTGTAGATGAGGTGCTCCACCGTTTCTTCCTCCTCGTCATCTTTGCAACTCCTACAGCATCGTCGGTAGGGCACACCAATAAGGCAGTGCCTATTTAATACACCCATTAATATGGAGATTTCTCTTCTCCTTATGGCATAAATGTGTCTTGATCTTTTATGATCCCATTGCGGCCAGGTTTCTTTGGATATCCGGCATCCTGGAGATTGCAGCCATCTTTCGTTGGCTTGGCGGAGTGTGTACTCCTTCAGCATAACCTTGCATGTGGCAAACGGCATACCTAAGCACTTTTTATCCCGAAGAACCTGCTTGGTCGTGCCCTGCCTTGCAAGTTGGTCTGCCCTACAATTTCCCTCAAGGTCCCTATGTCCCGGGACCCATGTGAGGTTCACGCGGTTCTGTTGGGCCATCTCTTGTAGAGATCGACGACAGCTGAGCGTCAGTTCAGAGTTGAACGAGTAAGAGCCAAGGGATTTGATGGCCGCTTGGCTGTCGCTGAAAATAAAAATATCCTGTCCGATAGTGTGTTGGCCTATCCAGGCCGCGGCGTCCATGATTGCTGAAACTTCAGCCTGGAAGACACTGCAGTGATCAGGTAGTCTGAAGGAGAGCTCAAGGTTCAGATCCTTTGAATAAACTCCTCCTCTTCCAACTCTGCCGTCTAACTTCGAGCCATCGGTATAAATGGAAGTGCCGCCATGAATGGTCCGATCCGTCCTCTCTCATTCTTCTCTGCTGGGAATGTTTATTTTAAAACCGCTATCTCCGACTGTTGTGGTCGTGCGTGTCCAGTAGTGCTTGCGCCCCAGCCGGACGTTTCCCTTAGACGCAGAGCCGATGCTGCTGCTCTCGGTGCCCTTCCAGATCTAGTGGCAAAATGCCAAGAATTAGTATTATTATTATTATTATAAGGCCTTATTACACCGCGACCATTAGTACGATCTATTGTGTGACCCATCAGCTCACTGCTGTATGTGGAGGCTCTTTATAAATTTGGACACCTCCTCAGGTTTTTTATTCCATATTACGAACGGATTGAGAGTGACCCCACCTAGGTAGCAGACTCTCTTTCTTGCTAAAGCAATGCATTCGCAGAGTATATAAACCGACGTTTCACCGACCATTTCGCAGAACCGACAAATTGTTGTATCTAACAGATTCAGCTTACTCAGGTGATAACGCAGACCGCGTAAAATACCCAGTGAGGGTTCTTAGATCCACCCTCCTTAGATTAATGAGCCTGGCTGATGCTCTTTGTGAGGGTTCTATAAAGAGTTTGGCCTGTCTCTGCCCTAGGCTGCTAAGCCAATGCTGCCTAAACTGTTTATTTTCCCAGTTGCTTATGGTCTTCTTTACGTGGGCCTTCGTGAGTCCACAAAAGGGTTCCGGACCATAAAATGCTGTTAGAGCACCATGTTTTGCCAGGTGATCTCAGTGGCGTGCCTTCCATATAAGCCGAAAAGCCCGGCTTGCCTAGCTAATCCCCTATGAGCTACAATATGTTTGTTCATTTGGCTTCTTAAAAGGATATCCGGTTTTTATTTCCCTGCCTGCCACCTACTACCTAATAGCTGTTAATAGCATGGAAACATACCTACAGCTTTTCCTGCCACCTGCCGGCTGATAGCTCATTTACATAAAATTATTTCAGTGCGTGATGGCCATCTCTTACTTACTTACTTAAAACAGCCTTTAACCTCCTAGGCAATGACGGCCATCTCGCTTTTACTTATTGGCTTTTACGGGGCTTTCAAAACCAGTACAAATCTGCGTGCTGAAGCAATTGTTTTTTTTTTTTTTTTTTGAATTTGGAAGTAATTTTATATGAAACTTTGAAGCTGGCTTCTGGCTGGTGTTACCGTACGCTTACGATAAAATTTGTTTATGTAGGTATGTATCTATAATTTTAAAGTGCAAAGCGCGCTACTCAAAAATTATTGGCGCATATTTTAAAGTAGAAAAAAAGAATTCAATAGTGGTAGGTGCTGTAATTTTTTTATTTGCTAGGCACTATAAGACTTAAAAAATATATTTAAGATTTCTTAGCTTTTGCAATGTACCTAAATGGGAAACAGTGCGAATAAAACGTTTCCCTTGGATTGGAAAAGCTTACAAAATCTGCCAACAATAACGTGCCTATTAGCAGAACCTAAAAGTTTAAAATTTTCCCCGTTTGCAAAAGTCGATAAATATCCTGAACTCTTCTTTGTTTGAAATGTTCTCTGGCAGCAGTAAGTGCTTTCGTTGGGGTTATAAAGACTGGGGCTTGCCTCGGTTGATACTCGTAGGCACGCCACTGGGTGATCTGCTTTTTCGTTGCCGTCATGCCCTGGGACCCAACCTAACAAAACTTTGTTTTTGGCTCCCAGATCATTACGGACTGCGACGCACTCATCGACAAGCTTCGAGGTTATAGTGTAAGACTACACGGCACGTAGGGCGGCCTGACTGTCCGACATAATGTAGATTCGCCTAGAGGATAGTCTTCTTAGGAGACATTCTCTGCCACATAATTCTATTGCGTGGATTTCCGCTTGAAAGATAGTGGGGTAGTTACCCATCGGTACCGATTTTTTGTAATTTGGTCCATAGATACCAGCTCCCGTTTTACCATCTTCCAGCTTCGATCCATCCGTATACCAAATCTCCGAATCGGATTCAGCATAAGGATTCCCTGTGTGCCAGAGTGCTCGATCAACGATCGAAACTTCAAAGTTTCGCATGATCCTGAGCGTAGGAGTTGTTGCATCACTTACTTGCAATATAGGACTATTTATGAAATTCTTGACTATCTTCATATGTCCTGTCATATTTCCGATGTTTAGATCGGAAATGTTTTGAAGTCTCAATTCAGCAAGTGTGACCTCCTTCTCTATCAGAATAGGGAAAGGAGGTATTCCCACAAGGGCACTTAAAGCATCAGCAGGGCACGTTCTCATTGCACCGACACAGACTAGCCGATGCAGCTTACTTAACATAGTTGCCGCTCTAACATAGAAAAGAGTGTTTTATTTGGGTTGGTAGATAACCCTTTGTTAGCGCACCATCTTTCAATGATGCGCAGGGCTTGTTGCATGCGATTGGATATTGTTTCTTCATGCATTCCTGTTACGCAGACTACTAAGTCATCCGCATATCCCTGTACGCCAAAGCCATTGCCCTTCAAAAGATGAAGAAGTTCGTCTATGACTAGGGTCCACAGTAGAGGAGAAAGTATGCCTCCCTGAGGGTATCCTCCTGTGGCCACGATTGAGCCAGCATTCCCTCCTAGCTCAAAGATGAATTTTCTTTGCTTTAGCATGGGCAGGACCCAGCGAATGATCATTGGGCTTACGTCCTTGCTAATCATGGCTTCCTCAATGCCCTGGTACGTCGAAAATGCCTGATATATCGATGAATGCACACAGGGCTATGTTTTTAGACTCTATGGTCTTTTCAATTTTTTCAGTAAGGCAATGAAAAGCAGTCTCCGTGCATTTTCCGGGTTGGTAGGCAAATTGGTGTTTACACAGAGGGTGTTTCTTTAAGTTTACTTCCCTAATGTGCTGATCTAAAATTTTATCCATTCCCTTTAGGAGAAAGGAACTGAGACTTATGGGTCGATATGACGATGACAGATTTTCCGGTTTCCCTGGCTTCGGTATAAATACAACTTTAACCTCTGT
Organism: Campiglossa producta; assembly: GCA_964058755.1. Taxonomy (NCBI): domain Eukaryota; kingdom Metazoa; phylum Arthropoda; class Insecta; order Diptera; family Tephritidae; genus Campiglossa; species Campiglossa producta. The sequence continues at coordinate 104,876,570 of CAXKVI010000002.1, read as the reverse complement.
CCACCTGTTGGGAATATATCCTAACAGCAGGGATGCTCTATATAAATTTGATAGGACTGGAGCTGTATAGTTGATTCCTTGCTGCAACAGACAAGGATAGACCCTGGCCTATATGGCCTACACGGCCTAGTTTCTTGTATTGCCGGTTCTACGAGAACGGTACCAGTACTTGTGCTGTACCCATCGTGCCGAAACGACCCAGGCCGTTTTATTATATCGACCCGGCCAAGAGCAATACACTCGGGGTGACCCTGTCTGACATTTAGACAGGGCTACACCTCGTTACAACAACAACAAAAACAGACCCCATCCGGTCCTGGAGATTTGAAAGGACTAAAAGTCGATAAAGCCCATTGGACCTTGTTAACATTGGTTAGCTTTGTCGCCAGGCTCTTTTCTCTACCACTAATTGTTGGAGAATCATCTACTACGGGATAAGAGTGTTGATAGCCTGGTATACAGTCCGGAAAGTAGCAGGTTTACAGTCCGGAGAGTAGCAAGCAAAAGTTTGCAAGTGTCGTCCGGCTGCTTCGTGTAGCTCCCATCTGAGTTCTTCAGAGTACCAATCAAAGATGACTTAATCCGAAATTCTTTCTCTCTTTTTCATTGTTTACTTAAAAGGTGTACTGATTATGTGCTGCTACTTGGCAGCACTGCATAATCGAGGAACATCTGCCAGCAGAAGTAGCGAAAAGTCTGGTAACCAGACAAAATACATATATTGGCAGAAAACAGTGGGTGTTTTTGCTGTGATATGGGATTTCAGTTAAAAAGGCGCTAAGAACGCAATAAATAAGAGTATAAAATGCCAATCACAGGGATATGTGTCGTAGGATTTGCTGGTGAGCAACGTTTACTTCAATTTCCCTATTAGCGCGAATAATAACTCGTTCTGCAATTGAACATTGGACACTGTTCTCAGAGAGCGCTAGGTTTCGGATCAAGTCATCTTTGGTACCAATGACGTTGCTATGGCCTCTTGCAAGGGCTTTTTGGAGCCGCACTGCCGTAGGGAGATCTTCAATATTTTCGCAGTGTTCTCTCCACGTTGCCCTCTTAGATTTTCTAAGAAGTTAGAGCATTTCTATAGGAGACCCAGTCTCCAGTGTCTTTAGCTGCATTAAACAGCCTTCTGGCTTGGCATCTTAATTGTGCAAGCTTTTTGTTCCACCAAGGAACATCACGTTGCGTTGTATACGTTGTTTGGCTTGGGGACAACACTCCCGCCCCTTAGTTATTGGTTGGTGCAAGCAATTGCCGCGTTCTTCCATGGTAAAGCGAAATAGTTCCCACTTCTTTTTCCTCGCATTTCTGAAAACGGGCTCATGGTCAGAGAAGTGACCCATGTCGAATACAATATGTTTGTGGTTCGAGACGTGCCAATTTGTGACAGCGAAGGCCATGTTTTGGCTGCATAGAGTAAGGTCAAGAACCTCACCTCTAATAGCGTTAACAAAAGTGGGTTCATTACCACGGTTCATTACACTTGATATTGTGACTACTAATAAACTCCAGGAGATGCTCCCCCCTGTTATTTATGTTCGTACTACCCCAAGCTGTATGGTGGGAGTTTGCGTCACAGCAGAGGACCCATGGGATACCATTCTGTTGGCAATACTCAATGAGTGATTTGGATTCAACAGTTGGGGCTGTTTCCTCCTCACCCGGAAAGTAAGCTGATGCCAAAATGACCTCTTTCTCTCAAGAATGGCCTGGAGTGCTTCGTTGGGCGTTGTTCGTAACGCACCGCTTATACAAATCATACAAGATCTGTGTACTTTACCTAACAGATTATAGGGCTTATTTTTGAGCGTGAGCGTGAACAATTTTCTTTTGTGTAACATGTTGATATTACTCGACTTTTCCAAAAAAAATCATCCGTAAGTGGACAAACAACTAAAATATCTTTGATATTACTGCATTTAAACTTAAGTGAAAGTGTTAAATATGCTTTGAAATGCTTATTTTACTATCTCACAGTGAATTGTGTGCGAACGCAAAGTGACACAAACCCTTCGCAAGTGAGTGTTGAAATTTGGCAATTACCACGCCAAACTGTGATTTTTTTTACATTTTTTGGAGAGTTGAAATCATTTGACAGATGTGCGTGAACGCACAAAAGAATTGATTTGGAATTCTTTTCCTTTGCGTACGCAATAGAAAGTCTCCACTCATTCATGCTCACGTTCACACGGAACTGTATGAGGGTCTTAAGGTTTGTCGCCTTGCTCAGCGCATGCCACCATACCACACCTCCATAGAGCATGATTGGTCGAATAATTGCAGTGTAGATCCATTTGCATATTTTGGGGCTGAGCCCCCATTTTTTCAATGGCTCTTTTGCACGTGTAGAGTGCAATACAGGCTTTCTTGTGGCGCTGAAGAACAATCTCCATCCAGGGGGGTCACTCTGTATTGCGATGCGAAAGAAAATTTTTTCGCATTTGCCTTAGCGACACTCTGTAACTCAACTACTTATCGCAACGGAAATTGAATCGAATCGCGTACACTCTGTATCACGAAAGTGAAATGTCAATTGCTTTGTACATTCGTATTTGTCTTCCTACAACAAAACGCAGTCGAACCGCTATCGCACCGCTAAACAATTTTGAATAAAATTAAATTTTTAAACATATTCTTGTAAATTATTGTAGAGCTATTAGTACTTACCTTTCTTATCGAAAAACATGTTTATTTTAGCGCTTGTTTCGCAAAATTATTAAAAAAAAATATTTTTTTTTTGAAAAATATTTTGTTTAACTTTTAAATTTACAAAATAATTATTAAAAATTTGTAAGAAACCTTCAATTAAACTAATAAAATTATGTTTATACGGACGTGATTTTGCATATGCACACGCTTGCACACATATTTCATAAAAGGGATACAAATATCTTTTGCAAGTACAAGTGTTTGCAGCATAGCATACAGTTAGGCGCCAAATTAAAAGAAATGGTATGGGTAAAGGCATATTACAAGCCTTCACTTGAAGTATGCAATGAAAATTGTCAACTTGCGGTTAGTTTTACAACAGTGATGCCAACCCAAACAAGCAAATAACCAAACCTTTGTAGAACGCAGCACAGTTAGCAATGCTATCTAGAACTGTGCCTAGAGTTCAGGCGCACGCCATTCAGTTTTGGTAGTGTAATTTCAAGGGGGGTTTTCTTCTTCCAATTAAAATTGTCAAGCGCAAAACACTACTTCTTCCAATTAAAGTTGTCAAGCGCAAAGCAGTGGTTCAATTCTGTTTTATTAATCGCATACTAATACAACGCGTAATTTCAAAAGGGGTTTCTTCTTTCAAATAAAATTGTTAAACGCAAAACAGGGGGATCACTCTGTATTGCGATTCGAAAGTGAAATGCGATGCAATAAGCAAATGGTACTCTGTATTGCTATAGCATTACTAACAGTGTTGCTTTCTGCCGCCTTTGGTTATTTTCTTGTTTGGTTTGGCATCACTGTTGTAAAACTAACCGGAAGTTGACAATTTTCATTGCATACTTCAAGTGAAGGCTTGTCCTATGCTTTTACCCATAACATTTCTTTTAATTTGGCGCCTAACTGTATGCTATACTGCAAACACAGAGTGTACTTGCAAAAAGTATTTGTATTCCTTTTATGTGTATAGAAATATGTGTGCATGCGTGTGATATTTATTTATTTATTTATTTATTGAATAGTCTACAGATTGAAAAAAATCTTACAGACTAATTTTGAAAATATACATAATAACGGAAAAGTAAACAGAAAATGTAAGTAAAGTACAACCAATTGATTACAGTTTACAAATTAAATCTAGACAAAACATGATATAAAATATTAGGTAAAAGCATTTGAACTTAACTTTACTAACATAATAGTTTATAAAGAGTATCAGCATATTATAGGCATAATTAAGATAAATAAGCTCATTAGGGAGCTGATGCGTGGTGCCCAGAAGGGGGCACTTGAGCCAGGAAGGACTCTATAGAATAGGCTCAGTAGGGAGCTGATGCGCGGTGCCCAGAAGGGGGCATTTGAGCCAGGAAGGACTCAGTAGGGAGCTGATATGTTGTGCCTAGAAGAGGAAATATATTAATACAAAGCAGCGAGTCGCAGACATCAATATTCTTACAGTGCTTGTTGAAATCATAACTCAAGATTCGGAGAGGTTCATGCAACTCAAAATTGGTTCTGCATTTGTTTAAGTAAATTGGTTGGAAATGTCTGGAGGGTCTAATGGGGACATTAAAGAAAAGTTCGCCAAGCAAGAATGGGCTATCTATTATCCCTTTTGTGAGTTTCACCATAAATAACACTCCAAGCATTTCCCTACGACTTTGCAAAGTAGGAAGCTGTATAAGTTTCAATCAACTACAGTAGGAAGGAAGATTCATAGACGGGTCCCATGGTAAATTTCTTAACGCAAAGAGCAAAAATTGTTTTTGAACCGACTCCAGCTTATCACTATGAATTTGGTACTGTGGGTTCCAGATTATGGAAGCGAATTCCAGTAACGGCCTTAGGGGTCATGCATATATGACGTCACGCGATTTTTGGTAGTTTTAGAGCCCCCCCTCCCCCCATGTCACACCCAGTCACAAACTCCTAGAGTACTCATATGATTGGTAGGATTTTCTGGTGAAGCACATATACTTGCACTTAGGTAAGTTCAGTGACATAGCATTCACATTGCACCATTCAACTAGCCTGCACAGATCTGATTGAAGATGTACCCTATCATCTAGTTCACGGATAGGCATAATCAGTTTAACATCATCGGCATACATTAAGGGCTTGCAAAACTTGAAAACATTAGGGAGGTCATTAATGAACAAAAGAAAAAGAACAGGACCAAGGTGACTTCCCTGTGGAACGCCAGAAGTCACATCTATAAATTGAGACTTGCAATTATTAAATATAACTTGTTGCTTTCTCTCATTTAAGTAAGACGATATCCATTCGAGAAATAAAGGTGGAAACCCCAGCTGGTCAAGTTTGAACAGCAGGATAGAATGAGACACTTTATCAAATGCCTTACTAAAATCTGTATATATGACATCCGTTTCACAGTTGGCCCTAAGGCTTTTAAAAACATGTGTTGTGAACTCGAGCAAGTTTGTCACAGTAGACTTAGGCGAAACCCGTGTTATGATAGGTCCAAACCCGAAGAGACTGAGAAGGCTAATTGCTTAGCGACAATAGATTCGAAAAGTTTGTGAATAACACTGAGCTTTGCTATTCCTCTATAGTTCATGATATTTGATCTACCTCCATTTTTATATAAAGGAATTATAAATGACTCCTTCCACTTTTTAGGAAATATTCCTTGCTTCAAAGACGCGTTAAACAAAGACGTTAAAGGTCGACAAAGGAACTGAGCACAAGTCTTCAGCACAACTGAGGGAATTTCATCAGGACCACTGGAATACGAGCTTTTCAGATTTGCAAGATCCACTAGTACCTCGTTATAAGAAATAACAGGAACCGGTGTTGAATTAAGGGAAGACAATTTGCAAGCATAATCAAAAGGTCTTGAATCCAATGAAGTTGAGTAGTTAGATTTGAAGAAGGTTGCAAACATATTGGCAATTTCATCGCCATCTTGAGAAACTAGATCATTAAACTTCATTACTGAGGGAAACCCTTTTGCCTTCCTTTTCGAATTAACGAAGCTGTAAAACGACTTGGTGTTAGAGAGCAGTTGATTCTTAATATTTTTCAAATAATTCTTGTAACACTTTCTGTTTAGGCTATTATACTTATGACGCAAAACAGAATAAGCCGAATAGTCAGTAATTAATCCAGACAATTTGTAGCGCTTAAAACAGCGTGACTTTTGATTTTGTAGGTGATTCAGTTCTTTTGAGCCCCATGAAGTATTAAAGGAAACCTTAGAGCGCTTCACAAAAGGTACGCATTTAAGAAATATTGAATGCAAAATTTTATTAAAATGGAGAATATTTTCTTCAATATCACCAGAGTATTCTGGCCACGTTATTTTTGAGACTTCCATGATAAGCTCAGAAAAATTTGTTTTTGAAACAGAAATCTGCCAGCAGGAGCTTTTCCTGTGGTAAAACTTTGCCTCGAAGGACAATACGATTCAATACTCATCAAGAGTGCAGGGTGAAATACATCTTCAGGCAAAACCAATGGGTCACATCTGGTTATTGAGCAATTTGACGAGTCGTCTGCAAAAATGAGATCAAGGTATTTACCAAGACTATTATGAATGCTGTTTAGTTGACTAATACCACTATCAGATAGATCATTTAAAAACTCATAAAATATATCACGGGAGGAAGCAGGTACGAGGAGCCCATCCGTGAGACTCCACGTCACACAAGGTAGGTTAAAGTCGCCAAGCACTACGATAGAATCGGAGGAACCAAGCATAGAAGAAACAGATTTCACTACAGAAGAGTGTTTCATATAAACGGAAATGTGAGATTGAGGTGGAATATAACTTACCACAAAGTACTTGTAATTTGTGAAAAGTTTTATCCGAACGCAAAGAAGTTCAACGTCATCACAGTCAGCAAAGGATATTTCTTCAGCAGAAAAACTGGTGTCGACAGCAATAAGTACGCCTCCCCCAGTCTTTTCCACACGGTCTTTTCTAAATATTTCAAACTAATCCGATAACAACTCTGCATTAAACACACTTGGTTTCAACCATGTCTCAGTAAAAACAAGTACACTATAGTTTAAGTCATGACTTTTTAAATACAGATCAATAAGCTTAGTGTTCAGTCCTCTAACGTTCTGATAAAAGACATCAAAAGTTGTATCATCTATCAGTTTTTTGAGGCAGAGTCTGGGTTAGGAACACGCGCGACATTGCCAGACCTTTGTCGTGATCTGTACTCAAACTCGCGAACAAACGCATCATCAGGCCTGAATGATTTATTCAGGACAACATCGAAGCAATCCGAAGAGATGTTAATTTTGAACGATGATATACTAGTATCATGCGTAGAGTTAAATTTCACTAACTTCAAGAAAGAAGGCGAAAGTTTAGATTTACAGGTCAATTCTACTGTGGTAATAACTTTATTATTACCGGCAAACAAATTCACTCGGCAACTTTTACTCCTTTTTGGTATTCTGAGGGCAAAAGTTTTCTGGTAACACCGTTACCACCAAAACAGGTGGTAACATGTGGTAACATCAATATAAAACAGCTGATGTTTACTTTGAAAAATAAAAAAGCGAAAGTGCAATTGAACAAAATAAAGTGAAAATTAAACAAAATAAATAAAACAAAGTGAAAATCAAACAAATAAACAGGTATATAGTATTAATAAATCACAATAAAAACTGTGTATTCCCTGCAGGAGCTCGGGATGGTCTTTGCAAAAGGCCACATACAACCGCAACTGCGCTGGGGTGGTGCGTGCATATTTTCTGTAAATAAAATAAACAATTTTTAATAAATTTCATAAAATATTTACCAAATTTACTTGTTCATTTCCATTTTGCAGTCTTCTTTTTGATAAACAAAAAACATATGGCAGGTGACTAGCAGGGTGGCTTTTCAATTCACCATACACACTGGTGAGTTTTTTTGCCATTAGAGCGTTACCATATGCTCAGAATCGCAGCCACTTTATTTGGTAACGTATTTTAGGGAAAATTATTTGCCGATGGCAATTTTACCGGTAACGCGCAGCATAGGGCTGTTATAATGTAACTTTCTAAATCCTCCAAAGTAGTTTCTTTAGCAAAGCGCGAAACAAAAATGGATTTCGGCCGAGGGACAACAACTAGCTTTGTAAGTAAAGCATTCCCAGAACTAGGCCCAGGTTCCTGATTCTCAATAACGGGAACAGGTACAGGTGGAATGGGGGAAGAGGTTTTCCCAGCAACCTCCGTAGAGGCTTGCACAGTGGTATGCGAAGTAGTTTCAGCAGGGGCTTGCGCAGATGTTTTGAAGTGGTTTGCGCATAGGTTAAGACGTTTTCATCTGCCTCCACTGCATTTGACGTGGTTTGTGCAGTCTCCATAAGGGCTACATCACCCGTTAAAGCTCTAGACCTGGTGACGCGGGCACTAGCTGCCGGTTGTTGCGGGCTCGGGGAATTAAAAGAGATCAAAGGGTTCTCACAGGGACCAAGGCTACTCTTAGAAGGCTGGGAATTCGTCGATACCTGCGTTGCATTAGGCAGTTGTGGCGAATCTGGACGCTTAAAAGAAAGAAATTCCTCTTCGTATTGAGAAAATTTTTTGGTAAGGATACTCAGCTCCTTCCCGATTTCCTTAAAACCATTTCTCAATGTCCTATGTAACTTGCTAATCTCAATGTCAGTTACGTTACATTTAGGACATGACCAACGAAGTCCTACTCTTTTATTTATTAGGTCTAAGGCCCTACCGTTTATATTAGCGCATTTTAGGTGCGCCTTGCCGTCACAAAGCCAGCAAGAAACAAACTGATCAGAATCGTTTCTTACTTTACAATTGGCAACAATGCAGATCATGATGACAAAAAAAAAAAAATCTGATATAAACGGCACTCGGAGAAACGATAAAAAAGTTATTTATGAGCACTTGTTTAAGAAACAGCCAAATTTACTGAAAGCGATAAATATAAATAGAAACAACAAATAGCGGGCACAGCAGAAAGAAAGAACAATGCACGCACCCAAACACAAGAAAAAATATAAATTAAGAGTTATTCTGGAGCTCTGGCAACAGCTGTATATAAACAGGAACAGCAAGCAGCGGACACAGCGGAATGAAAAGTGCACACACCAAACTAAAAGCGGCAAACACCAACAATTATACAGAAGCTTTTATATTCGATGAAATATTTGCGATGATAAAATAACAAATAAAGTCACTAAGTTTGCTACTTATGTTCTGATAAACACCGCTATAGCAGAGTATCCAATTAATAGTTTTTATTAAAGAACTAAAAGAAGTTTCATTAGTTAAATTAATGTTAAAAACATGCAAAATCACGTCCGTATAAACATAATTTTATTAGTTTAATTGAAGTTTTCTTCCAAATTTTTGGTAATTATTTCATGCCAGTCGTGTCGCAGACAGCAAAGGGGTAACACGTATCGTCGCTTTGTTAATTGTTTTATGCGACAGTAAATTATGCGCGATTTAAAATGAATGAAAGGGCACTGTAGCGAAGTTTCTATCATATTTTCCAATAATAAATTTCCGACCTATGGTCTAATGTAATTACAACGACCACATGAAAACTTGTAACTTTGATTGCAAAGAAGCAAAATATTAAAAAAGCGCTTCCGAATTCGGGATCCTGAGGCCAAACTCAGTAGACAATTCCCATACCAGCTCCCGATTTACCATATTCCAGCTTTGATCCATCCGTATACCAAATCTCCGAATCGGATTCAGCATAAGGGTTCCCTGTGTCCCATAGCACTCGATCTAACGTGAAGACGAACATTTCTCCAACGTTGGGGAATTTGTTTGTTGGAAAAGGAAGATAAAGATACTGAGGGGAGAGAGTACATTTTTATATAAACAATTAATGCACTGGTATGTACATATTAGACCTCTGCATGACTCCATCCAAAACGGCAAATGAATCATTCATATTGAATTTGAATTGAATTGAATTGGCTTTGCTTTGCTTTGAATTTGAATATCTGGCTGTTTGAAATAAATGTCTACTTTGAATATTCAAAAAATTTCAAACGAAATTGAATTCATATTTTGACATTTTTTTTAAATCCATGAAGATATCCCAACAATCATTTCTGTGAAAGTTTGTAGAATTGAATGTTGGATTGTAAATTTGAACGCTACATGGGCATTTCATACATATATCTTCAAAATGGACTTAAGTCCAGTCTGTACAAAAGTTGTTAATTTTTCTGTTAAAAAAGCATATCGTCGGTGATTCTGCAAAGCGACGTAACGGGCATTTTCAAAACGGTGTAAGCGTTGGCGGCCGCGTTGGTGCTACACCAAGTCGTAGCGGTTCGATGCCCGGCAAAAGTAACATCAAAAATTATTTAGAAAAATAATTTTTCTAAACGGGGTCGCCTCTCGGCAGTAGTTTGGCAAACTATCCGGGTGTATTTCTGCCATGAGAAGCTTCTCAGCAAAAAATTCATTTGCTTTGCAAGTGCCGTTCGGAGTCGGCAAAAAATTTTAGGGCCCGCCAACTTGTAGGAAAACTCAAAAAGCAACACACCACAAGTTGGAAAGAGAAGCTCGGCTAAAAATCTCGTTAGTGGTTATGATAACCTGTTGGTATATCGCCGCCATTAGTAGTATGCGATATTTAAGTTTGGCGGGTTTGCAGCTAAAAATTATAAAATTTTAAGACAACTCCGATCAAGATCGATTCTTTTAATGATTTTTCAACGCAAATGTAGTTTTCTTGAGAATAAAGGAACAAGTCTTAATTGTAAGGGCTATAAAAGTGTTTATCACAAACGTCGTTTACGCGGTCTCTTAAATGCCCGATAAGTGGTTGTGCATAATCACCGACGATATCCATATTTGTATATTCCCATATTTGTATACATATTATAATAAATACTTTTACTAGGTTTTTTCAAGAATTTTTCAGGATTGAAAACCAAAAGCAGTGGTATTTATTGCAGCCAACTTAACCAAGAACTTTTAGCCAGATGTATTTCTAACCCTCACAAAACTCAAAACTCTACAATTACAAATAAAATACACCCATTTATGTTCTATAAAGCCAATTTTACTAATACTCTACACCTTTATAAAAAAATATGTGAAATTGTAAGCTGTGTAGCCAATATATTTGTTTTGAATCAGAATGAATAAAAATTATTTTCATTCATTCATTCATATTCTTTTTTTTTAATTTTGAAAATTTTAGGCAAAGTGAATATTCAAAATATAGGGCCGGTTTCACCAGCCTTGCTAACACTAAAACTAAGTTTTGACTTAAGTTAGCACAGATTTGGTGCTAACTTACTTTTGGGTTTCACCAAATGAGCTACTTGAATAATTTTGCACACAACAACCCGAGCAGCTGTTTTATACATAGTAGCATTTTAGTAGTTGTTTTCCTACATTTTGACTTTGCGCAACCCAGTTTGTTTGACATTTTGACATTTAAATTAATAATTATTTAAATAAAAATTCGAATTACGATTTGTGTCGGTTAAAAAAAATTAAAAGAAAAATGTTGCGGAAATCTACATTCAATGCGTCGGAGACCAATAAATTGCTAGAGATTTGTGGAAAGTACTCTTCCAAAATAGAGTGCAAAAAAAGTGACTGCATTAATTCCAAAGAAAAGGATGACGTTTGGGAGAAGATTGCCCAAGAATTTAACGGGATAAACGATATATACCGTGATTCAAAGGTTCTAAAGAAGAAGTATCAAAATATAAAATATGCCACAAAAACCAAGGCGGCTGGTGAGCGTAGAAGTTTGTATGGCACTGGCGGTGGTCCCGCATCGTCAGTGTCTTTGAACGCGGTTGAGGAGAAAGTGTTGGCAATGCTGAATAAGAAGGAAATTGATGGCGTTCCCAACACTGCCGATTCCGATGTAGTGATGGATGAAACCAAGGAAACTTCTGAAACCCCTGCAGCCGACCCTTCCACAAATGGTAATATGCCTTGAAATTCGTATTCGATTATTTCATTTATTATTTCTTTGCACTTTTAGCAGTTGATTTCAACGAAAGTTTCGACACACCTGCGTCCGGACCTTCCACTCTACGTAAAAAAATGAGTGCTCCCCTGTATACGCCTCAGAAACAGCCAGAGAGCAACCACAAAAGCACTTCATAGGAGGCTTTAGCAAAAATTAAAGCAAAGTGGAGTGAGGAAAAATTGCGGGCAGAAGCTTCCTTGGCTAAAAAGGGGAGGGTGGAGCTGCAAATGCAGCTAATGCGCGAAAGGCAGGAGGTGGAAGTGCTGTAGTGTAGGGAACGCCATGCCATTGAAATGGAAATTCTTGGCACTCGGCTGGAAAAAGAAAAATTAGAGTTGAAAAAACTATATGGAGTCAAACCATAACGACATATTTTATATTTTTGTATTTTTTATTCTTCCTTTGATTCGCGGTAAATTGCACTTGTACCGTTGCACTCTTGGGCTATCTTTTTCCCAACATCATTTTTTCTTAAGGTAATTATAATTAGTATTAATGTAGTCAGTTCTTTTACATTCAATTTACTTTCCATAAATCTCAACCAATTTGTTGGTCTCGGACGCGTTGTGATGTAGTATGTGCACGAAAATAAACTATATTGTACAGTACTATATCGTTTTGTATGTTACTTGCATAGTTCAAAACAAAACAAAATCCAATGCGTCAGTTCACTTTGTCAACTATAAAATACATTTTTTGAAAATTACAGACGAAACAAAAAACAAAACTAAACAAATTTTTTTATGTACGTTGTGATTATAACGGTAAATTGTTTGAGTTAACATAGGGCTTCGTCTTTTTGCTCATGACCGTACTTATAAAGCTTAGTACAAGCTCAGCATGCATACCTCACGTGGAGGCATCCCTTGAGAGTAAATAGTTCTCTCTGGTTACATTCTTGGGAGTTAAACTATTAAACAGTTGCAACCATCCAACGACGAAAGAGATGCGATTGTACGAATCTTACTAATATTATCATTTATAAATGTGAATTAAGAATAAAGTATAATTGGTTTTACTTCCCTTTTATTTATGTATGTATTTAATTTAAAGGAAATACAATTGTTGACTGAATAAAACACAACAACAATAACAACAACATTCTGAATTCAAATAAATTATGTATTACTAATATGAGGCAAAATAACTAGTAGTATATATTAGAGTGATTCAAACAAAATTTCGCTAAGGTCTTACCCCCTGAAAAGTTAGATATTGATGAGAAAATTTACGATGTAACTTAACCAATAGCGGTGTATATTTTTTTCCAAAATTATAAGTAAATTCACTTTGAAGTCAATCCCATTATTTTCTCATCAATTACTATCTTTTTGGGGGGGGGTAAGACCCAAAGAAAACCCAATTTTTTTTTTTGTATCACCCTAGTATACATATACAGTGATGGATGAAATAAAAGAGAAAACATTGAAGATGTATTTATAAGTAGCAGGGGTGGATACCCCGGGGGGTGGGAGTAATTCACAGTAAACATTAATAAAATTACACAAAAAATATAGTAATATAGTAAAGCACACATGAATGCGTATATACTACGAAAAAATATATCTTAAATGTTATCCCTATTACTTCTTCCGCCACTGTATATATATCTGTATGAGATTACTTATAATAATCTAATCGAATATTCCGTTAGTTCGGACAAGCAAAATATGTTCCAAGATCGTTGATGCTAAACTGTTACGTTGGTCGGACAGAATATACATACTTCAATGCAGAGAATAATCGCTCTACACTAACTTGCGTACTAGGTACTGCCAAAATAATTTCCGCAACACGAGTTAATGGACTGTTTCGTGCACTCCAGAAATCCATTATATTCTCCCCAAGTGGTATTCTTTGCTGCCGCTCGTAAGTAAAAAGTTCAGTGTCTATAGGTTGAACCATTGCACTCACATCGTTATTGGTATTAATAGGGTATAGCTTGCACAAAAATTCATCAATAGTTTTCGGCACATTACACGATTGGCTGCTAGTGGAAGGATCAACATTTTCTTGTGAAGTTTGATCTTCACTGTCCGGCTCATTAATTTCTGTGAGGATTAAATTAGAAAAACAGTTTTATTAGCATTAAGTAATTTGTATTAAGAATAAGTTGAGTAAAAAACTTACGTTTTAAAGATGAAATTCGTGAATGCACTTTGCATATGCATTGCTTTGCTTTCAGAATTTGGTCTGGGCTTAGGATTACTTTTATCCTTGGATCGAGAAATACAGCTGCGTTAAACAACTCACAGCTTTGCCTTTCTTTTATTAATGGCACGAAGTAAATGAAGCTGAAGTGCACTTTCCTCCAGACTTTCAATTTGGAGAGTGATTTCCGTCATTATTATATACAGATCGCTGTATAATAATTTTTCAGACTGCAATTTTAATGTTGCATTATAAACGCTATTAAACGTTTTTAAGAACTCCACCAAAAAACTCCATTGCTCTTCATTAATAATTAAATCTGCGTTATTCTCGCTCAACTTCAGTTCAAGTAATCTTTCGAGCATATTATATGTTGAATTCCACCTCGTAACACAATCCAAAATCACGCTTTTATAGCATCCATTTTTCAAGAGACTAATGTAGGATTGTGTTCTTAGTTTTTTAGCAACATTTCTAAATTTATCTAATTTTTCTTCAACATTTTCTATTTTTATTACGTCATTTACACAAAGCTGCAGTGTATGCACACCACAACGAATATTAGTAATAGTATGTGAACTTATATTTTCTGCAAGCGTATTTAAATTATTTTCTGTTGCCGCAAAATCTTCTACATAAGTGTTGTTAAAGTCTGTGTTAAAATCGTTGACTGCCTTTACCATATTGGCTCCATTGTCAGTGGTTATTGCAAGTATTTGGGTTGTATCAATTTGGTAATCCTTTAAAACTTCCATTATCACAGACTTCAAATACTCCCCGGTATGCTTCTTTGTCAACTCTCTTATTGCTAAGGTTTATATATCATTATTTTTCATGTATTGCACATTTACCCCAATAACACTCAAGTGTTGCCGCGTTGCTGCATCCACTTTTAAAGATAACAAACGACCTTCTAAGTCTTGCTATGTTGTGCTCATTTACTGCAATATTTAGAGCACTAAATTCGGGTTGCGCGATCGTTTTAAAGGCGGAATCTTCGGCCATTCTTAAAGGCCTTCCGTTTTTAGTGAAGAGCTCAACGATAGCGTTTTCCATTTTTTTCTATTAACGGTTTGAATTATTTTAACATCACCGCCAATATCCCTGCCACTATTTTTCTTTACCAAATAGTTCTGGTATTCTTAAAAATGAAAATTTTTTAAGTGCTTTTCCAAATTGCCCGCGTGGCTATTTAAGGCTTTGCCACCGCAGTTTTCAAAATTACATATGGCCTTTTCATTATCTAAATAAAACAGTTCCCGCAATATATTATTTTTCGGACGTGGCATTGTTGTAACTTCCAATAATATTTCTTGCAGAGTTGAAAGGTTAGTAATTGATGAAGCGTATCGTTCAATGGAGGAGGGAATGAGTAATTTCAAGGATCAAGTAGATGTAATCTTGGCCGCTTGTACAAAGAAAAGTAAAAAGTTGCAGAATGAATTTTGTATGAAATATGTTCAAATATTTGTTTCTATTTTGATTGAAAGCTTCAATTCAAACGTTTGCGTTTCCAAATAAATTTTTGTTGGAATTGTTACAAACAAAAAGCAAACTTTGAAAAATGTAACAAAATGTACAAAGCCAAAATGACATGGTACTCGATGAGCAAATGTACAGTATTTTGTACTGTTTATTTTCGTGCCCAGTAGGTCGATTCCCAACTATTTTATCGCCAAGTGTTAGCGTTAATTCTGTTTAACGCCATTTTTATCGCTTTTCCCTATTCTCTAAATGTTGACCACACTAAAAGTCGATAAGCTCCATCAGCTGTTTTCGCTAACACTTTTATTGTAGCTAGTTATCGCGGATTAATTTGATGGTGTTTAAGAGAAAATAATAAATTTAAGTTGAAATAAAAATGTCTTGAGTTTGTGGCGCTTTATTTGGTGCGAAATATTGAGAATATGGAAATGCGTTAAAGGCAAGTTAGAGAATCACAGTTTCGTTAAGAACAAACGCCAAACCCTGGCGAAAACCTAAACGCTTGGCGAGTGGTTAAAAGTTAGGGAATCGGGCTACTGGTATGTAGAGATTTTATTAATAAAAAATTAAAAATCAATAAAAACTTGAAATAAAATGAAAACCAAAACCTTTATGTTAATTTTATTACGGTTTATTATTCTTTTAGGATATCCCAGGGATGTAGTTCTTTTACAGTGTTGTAGTAACGTAAGACCCTATTACTGTTTACTACTCGACTCAGTTAAGAAAATTACAAATAATATTTTGAAAGTTAAAACAAAAATTCAGAATTTTCATTTCATCTTCAGAACTTCTATTTGACATTCAGATAATTACAATTGATATTCAGAAAGATACAGTTCATATTCAGAATCAATATGAATTTGCCCTTCTGAATATCAATTGTAATTTTCTGAGTATCAAATGGAATGTCAATTGTAATCTTCTGAATATAAACTGCAAAAGGTGTAGTTAGCAGTTGTAATTTTTACAACGTCTGTGCAAAGTGTAAATTACAACTGCTGCGGTTGTCAGACGTTGTAAAAAACACCATTTTCAGTTTATATTCCGAAAGATAAAATTGTTATTTATAAAATTACAATTAATATTCAGAATCTCCATTTTATATTCAGCAAGTTCCATTTGACATTCAGATAATTACAATTAGCATAAAGTAATAACTTATATAATTGGACAAAAAACTATTACTGGAATTTACAAACTTGTGTAGTTTTCTCATATAAACAAAAAAAGAAAACAATTCGTAAAATCCAGTAAAAAATGTTTTGTCAATGAACAAGCCTGATATCATTTTAATTTCAACATTTTCTGCATATTTTTCTCATTTAAGAACCCTTTACATTTTTTTCAAAACTTTTTCCACATATTTAAAAATTTTAATTAAATAATTTGGATACATTTGGAAACTTCCAGAGTATCGGATTTTATTTGTATAAAGGTAGAGTAAAAATAATTATATATTAACAGTTTTCAATTCTACAACAGAAACACGGAAAAAAGTTGATAAACTTAAAAAATTGCCATAAATATTTAAAACTTTTTTGCAGAGTTTCCAGAAAATGTTTGAATATTCAATTCCATTATAACAATGTGCAAGATAAGCTCGTTTAAAAATTTGCTTGAATTTTCAAAATTTTATTTTGTCAAGGGTGCTAAGTAGTTTCATCCATACAAAACTAAACTTTGTTCATGCGTTATATGGAAGAAACTACTCAACACCCAGGACTGAAACCGAAACCGTAACCGATTAAAACCGATTCATTTTTCAAAACCGTAACCGTTATTTTGATCTGAAAAAGAACGAAACCGAAACCGTTTCAAAAGCCGGAACCGGTTCCAAACGGTTTTGCATTTTTTTCACTTCTTTAAGTGGGCACAAACAGGTACCCTGAAAACTTTCAGGGAGGATTGTCTAGCAAGGTTACAAAATACACGTTTTAACCTTAGTATAAAAATTCTGAAAGAGGAAATTTGACTATAGTTGAATGAGACGATCGAAAAAAATTTACGAGATACGAAAAAGAAATGTTCAGGCTTGACTCAGAGAGCACCACTCATATTAATATTTTTGACGATTTATACATTTCATTTAATGTTTTTCTAATAAAAAAGTACAGTTAATTTTAGGAATTTGTTTTGCAGAAATCTCATCCATGCATAGCGTTAATAAAATTTATTATTATACTAGAGAAATCCGCAGGAAAAAAGTTATGAAAATTCAGATCTATTTCGAAGCTACATAGGTACTTGACTATTTTAGTAGTAAAATTTATTTTGTTTGTGTTTTTATTTGGTAACCGAAACCGTAACCGAAACCAAAATAAATGTTGAAGAACGAAACCGGAACCGAAATACGTTGCAAAACCGAAACCTAAACCGGAACGTTATTTTAATCGGTTTCAGACCTTGCTCAACACCATTGACAAAAAAATTTCGAGCAAATTTCGAATTAACGAGTTCTAACTTGCACATTTTTTTGTCAACTACAAATCATATATAACAGTACTCAACTTAAAACTTCAATATATACTTAGTTCTTTGATGTCAACAGCTGGTTGAAATTGTAGACGTTTAACGGTAGAATCATGCGCTTTCTCCAAAGTAAGTTTACTGTAAATATAAATAATTATTTAAAATTTATTTTCAATTAATTTTATACAACCACACACTCACCTTGTGTTAATGAGTTGCAATGAACTACCCTCAGAAGTCGCTTCTTGTAACTGCTGCAGCAAAATATCAGCATTGGCAAACCCCACTGCAAGCTGATAGCCAGAGCTCGCATAAGTCCCAGCGAAAGTAACACGATTCGTGTATACTTCCTTTCAGCTAATAGAGCACTCATCACTCTGATTTTGCGACCAAACAGTCAACACGCCATCACGTCCGCCAGTTGCAAAATATTTGCCATCATGCGACCAATCACAGGTCCAAAATATACGGTTATGCACTGACTCTTTATTAGCTGCAGAACGTTGTTTGAAACGATATAGAGTTTGGTTATTTGCTACTGTTTGAGCATCATTACGTTCGAAGAGCGTCCAAGTGCGATCGCGTGAAACTGAGAGCAAATATTGACCATTTGGTGAGAAGCGCATTTGTGTAACTGTAAGTTTGTGAGCAGGAAGTTTTTGAATTTGTTTCCAATTACCTATGTCCCACAGTATTATTTCTGCAAGCAAATGTGGTGGAAGCTAGGGCATGTTAGGATGGCTGTTAACTGCAGTAGCTCCCCGGACCTAACTATTGTTAGCCCGGGGTTAATTAACAGCATCAACTGACAACCTATGGTGGCCCTGTCATCCGACCACCTGCCTATCATCCTGTCTGTCGATCGTGCCACGGATTTTATCACGTCGGAGAAAAGAACTTACGTGAATTTCAAAAAGGCCAATTGGGTCGGCTTTTTGGAATTCACGGAGAGCTCCTTTGGTGATCTTCCCATTCCCACTGACGTACACGTTGGCGAGCGTAACATACGTGAGGTCATTAAAAAGGCTACAGCCCGTTTTATACCAGCTGGTAGGATAAAAGATATTAGGCCTAACTTCCCAGCTGAGGCCGCAGCCTTGGCCAACGAACGTGACCTCATACGCAACATCGATCCATCTGACCCACAGATCGGTGATCTCAACGTGGAAATCAGAATGCTGGTTAACGAACACAAACAAACCAAATGGGAGGAGCACCTCAGGTCTTGTAACCTCTCTACCGGTGTTGGGAAATTATGGTCCACCGTCAAGTCCTTGTCGAATCCTTCGGGTCCACCAAAAAATGTCGACATTACCTTTGGTGACAAGACAATAAATGACCCCAGGAAATGTGCACAGGCTTTTTGTCGACAATATGTCCCACACCCTGCGCAAGACAGGGCTAGACGTGGAATCTTCAGGCGTGCGCATAAACACAAAAACTATGCCCCCGTTCCCATCACCGCTACAGAGGTTCAAGAGGCCATCCGGAAGGCCAAAAACTCCAAAAACTCCAAAGCCATCGGCCCTGATGGCATAGCCATGGTGCATCTAAAACACATCGGCCTAGCGGGAGTCAAATATTTAACGGCTGTCTTCAATTTGTCTCTGATCACAGCTGTCATACCCGACAAATGGAAGCAGGCAACTGTGATCCCACTACTAAAGCCTGGCAAGCCAGCTAACGTTGGGGAGTCATATCGCCCGATATCACTCCTCTCGCCAGTAGTAAAGACACTTGAGGCGGTCCTACTCCCGCTCTACACATCACACTTGATGTTAGCCGAGCACCAACATGGCTTCAGGAAAGGTAGGAGCACAACATCTGCTCTAAATGTCATAAACACTCAGATAACTGACGGTCTTAATCAAAATAGGCCTAATGACAGGACGGTTCTAGTTGCACTTGATTTGAGTCAAGCTTTTGACACAGTAAATCATGGGCAACTTGTAGCTGATTTGGAAGACTCGTCACTCCCCCCCCTGTCTAAAGCGTTGGACCTCCAATTATCTCAGTGGTCGTCGGTCGTCTGTTGTATTTAGAAACAAAAAATCTAAAGCCAGGAAGATAAAACAAGGGGTACCACAGGGTGGTGTCCTCTCCCCGTTATTGTTTAACTTCTATATTTCGAAGCTTCCTCCTCCACCAGAAGAAGTTACGATTGTTTCTTACGCAGACGATTGCACGATATTGGCAACTGGTACTTCCGTTGATGAGCTGTGCTCCAAAATAAATGGTTATCTCCCCTCTCTAGTCGAGTTCTTCACTGCCCGAACCTTGACATTGTCGCCAACAAAGTCTTCGGCGACCTTATTCACGACGTGGACGGCGCAGGTTGGCATGGAATTAGAAATCTATGTAGGTGATCATAAAATACCTACTGTCGCTCACCCAAAAATTTTAGGAGTGACTTTTGACACCATGCACACTTTCGCTGCCCATTCAGCTGCAATTGTCTCAAAATTACAGAGCCGCAACAAAATCCTCAAGTCACTAGCCGGCAGTACTTGGGGTAAAGACAAAGAAACGTTGTTGGTAACTTACAAGGCAATTGGTCGGCCGATCCTGAACTATGCGTCGCCGATATGGTCGCCGGGGCTTGCAGACGTTCACTGGAATCAGCTTCAGGCCTGTCAAAACACCGCGCTCAGAACCGCTACGGGGTGCGTCCTTATGTCACCTATATCTCATATACATAATGAGGTGGAAATGCTTCCAGTTAGGGAGCATAATGAAATGCTAAACAAGCAGTACCTACTGAACTGCTGTAAACCACAGCATCCCGGTAGACAACTGCTTGAACTCATTCCGCCTCCTAGGACCATAAGGTCGCATCTACGTAAACATTTTGATGAGATCCGTCACTATATAACAACGCCGTTTGATCTACAGGTGCACAAACAGGCTTTGGGGCATATCCATACAACGTCTGTTGGCCATTACTCTGCGCTTTGTCCGTTAAACAATGTCTTACATGCCGCAACACCTGGCATTTCTGAAGAGGAGCGTCATCTTCCTCGAGAGACAAGGGTCACTCTGGCTCAATTACGCTCTGGATATTGTAGTAGGTTAAACTCCTACATATCTAGACTGAACCCTGATGTGCCGAATGTATGTCCGGCATGCGGCTCGTCCTCCCACAATACCAATCACTTATTTTTTGCTCATTTGAGCCTACTCTTCTAACACCCATCTCTCTTTGGTCCAATCCTATTGAAACTGCTAGTTTCCTTGGACTCCCGTTAGAAGATATTGATGACAATTAGGTTAAGGAAAAATACGCGTTGGGCAGGACTACACATCGTTACAACAACAACAACAACAAGCTAGGGCATAAATTTCGAAACCTTGTCCACAAAGTTTTTGCATTTCCGGCCAGAGTGTGCTTTGCATTAACGTTTCCTCTTGTGGTGGCGCATCCAAAGTGATTGGTATAAAATAATTTTCAGGATACTCATCCTTGACATGTTTTTCATTGGAAACCGATTCAGTATCGACATTGTAAACAGCCTTGTTGGAGATACCGAGTGAAGGTACAGACGCGCCTTTTGGCAGAGCTACCAAAGATAGGTATTAAAAATTATCAAAAAGTCTATAATATTTAACCTAACCACTTACTTTCTAACAAAGAATCACCTTCTGCAACCATTCTCCTCTGCACAACTTGCAAATTTGTAACGCGTGAGAATAGCAAGTGTTTGCATATCATAGCCATGCATTGTGGACGCGCTATATATCCTCGAGTTCCTGTTTTGTGTTAGATATTTATTAGAAGGAAGTTGTAGTATGTATTTCAAAATTTTACTTACCACAATACCCGCCATGTCATTAATCATTTAATTAATATATTTAACAATATTAATTCACAAATTGACGAACTTAATCTTTTTTCACTTTTCTTTTTTGACAAATGTCAGATTAGCAGTGTTGCTGTAGTCGCACACAAAAATTAGTATCATTTTTGACATATAAGTGTGGAACGACAGCAACACTTGATTTTAGTCGCAAATTAGTCAACTGGCAGGTTGACTAATTTGCCACTTGGCTTAGTTGCATGGTGAAAGTGAAAAAATCGACTAAACTTAGTTAAGTGGACTTGGTGAAACCCGGCCATAAAATATTCAAGGCTAAGTTTTTTGGTTCTTCAAATGAAAAATTCAAATTTACTGTATTCTATTGTACTCAAAGTTTGAATCCAATCATGCAGGAGTCTAGTACATATGTAGGCATGTATTTCATTTGCATTGGTATTTTTTCATAATTTCAAAATGTACCTTAAAACATATTTCTTAATTTCGAATACTACACATGTGCTTACATACAAACACATAAGCTTGGTTCTAATTTTCGGTTTTCAAAATTTGGAGATATACGGTTTAGCTTAGAACGTGGATACATACGTCTTATAGGCCCCCGAGACAGTAAATTTAGAGACTTCATGCCTCTGCTGCATACATATAGCATTCGGCTGTCCTTGTGTCTCTGCCGGCGCTGATTGTCCAAAATCTAAAATCAATTTTAGTGTCGGGTCATGAATGACTGATTGACGAGCAGGGCAGTAGGTAATGTTTTTAGTCTCTAAATATACTGTCTCGGGGCCCATTAGGTTTAAACATTCATCTCTTAAATGATTATTCAGATATTTTCTTAGCAATATTGTTGTTGTATTGGTCAAATGCCTATCGCACATCTGGTCAATTTTCTCGTTTATGTGGTGGCACGTACATTTGCCTTTCACGAAACCGTTGCGATCCACCTACACCACGATGATAATTGCGTGCTTGAACTTGTTGAATTGGATGACTTGATGCAATTGAATTCGATTTACCTGGATGAGGTTGCGGAAAAGGCATTGACGCATTGTAGTTATTAACGGGATAATAATTTCCATCGGTTATAGGTAGACAATCAGCTTTCAAAACTTCTTCATGATTACCATATCCTAGGAAAAATACCACACATGTTGTCTCTGACACAGCTGTAACCTCGGCCTCGTAATACTGAAATTAGTATACATTTAATAAGTTAATAGCACGAATTTATCACACCACAAATAAAAAATAACATATCGTTATCTAATAAAGAAAGGCCCCAACTCGTAGTTTTTTCGAAGTATCCGAATTATTTAAAAGAGGCAAATATTCGAAAATTCGTCGACACACGATTATTCGAACACTGCCTTCAACATTCGTAGTATTTATTGCTCCAACTTTATCAATGTATATATAAATACGCCACATGAAAAACTTTAGGAACCTGCTGTGAGCGAACCGTTTGACCGATTTGAATGAAATATGCGCCGATGGAAAGGAAAATAAAAAAACTGAGGTATAGCCGGTATATTTTCAGGTGCGTCCCCGAAATTTAAGGATGTGGGTACGGGGTTAGCGACGAATTCGAAATCTAAAAACATTTCAACCATGATCGGGAATGACGTTCTAAGTGCCAATTTCTTAAAATCGGTTTTATTGCATCCCTGCAAAAATCGTTGGATTATGTGTTCCAATTTTTTGATATTGGAGTACTCCAATAGTAATCCTTTGTATACCTCATCGGACCACCTTCAGCTTTTTGAAAGTCGATCATTGCTCGTGCCTTATCGACGAAAATCCCGACACTATCGCTCTGGCAGTATATACTCCAAGGAGTAACAATATTGGAGTACATTGAAAAGTACTCTGTCTGTAGGTGCTCCATGGAGTAGCAGAGACAAAGCGAAGATTGGAGTAGGTGGTCCAGTCCTAGGACATCGCAGTGTTAATTGGAGCACAATTTTTATTTGAAAAAGGATTACATTTGGAGTACTCTGATGCTCCAATTGGAGTACTCTTTGGATAGGAAATAGAGTATTCTCGATTTCCGCAGGGATATTACCTTTTGTATTGCTCTCTTGCATTGTTCAGATAACAAATTTTCTAAAACTTTGCGCGCCATAACTGAAAAATGGATTTATAAAGATATACATCATTTTGCATATAAGCGTCGAAAGTGATTCATAAGGGCACTGGAAGATCATAAGGAAGGTGTAGGATTAATAATATGAAAGATATAAAAGACCATTGAAAGAAGTATATTAAAAAACTATCCCCCTTATTCATAAAAAAATAAAAAAAGTTTTTAAAATGACATTTCCATACAAATTTTGAATTATAGCAGCTTTTTTAACCTTTTATCTTTTTTATGAATATGGGGGTAAGACTTTAGCGTTTATTTACTTTAAAAGCTAGTTGAAAAATTAACTTACTCGACCATCGTCCCAGTATTTGGCAAAGCATAAATCCCCTATTTTCCAATGCCAGCCATCGCCCTGTACCATACCGAAATGAGTTGGAATTGGAGCAATAGCGGGTGCTGTTCCTGAGTTGATTAACGAATAGTCATTTGTATGTGCAACATAGCCACCAATTTGAGATTGTGCTTGTTGCAGTTGGGCTGATACAGGTGCAACATAATTATTGGTAGGCATTTGTAAATTTGGCTGTAATCCCTGTTTGTTTATTCTTGGCGACACGGGAGTTTGTTCTTGCTGTTGTCCAATTACATTTGAACTCGATGAGCCCAAACCTTCTTTTTTTAAAAGAGTCATAGCCAATTCATTTGTTTCCTTATTTTGAAAACCAATAATTTTGCTTGTATCGTAGCTATAACCATTCGGATTTTGATTAGGGAACTGCGCAGCGATATAGCTTTGCGAATTATTTTGTGACTGTGGATTGTGATAGGCAGCTTCTTCATTTTCACTATGGCCCGTATCAGATAATTTAATTTTAGAAGTAGAATCAATCAATTTATTCATTTCATTTCCATTATGGGCATTCGAATTTTGTTTGCCAGGATTTTTTATGGCACCAGTATTTTTGTTATCGTCCTTATTATTTTGGCGTCGACTTTTACCATCGCGTTTGTTGGTGAAGCGATTTCGGTTTTCATTCTGAGAAGTAGAACGTTCTTCGGCATCAAAATTTTTCTGGTGTTGAGTTTTTTCATTGGCGCGTTTGCCAGTATAGTCATTAGTTTTACTTGCTACTGAATCTCTGCCTATGGGATTAGAAACTTTTTCACGCTCGTATGAAACGCGACTATTTCGGCCTTGTCGTTGCCGCTGATTATTATTATTTGATTGGCCAACAGAGGAAAGCGGCATATTATTAATATTTTCGCTGGGATTGTCTCTAAATGGATTGAAATGTGTTGTGCTGCGTTCGTTATTATTGCGCCCACCACGACTACTGGCACCTCCGCGTTCGCTCCTTTGTCGAACATTTATGGGTCCAGACGAACGGTTAGCAGCAAAACTACTCGACATATTATTTTCGAACCTTGAACGCGAAGCATTGGGACCGGAATCCATAGCACTTACTGCATTTGAATTGTCCGTAGTCGAATCTTTAAACAACTCCTTTCTGTTCCTATCGAATTTATTAGACTTGTAAGTATTATTTGATGACGTTGTAAGCTGAGTTGGTGCTGTGGTAGATTTGGTAGTTGTATCCAATACTGCATCAACGGGTAATTTATCAGTTAGAAAATCAAATAGTGAAACGTTGCCAGCTGGTTTTGCAGCAATTATTTCTTCTTTGGCTACAGGTCCACCGCGTCTTCCAGATCCCATTTCTCGTATTGGTGGGCCTCTATTAGGTTTTGCAGAGGTAAATGTTCCCATTTGAGAGCTTTTAGTATTACCACCAAAATCTTCATCTCGCTTAATTTCGCCACGCCTCTTTAGATTATATAGTGCACGTTCCAGATTGTTATTTGTGGAGCGCAAAGCCTGCTTGGCATCTTCTTCACTAAACCCCTTTTCCAGAATTTTTTTAACATTATGATCCAGCATTTGTTGTCCGCCGCCACCAAAGACCTAAAAATAATAATTAAACTCAAATAAGATTTGGTTCAGCGCCAAAAAGTTGCATAATATTCCAACAATTATTAACAATATACATATGTGGGATGTAGTGTATGCCGAGGTAGCCCGTCATAAATTAGATTATTGAGGAGTTCCCTTTATTATATTTTTAGGTTTATATTTACAGCTACTTTTATAAATAAAGAGCGAAGAACAAAAAAAAAACGTATGGTAACACTACCCGACAGCAAAAACTATCCTCGACATTTGATGCATGATTCCTATGCAGAATTTTATGCTGATTCCAAATATGTATGTAAACATTTGATTTAAAAGTAGAACAGTTTTCGAGATATTTTGAAATTTCAGTTTTTGAGATAAAAAAAGTAGGATGACTAATCTCTCATAGCTCCGCCATTGATATCTCGATTTTAATGATATTTCATTTAATTTTGGGAGATGAAATACCCTTTCCACCAAATTAAAAATTATTAAAATTGATGTTAAACTGACTGAGTTATGACCAACCAAAAATTTTTTTTATCCAAATTTTCACATTCGACAGTTTTCTGCTTTTTTAAATTTTTTTTTAAAGAAATATTAAATATCCTCCTGGTTCGACACTTTGTGTACGTAGCAAAATGTATTCAACAAAGTGTGCTTGACATTTAAATATTTTCTCTTGTAAGGGGCTATAACCTGCGCAAATCTAAAGCAGCCTCAGCTGCCCTAAGCAGTCGTCTTTATAAAGGCGACGTAGACGTGGTCCTTATCCAAGAACCCTGGGTTAATAGCTCAAGGATCTGTGGATTAGGGGCTAAGGGGTACAAGCTCATCCGAGCTAATGAGGAGGGCAAGGTCAGAACCTGCATCTTGGTCAAGTCTGAGCTGAACACCTTTCTCTTACACAACTATTCAAATGGTGACGTTACAGCTGCCAGCTTAACGGTCGGCAGCACCAGCCTAACGATGGCGTCGGTCTACATGCCCTATGACGCCGAAGAACCTCCTCCACAAAAGGAGGTGAAAGATCTGGTGGAAAATTTCTGCACGGGTCATCTTATTATTGGAGCTGACGCTAATGCTCATCACGTCCAGTGGGGAAGCTCCGATATTAACGCTAGGGGCGAGTCTCTGTTTGACTACCTACTAACAACTAACCTGGTGGTTTGTAACGTGGGTAACGAGCCTACTTTTATCACTAAAGCCCGTAGGGAGGTCATAGACCTCACCATTTGTAGCGAAGGCGCTTATGAGTGGGTTAGGAAATGGCGTGTTCTTGAGGAGCATTCATTTTCCGACCACCGGTACATAGAAATTGCCTTAGATTTTTCTGTTGAGCAGCCAGTTATGAAACGCAATCCACGCAATCCACGCAACACTAATTGGCAGCTACATAATCAAATATTAGTTAGGGACCTACCAGTGTTACCCCCACAAGCTCCATCATCAGTAGGAGAACTGGATGATCTGGTTGCGACCTTTACAACGGCGCTCTCAAATGCCCTGGAGCAGGCTTGTCCAGTGCCGAAACCACGCGGTAAACATAGACCACACTGGTGGTCCTACGACCTGGATTCGCTCCGCAAGTCCCGCAGGAAGCAATTTAATAGGGCCAAGAGCCTCGGTACGGAGCCTGAATGGCTCGAATATAAAGTTAAACTGAGGGCCTATAAAAGGGCCCTAAGGCTGCCGAAGAGAGCTTCGTGGAGAGATTTCTGCACCGGGGTCGAAAAGGTCGATGATACGGCGAGACTTAGACGAGTGCTCTCAAAAACTCAAACAGCCATTAGCTATTTGCGGAAGCCTGACGGATCGTGGACTAGCACGGAAGGGGAAACCCTGGAGCTGCTATTGAATACACACTTTCCGGGGAACTTGCATGAAGCACCTTTAGCATCTGCAACAAATATGGCAGTGAATATACCCATTACGGAGGAAAGGGTAAGGTGGGCGATCAAAAGCTTTGAGCCGTTCAATGGCTGCTGGGCCAGACGGGATTTTCCCCGCACAACTCATAAACACGTTGGAAACATCGGCTAAATGGCTGGTATTTCTCTTTTCAGCCTGCCTGGCTCTCAACTACATTCCGCACTCCTGGAGAAGCGCCAAGGTAGTCTTTATTCCTAAGGCTGGGAAGGCCTCACACTATGAGCCTAAGGACTACAGACCGATCAGTCTCTCGTCCTTTGCACTCAAAACCTTCGAGAGGATAATTAGCGATTATCTCTCCTCTACTATTGATAGCAACCTTATCTCTAGCTATCAACATGCATACACCAAAGGTAAATCAACGGAAACTGCGCTTCACAGCCTTGTCTCTGTTATTGAAAAATCGTTGTATGAAAAAGATTACTGTCTCGTGGCCTTCCTAGACATTGAAGGGGCCTTCAACAATATAAGCCCGGAGGCTATTAACACCGCTCTAACTAATCTGGGCATAAGCAGGTCTCTTATTGGACTAATTGATAAGCTACTAAAGGGAAGGAAAATAGTTTCTACACTGGGCACAGTTGATTTCTCACGCTATGTCACAAGAGGAACGCCTCAGGGTGGTGTTCTCTCTCCGCTTTTATGGAACCTCACTGTAAACTCGTTGCTACGAGACACAAGCTGGGGGGGCGGGAGGATAGTTGCATATGCAGACGATTTAGCTATTGCATACAGGGGCAAATTCCCACAAACCCTGTGTGACTTGATGCAAGTAGCACTGCGAGCAGTTTCCTCGTGGTCATCTCGCTGCGGACTTAATATCAACCCGGGAAAAGTGGAGCTTGTCCTTTATACTAACCGGTACAAAATACCAACGCTAAGCCTACCAGAACTAAATGGCGTGCGCCTGAACTTGGCTGACAAAGCCAAATTCCTAGGCATAGTTCTGGATAGAAAGCTTAACTGGAAGGAGAATGTCATCCAGCGCCAGAGGAAAGCGTGCATTGCACTTTACACCTGTAAAAGAGCCATTGGCAAAAAATGGGGGCTCAGTCCCAAAATCTGCAGATGGATTTACACTGCGATAATCCGGCCAATTATGCTGTATGGAGTCGTGGTATGGTGGCCTGCGCTGAGCAAGGCAGCCAACCTAAACCTGTTAGGTAAAGTCCACAGATCTAGCATGATCTGTATAAGCGGCGCGTTGAGAACAACGCCCAACGAAGCTCTCCAGGCCATTCTTGGCATTTTGCCACTCGATCTGGAAGGGTACCGGGCAGCGGCAGCATCGGCTCTGCGTCTAAGGGAAACTTCCGGCTGGGGCGCAGGCACTACTGGACACTCCGGTATTCTGGATTCTTACAGCTTTCTTCCTCCGAGCACGGACCGTTGTGCAACCACAACAGTCGGAGATAGCTGGTTCAGAATAAACATTCCCAGCAGGGAAGACTGGGAGAGGACGGATCGGTGTCCTGCTACTAATGGCGGCATTTCCATATACACCGACGGTTCGAAGTTGGACGGCAGAGTTGGAGGAGGGATTTATTCCAAGGATCTGGACCTTGAGCTTTCCTTCAGACTGCCTGATCATTGCAGCGTCTTCCAGGCTGAGGTCTCAGCAATCATGGACGCCGCGGCTTGGATAGGGCAACACGCTATCGGACAGAATATCGTTATTTTCAGCGATAGCCAAGCGGCAGTCAAATCCCTTGGCTCTTACTTGTTCAACTCTGAACTGACGCTCAGCTGTCGTCGATCTCTTCAGGAGATGGCCCAACAGAACCGCGTGAGCCTCACATGGGTCCCGGGACACAGGGACATTGAGGGAAACTGTAGGGCAGACGAACTTGCTAGGCAGGGCACGACCAAGCAGGTTCTTCAGGATAAAGAACGCTTAGGTATGCCCTTTGCCACATGCAAGCTAATGCTGAAGGAGCATACACTCCGACAAGCCAATGAAAGATGGCTTTTATCGCCAGGGTGCCGAGTATCCAAACAATCCTGGCCAAAATGGGATATTAAAAGATCTAAATATATTTACACCCTAAGAAGAAGGGATATATCTATATTAATAGGGGTTTTAACCGGGCACTGCCTTATTGCAAGGCACGCAGCAAGGCTGGGTGTACCCTACCGACGATGCTGTAGGAGTTGCAAAGATGATGAGGAGGAGGAAACGGTGGAGCATCTCATCTGCAACTGCCCGGCTTTAAGCGGCGCGAGAAGGCGCTTTTTCGGAGTTCCCTTCCTGGATAGCCTACGCCAGGTAGCGGAGCTGGACATAAAGGACTTGATGGCTTTCATCAAGTCATCTAAATGGTTCGAGGAGGTGTAACGGTGTCGGTTTTAGGAGTGTCAGCCCCGGGATTCGGCTATGTGGAGAGTCCCAATAGCACTGGGATTTTCCATATGGCTGGGTCCCGGGACTGACTTTCCTAGTGTTGATGGTATCACAACGGGCCTTTTAATACTGGCCTAGGTGTGCCTTTGCGGCAGCCACTTCAACCTAACCTAAGGGGCTATAATGCCAAACGAATGTAAACAAATGAATTAATCCTTTATGGTGCACCACATGTAAATTGGGTATCATTTTCTTCTCTTTAATATTAGCAATAATTTACTCTTATACCATCCGCGATTTTTGTAAAAAATGTTTGGTTACAGTTTTCTTACCTTAGCTTACAAAACAGTTGAATTCCAACCGTTCTTCACTGGCACCGAAGATTTTTCACTACCAATAAAATACTTCTAAATTTGCTACCGAATATTCTTTCGTATTGCTTATTTGAGTTAAAGGTAAAATATAAATATTGAAAATTTAAAACAAAAGTATTGCTTATTTGAGTTAAAGGTAAAATATAAATATTGAAAATTTAAAACAAAAGTATTGCTTATTTGAGTTAAAGGTAAAATATAAATATTGAAAATTTAAAACAAAAGTTAATTTACAAATTTTTCCTAAAAGTTTATAAACGGGACAAATTTTTTTCAAGTGGGTTAAAATATTTTTCTGTTTGACATTATACCCTGGTTCCGATTGAGAGCAACGTCAAATTCAAGCACACTTTGTTGAATACGTTTTGGTACGTAGCCTATTTCTTTGTGAACAATTTGACACTTTCCTGATTATAATCGGTAGAAAAATGACAATGTTATAAGAGATTTAGTGAAAAGGCCTTTTTTTCGAAACCCTGTATTTAGTCTAATTTTTATTATTTTTATGTATCTTAAAAGTTTTTAAAAGTTGAAAGTTTTCACCGTTTTGATACATTTTGTTCTTCTCGAAGAAGGAACCAAATTTTGCCAAATTTCTGCAAAGCCTTAACGACACTTTTATTCTCTACTAGTGGCTGAAACTTTATGTTATCCTGTCAAACTGTAAATTCTATTTTATCTGGCCACCATTTTTTGAGTAATGATCCGCACTCGCCCGACTTCGTATATCCCTGCTGCATTCCAGTTAGTAACGCAATGACTTTGAGATCTGAATAATTCGAATGGACATAGGAATGAACCTATTTGTATTTGTATTTATTTGGCAATTCCCAGTCGGGAATTATGTAGCCAGCCAACCAAGTCAATTTATTTAGATTGATCTATAGCTAACCCCAAAGTCATGCATAAATCAAACAGTTCGGAATATTTTTTTTAACTTTGCTTCTATTTTTTCAAAATGACTTTAAGTTAACCACAAAGTCATGCAGAAATCCACCAATTGATTTTTATTTGTGCCTAAAGTCATGCAGAAATCAACCAGTTGAGCACAACAAATTTAGCTTTTGTCTTAACTTTTTTAGGCTGACTTCTAACTAGCCATAAAAAAAGCAGAAAGCAATCAGATCATACTTTGCTTATTTTGTTTGATAGCTTTCAGAACTTCTAATTGCTTTAACTTTCAACCTTATTTCATAAAAAAATTGCTGAAAGTTCAAATTAGTAATCCTTCGGCAGCGCGTCTCAAGCAGGACCGGTTTGTACTTACTCTGCAGGAGGTCACAAAGACGCGCGAGTTATGTCCATCGTAGCCGAAAGCGTATTTTAGGCAAGGTGTAGCGCTGCAATGTTCGGGTCATTATGGTGAGGCGTTGGCGTTGGCATCATTCAGCGCTGGTCTAGCAGAGGATACACAGCACAATCAGTGATTGGCTGGTCTTATGGCATCTAAGGCATCGGTGAAAGATTCAGCTGTAAACTCATACGTAGCATCTATCACCATTCGTGGTGATTACTGAGGTGGGACAAGAGCTACTACCAGTTGGCCAATATCCCTCTACAGTCACGGAGCTAGAGGCCACGTTGAGCGTGTCTGGGTTTAGCAATGTTGGCGCGGTCTACGTAGCATCTGCACTTCGCGCGGAAGCTCGGCCATCAAGTATAAGAAGCGCGCGATTACTCAATTCTCGGCTCAAGTCATCACTATCGACGCAAATTCGTACAGACCATCACGAGCAGGTGTTGAGCATTTTAAACTAGCTTGTCGATTTAGAATGCATTTCTTATCTACAATTTAATATTCATGCATATAAATGTACATATCCATATTAATACCCTCATAATGTATACCTATTTCTAAAATATTTTATATTTTTAAAATAAATATGGACAAGAGCATTAAAAGGCGCTAATAATCTTTTGAATGTTATTTCAGTTCCAATATCATTGTTTAGTTATGTCGGAAGATATCCGGCATTAATCTAATCCAAAGTAGTTGGCTTTAAGCGCTGCCGAAATAGCTAACTAAAAGCCATTGCAAAATAATCGGCTTGAGACCAAGTTAAAGACGTTCCTTTAAAATTATCTCAATATTGTTAGTTTTAATCTGCTTTAAAAAAGTGGGCTTGTAGTTAGCTGAAAGTCATCCAGGAAAAGGCACAACTGACTACCATCGCCATGTAAAAATAGTCAGTCTGCTCCATACAAAGTAGTTAGCTTTTCAAACAGTACTGGGTGCTTTGCAGTCAACTTAAAATGCATTTGTGGTCAGCCAAATTCCCGACTGGGTTCATCCTAGCACAACAATTTGACGAAAATTATTTTATAGTGTTAGTCGGTAAAAGGCATAATATAGGAACAATTTAAACTTGTCACTATGACTAAGACAATAAATAATATATTTAATTGTTGAAATCAAAATGCCGCTCTGCAAACTCACTTCAGATGATCATGAATGCAGAGCGGCAAAAATTGGAGATGCCACAAATGCAGGCAAAGGTCCAAATCATCATCCAGTCAACAGGCAGAAGATACTCCAAAACAGCCATCTGTAAAACCGAAGTCCGCAACCGATTCGCTCGCCGAAGCAATTTTGGTGGGCAATAAAAACTCTGCAGGAAAAGTATCTAGCGTAAAAGTAACTTTAAGTTGATTACCAATTAACTAGTGCTGTATATTTACTCTAAATTTTCATATAGTCGGACTAACTATTTTTGTTCGACGATGGCCGGAATCAGGTCAGTTATGGTTACCTCTGCATGAGATGTCAACCAACTAACTAACTACTTTTCAACCAAAAAATAGCCAAAAGATAAATTCATTTTTTTTATAACTTTTATTTATTTACTTTAAATTTTATTTTATGTTTTCCATTCCTTTTTTAATTCCCCCATTTTACTCTATGTGTATCAAATTTATTCTTTAGAAACCAGCTACTATTTGTATTTACCCAATACCGAAAAAGCACCTAGAAATTACAAGCTAAAAGACGGAAGCAAACGAAAAATTAAACATATTTTCGGACTCCTCTGCATGACTTGTGGCGTAGTTAGAAGTTAG
Organism: Campiglossa producta; assembly: GCA_964058755.1. Taxonomy (NCBI): domain Eukaryota; kingdom Metazoa; phylum Arthropoda; class Insecta; order Diptera; family Tephritidae; genus Campiglossa; species Campiglossa producta. The sequence continues at coordinate 104,843,295 of CAXKVI010000002.1, read as the reverse complement.
TTATTCCTCAGTGTGCTTAAAATTAACTATTTCCTACAATTGCCACAAAATAGTTATTTATAAGCTAGATGTTTTTTTGCAATTGACATTTTTTTACTGCAGGGAAGCGAAAGGCTGATAGCAACGAGGATATTGAGGGTAATCTGCAACTAGATATTTCCGTTTTGAGGGCAGATACCAGGGACATAAAATGTCTAATTGAGGATATGGGAACAATAAAAATACCACCTCGATGTTCGATAGCAAGTTATCCGAATTGACTAAAAATATTTCGGACCTACACGAAAAATGCAATGAAAAAGATTTTCGCATTTTAGAACTAGAGCGAAGGGTAGGCGAGATGGAGCAGCAAAGTTTGGAGAAAAACATTGTCAGAAACGTCGTATTTCAAATTTTTTTTTGTGTGAGAATGATGTGGATGACGTATATAGCCTAAAAGGCAAAGGTCAGCAAATTATTGTCAAATTCTCCTCTGTTCCCAAAAAGGGAGGGCTCTTGAAGAAGATGCGTGGAGCTAAACTCTATGCGAGCAAGTTGAACAAGGTAGAGAAACCTCCAACAACAGCGCGAACAAGAGAATATACGTGAATGACGATTTGACAAAATCAAAACGCCGACTGCTATGGGCCGCGAGAAACAAAGCGTTGTTTGTATGGGTAAAGGGGGGTCGTATTTTAGTTAGAAAGGATGAAAATAATAAAATCACCTATATAAACTCAGAAGCAGATATTGAATCCATCAATTAGTTTAACACACTTCCACTCACCTAATCATTTAATTTTTCTATGTACTCGTTGTATATAACTTCCATATAAAAACTAATGGCGGCGATATACCAACAGGTTTTCATAACCTCTAACGAGAATTTTAGCCGAGCTTCTCTTTCCAACTTGTAGTGTGTTGCTTTTGAGTTTTCCTACAAGTTGGCGGGACCTAAAGTTTTTTGCCGACTCCGAACGGCACTTGCAAAGCAAATGAATTTTTTGCTGAGAAGCTTCTCATGGCAGAAATACACCCGGAGAGTTTGCCAAACTACTGCCGAGGGCCGACCCCGTTTAGAAAAATTCTTTTTCTAAATAATTTTTGATGTTACTTTTGCCGGGCATCGAACCGCCACGACTTGGTGTAGAAGGCCGAACACTTAACCGCTACATTATGCCACGTGGTGTATCCAAGTGAAGAGTCTTCTCATCACTTTGGACCTATGGAGCGCAGTCGTCGAAGCTTGTCCAGAAGCAGATGCTGAAAAAGCGGTCTGGCTTGCCTGCGACAGAAAAGCCTTAGCTACCATTACTTTGACTGTGAAACCAAGTGAACTTGTGCATATCAAAACGCTACAACAGCGACAGGTGAGTGATATACATTATTTGCTGATACAGCTTGTAGAAAAGTCAACTTGTTCAAAAAGTTGGTGAGGTTTACATTTGTAAGCGGGGAAAAGTTTCAGTCCGTCTAAATGAGTTCAGTTGCACCATAGACGATTTAAAAGAAATTGGCATGACAGTGAACAGTGATTTTTTGTCTTTTTTACTACTGTGTTCATTACCGGACGAAATGGAAAATTTCGTGGCAGCGATTGAGAGTAGGGATTCATTGCCAACTTATGATCAGCGGTGGTGCCGTCGGTAATTCCAGAGGTGGCTTCAATGACAACGACAGTAGCAGCAATATTGGGCGAAAAGAGGTTGGTGCGCGAAACAATAACAACTACAAATCAAAGTATATTAAATGCTATCGATGTGGGAGGGGCCACATACGATCTCATGCACAAATGTAGGCGGCAACAACCTCACAATAGGTTCGCTTATGTACAGTTACTTCACAGAGCAGAAAACCCAGGACATCGCCATGGATCTCTGCGCAGTGGAACCACCAGGGGTTTTACTTCGGCCAAGAGCTGTCACTTTCAATGTAACCCTGTTTAGTTTGTTTTGTCTCATTCCAAAACTATCATCCTCCCCCCTGGCAACAGGGCTGCAAGATATTCTATTCTTACGGGCGGGCGTTGAGCCGAACCCTGGACCAAGAGAATGGATATGCAGTGTCTGCTGCAAAAAGATATACATTAAACGGTCGCATTCTGGGCAATGCTTCTCGTGTAAGAGATGGCTCCATAAATCCGGATGTTCAGGGCTTAACCCTAACATCCACAAACCCCGTACTTTCTTTAGTACTTTCGTGGCCCCTCGGGCGGCCCGCGGTCAGCGCCGATCAAGCACAGCCCTACCGCTTCCTTTGCATTCTAGTAGCAATAATAATAATAATGTCTTAACGACTAGCAGCACTTCTGCTATACCCGCCACACAAATTCCCTTACGGCGTCAACATCACACGCAGCAGCTCAACACTCTCGCTCCCATCGGGGCAGTTTAGATATGAGCAACCAGAGCACCAGTCTCTGTCCTCCACCACCCCTCACCCCTCTTCACACGTGAGTCGGGATCAACATATTCTCGCACCTGTCTCTACGTGTACTGTTTGTCGGTAAAGACTATACAAGTTAAGCAAGTCGTATTGCTTATTTCAAATAAAACACAAACTTTATTTTATTTTATTAAACACTTTTATTTAGTTATTTTCACATTGGTTGCTTTGCAACTTTGTCATACGAAGAAGAACTGTCTTTGAAAGGCGATGATACCGCCTTAAATACCTTTGTGATCTGTGGCATTCCCCTGTCGTTGTTATTGCGCAAAAAGGGCCGCTATGATGCTATAGCTAACAACCTAGCAACAGAATTGTATCACTTTGGAAGCGCATGATTCATATCAGGGCATAACCTGTTTTATAGCTGGATCACCTACCAAGCTCGTCAACCAAACGTTGCTTGCTATGCAGTGGGTGGTGAAGCAGACAATGCTTATGCGCTGCATGCCCAGCATGTTTTCGTGCAGAAAAGGTCGCTAATATGTTATTGCTAGCGACCTAGCAACAGAGTTTTGCTGATAGACACACATCTCTTCATATCACGGCGTAAGCCGCTGGCCTACCTGACAAGTTTGTCAACCAAGCTTTGCTTGCTATGCAGTGGGTGGTAAGCAGGCAAAGATTATGTGCTGCATGCCCAGCATACTGTTGCTATGATAGACGCAAGCAACGATCGCCCTTTGTTATGGTGATGGACCAGCTTACGCATATGCTGTTGCTATGCCGTGAATATTATATTATTTTTGCTTTGTTAAGCAAGACCAGGTAGTGGGTTGTGGGTTGCTGTTGAGCTGCGTACCCAACTCGTCGAATGCATGTTGCTATGTTATGATATCAGGCAAGTGATCATTTAAATGTAGTCAGCCTGTTGGTAGGTTGCAGGTTTGTAGGTTTGGATGCTTTCTGTTGCCTTGGTATGCAAGGAAATGCCTTTACTATGTAGGGGGTGGTATCATGCCTTAACTCCTCCCCTTCTTAAGTTCGGAGCGTCCCTGATCCGACAAAATTATACATAAATACATACATATATGTAAAGCTTAATCCAAAATTTATAACTATTAACTTATTAAATTTTCTTTAACTACTGGTTTGACATTTTAAGCAATTAAGCTGAAAATTTTAGTTTCTGTTACTAAATTAAATAATAAAAGTATTTTTACAACGATTTTCATTAGAATTTTTAACAATTTCAAATTTTTTTTTACATTATAATATTTGAATACAAACATAAGAAAATTTCTTAAAAAAAAAGTCGTATTATTTCATAAATAAGAAAAATTAAGATTTTGTGTTTAATTATATCTATTATTCACAGGAAACATATCCATATAAAAATTCTGTCAAAAAAAAAAATTTACTTTTTACAATCAGCGTTTTTTAGGACAATTCAAAACTTGTCTTTTAATTACATTATTTATATTTTGTTTTTTACTAAATTAAATACAAATAATTTCAAATAAACGTATCTGTACGAAAATTTTATTGAAAAAAGAAGTGTAGTTTCTTAGATTTTATAAATAGGGTTTTTAATGACAATTCAAAATATATGCTTCAATAATATCTAAAGAATTTTCAACAGAAAAAAAAAATTTTAGGGTTTATAATTACCATTTTTTAAGGACAATTCAAAGTTTGCATTCCAATTAGTATGTTTATAATTTTTTTTAATAACGTTTTATCTATACGAAAATTTTATTGAAAGAAAAAAAATAGTTGTTTAGTTTTTACGATTATAATTGAAAATGTTTTGTAATTACCTTATTAATTCCTAAATTAAATATATGTGTACAAAAATTTTAAATAGCGTTTTCGAAAACAGTTCAAAATTTTTTTTTATTATTTAGAGCTTTGTTACTATGTTAAATATACGAACGTACGAAAAATAATAAAAAAAAAAGAAAATGTATTTATTTTAGCTTTTTAAGGACTACTCGAAATTTGGTTTTTAATTATATTATCAGAGCTTACATGTTCACGTTGTTTTTGGCAAAGGTTACGCTTGGACAAAAATGTATTAAGTGAAAATGTTTAGTTTTTCATAAATATTTTTTTTTTTTTTACTTTACTCTTTATATTCGGCCAGCAATATTCTGCCGTAATTTGTTTTAATTAGCATATTTAACCAAATTGTTCGTCTCTTGGATGATGTTAACCAAATTATACATGTCGTATGCATATGTACGATTTTCTAAGTTATTAAATAACTTTTAACAGTAATGATTTGTAGAAATTCGGCTTGGACAAAAGGTGTCTTAGTAAGGACTTACTATTTTCATTTCTTTAATAATTAATCGATTCTGGACAATAAAGATTTTTAGATATAAATTATTGAACTAATTACAGGGTTTCCAAATTTTTTTAATCAATTATTAGTCAGGAAATTAAAGTTGCCGTATGCAAGTTAAGCAAGTCGTATTGCTTATTTCAAATAAAACACAAACTTTATTTTATTTTATTAAACACTTTTATTTAGTTATTTTCACATTGGTTGCTTTGCAACTTTGTCATACGAAGAAGAACTGTCTTTGAAAGGCGATGATACCGCCTTAAATACCTTTGTGATCTGTGGCATTCCCCTGTCGTTGTTATTGCGCAAAAAGGGCCGCTATGATGCTATAGCTAACAACCTAGCAACAGAATTGTATCACTTTGGAAGCGCATGATTCATATCAGGGCATAACCTGTTTTATAGCTGGATCACCTACCAAGCTCGTCAACCAAACGTTGCTTGCTATGCAGTGGGTGGTGAAGCAGACAATGCTTATGCGCTGCATGCCCAGCATGTTTTCGTGCAGAAAAGGTCGCTAATATGTTATTGCTAGCGACCTAGCAACAGAGTTTTGCTGATAGACACACATCTCTTCATATCACGGCGTAAGCCGCTGGCCTACCTGACAAGTTTGTCAACCAAGCTTTGCTTGCTATGCAGTGGGTGGTAAGCAGGCAAAGATTATGTGCTGCATGCCCAGCATACTGTTGCTATGATAGACGCAAGCAACGATCGCCCTTTGTTATGGTGATGGACCAGCTTACGCATATGCTGTTGCTATGCCGTGAATATTATATTATTTTTGCTTTGTTAAGCAAGACCAGGTAGTGGGTTGTGGGTTGCTGTTGAGCTGCGTACCCAACTCGTCGAATGCATGTTGCTATGTTATGATATCAGGCAAGTGATCATTTAAATGTAGTCAGCCTGTTGGTAGGTTGCAGGTTTGTAGGTTTGGATGCTTTCTGTTGCCTTGGTATGCAAGGAAATGCCTTTACTATGTAGGGGGTGGTATCATGCCTTAACTCCTCCCCTTCTTAAGTTCGGAGCGTCCCTGATCCGACAAAATTATACATAAATACATACATATATGTAAAGCTTAATCCAAAATTTATAACTATTAACTTATTAAATTTTCTTTAACTACTGGTTTGACATTTTAAGCAATTAAGCTGAAAATTTTAGTTTCTGTTACTAAATTAAATAATAAAAGTATTTTTACAACGATTTTCATTAGAATTTTTAACAATTTCAAATTTTTTTTTTACATTATAATATTTGAATACAAACATAAGAAAATTTCTTAAAAAAAAAGTCGTATTATTTCATAAATAAGAAAAATTAAGATTTTGTGTTTAATTATATCTATTATTCACAGGAAACATATCCATATAAAAATTCTGTCAAAAAAAAAATTTACTTTTTACAATCAGCGTTTTTTAGGACAATTCAAAACTTGTCTTTTAATTACATTATTTATATTTTGTTTTTTACTAAATTAAATACAAATAATTTCAAATAAACGTATCTGTACGAAAATTTTATTGAAAAAAGAAGTGTAGTTTCTTAGATTTTATAAATAGGGTTTTTAATGACAATTCAAAATATATGCTTCAATAATATCTAAAGAATTTTCAACAGAAAAAAAAATTTTAGGGTTTATAATTACCATTTTTTAAGGACAATTCAAAGTTTGCATTCCAATTAGTATGTTTATAATTTTTTTTAATAACGTTTTATCTATACGAAAATTTTATTGAAAGAAAAAAAATAGTTGTTTAGTTTTTACGATTATAATTGAAAATGTTTTGTAATTACCTTATTAATTCCTAAATTAAATATATGTGTACAAAAATTTTAAATAGCGTTTTCGAAAACAGTTCAAAATTTTTTTTATTATTTAGAGCTTTGTTACTATGTTAAATATACGAACGTACGAAAAATAATAAAAAAAAAAAAGAAAATGTATTTATTTTAGCTTTTTAAGGACTACTCGAAATTTGGTTTTTAATTATATTATCAGAGCTTACATGTTCACGTTGTTTTTGGCAAAGGTTACGCTTGGACAAAAATGTATTAAGTGAAAATGTTTAGTTTTTCATAAATATTTTTTTTTTTTACTTTACTCTTTATATTCGGCCAGCAATATTCTGCCGTAATTTGTTTTAATTAGCATATTTAACCAAATTGTTCGTCTCTTGGATGATGTTAACCAAATTATACATGTCGTATGCATATGTACGATTTTCTAAGTTATTAAATAACTTTTAACAGTAATGATTTGTAGAAATTCGGCTTGGACAAAAGGTGTCTTAGTAAGGACTTACTATTTTCATTTCTTTAATAATTAATCGATTCTGGACAATAAAGATTTTTAGATATAAATTATTGAACTAATTACAGGGTTTCCAAATTTTTTTAATCAATTATTAGTCAGGAAATTAAAGTTGCCGTATGCACATGTACGTTTGTTTATATAATAATTTCCTTCCCTTTTTATTATACCTATTAAAAAATGTGATTTTTTTTCAACTTTTCAAATTGGTCTAGCATTAATCAGCAGTGAAAAAATTATATGGCAAAATTGTAATTAAATATGTTATAATCGAAAATATTTTATCTAACACTAGATTAGCGCGAGCAGTAGAAGTCGTTGGAAAAAATTTTTTTTAAACAAATGGCATTTTGTAATAAAATTTTACCTTAAATTATCTTTATGGACCTTCTTGCCATTTATTAGGACAGTTGTTCCCAGATCTTTTTGTACTATATTTTCAACGTACACCTTATTTAACTTATTCCCTAAACGTTTATTGCGGCGAACATATACTTTTTCCCCTTCTTGAAATATTTTTTGGTTGTTACTGGCCTTTTTAATGATATTATCTTGGGCAGCAGTAAGTGCTGTTTTAACTAAGTCAAGGTGATCTTTGGAAAAATTATTAATAATATCAATTGGTTTTGAATCTATAGTTGAATGTATGGAATTGTTATATTTGTATGTTGCAAGTAAAATAAGTTCTTTAATATCTGTTATATTTTGTTCGGCTTTTATGCATCGAGCGATTTCTGTTAGCGTTGAATGCACTCTTTCGATTTGGCCATTACTTTTACTGTGTAAGGGTGGTATGAAAAATTGTTCAGTATTGAAATGATATTTTAACATATTAGATATTGTATTTGAATGGAGAGATTTTTCGTTATCGGAAACGATTGTTTTAGTTTTTTTGAACTTATTCAATATTATTAATAAAGCCGTTTTAATATCAGTCGTTGATCTGGTTTCAATGGGAATCGTAATTGCAAATTTAGAAAATTTGTCTATGCAGGTAAAAAAATGAAACTTGTCGACAGAGAATATATCTACGTGGAGGATTTCGCCGGGATATTCTGGAATTGGTGTTTGACCTATATCCGTTTTTCTTGGGTGTCTGTTATATTTATTTTCCAGGCATATTTTACAGTTTTTAGCTATTGTTAATAAAGTTTTCTTTATGTCTGGGAAAAAGTATTCAGATATCAATTGTTTATAGTTTTCTTGGATTGAGCGATGGGCTCTGTTGTGCTCCATGGTAGCAGCTTCGATTTGGTCTTCCTTTTTTGTTAGGTCTATTACCAATTTCTCTGTGTGAATGAATCTTACACCTGGAAAGTTTGACAAGAGTAACGACTGGACTCTTGCTAAGGTTTCGAGATCGCAACAGATTCCGTTAACTACATTTGGGTTAACTTTTTCTCGGATTGTTTGTAGGAGATATTCCGCAGTTTTAAAGTGTATGGTATGTCTAAGGAGTTTTTGGAAAAAAATTTTAGTAGATTTGCTGTTAACCTCGGATGGTAACAGCACTAGTTGGGCTCTAAACTGATTGACAGGGTTTTTGATTGATTTAATTGTGTGAGAAAGGGATATTTCACTGTGAACTGTATCATCTGTGTCGTTAAGGTTATGAATATATTGACGCGAAAGTGCATCAGCTACTTTGTTGTCTTTTCCGGGCTTATAAAAATATTTCGGTGCGAATGAATTTATGAATGAAGTCCATCTTTTGATTTTGGAATTTGGATTTTTATCCGACATGGCAAATGTGAGGGGCTGATGATCAGTGAAGATATGTATATTTTTAATACCATATAGGTAATGCCTTAACTTTTGGAATGCCCAAACTATAGCTAAGAGTTCGCGTTCGTTTGTAGCATAATTCTCTTCGGCCTTAGACAGTGTACGAGATATCATTGTAATAGGTTGGCCGTTTTGTGAAAGTACAGCTCCTAGGGCTACGGATGAGGCATCCGTTGTTATCTCAAATGGCTTAGAGTAGTCTGGATGTTGAAGAAGGACGTCTTCCGAAGCCAGAATAGTCTTTAATTTATTGAAGGCCTTGAGTGCTTCGTCATCAAAAGAGATGCTAACTTTTTTCGACTGTCGACTGCTAACGTGGCCATTATCGCCTCTTAAATATTTTGTGAGGGGTTTTGATATATGCGCATAGTCTTTTATAAACCTGCGGTAATAGCCGGAAAGACCCAAAAAGGACCGCAGTGATCTCAATGACTTTGGCTGTTGATAATTAAGAATAGCATCTACTTTGCTAGGGCATGTTTGGATTCCTTTGTGTGAGACTGTGAAACCCAAAAACTCGACTTCACTTTTAAAAAATATAGATTTTTCTAAGGATACTCGCATTCCCGCTTGTTCAATTTTTTTCAATATGGTATCGACATGCCTGTAATGAGAGCTTTCGTCGGGTGAGAAAATGATGATATCATCAACGTAAACGTGACATATTTTCCCGATGTCATCGCGCAAAATGTCGTCAATTGTCCTTTGAAATATGCTCGGTGCATTTTTCAAACCAAAGGGCAAGCGACAAAATTCATATTTGCCGTTGTTTACGCTGAATGCAGTTTTACACCTGTCTTTCTCTGAAAGAAAAATCTGGTGAAATCCAGACTTAAGGTCCAGTGTTGTAAATAGTTTTGACTTGCCCAAATTTGAGAGTATTACTGAAGTATCGGGTATGGGATATTTGTCAGATGTAGTGTATTCGTTTAGTTTCCGGAAATCGATAACCATTCTTAACTTTTGATTTCCGTCGTCGTCTAAACCTTTTTTTGAAACTACATGGACAGGGGAGTTATAAGGTGAATAGGACTTTCTAATTATGCCGTCTTTAAGCAGAGATTCAATTTCACTATTAACAAAATTTGCTACCGAGATTGGGTAAGGGTAGCTTCTTGAATAAATTGGTTTATCGGTTAAAGTGTCTATTGTTGCGATAACATTTGTATTATATGGGAGAGCTCTATTGGGATTCGCAAATGCATTAGAATTACGCTGCTTCAATATTTCGATACTACTGGGTTCATCAAGAGTTTTAGTGTGGGTCGTGTTTACTTCTTGGCATTGAAAAAAGTTAAGTTTCTCTTTTCCGTTTTTGTGGAAAATGAGACCAACCTTAGTATTGATATTTGCCTCGATATCTTTTAACAAATCATACCCTATGATTCCATCAAAAGTGTCTAATTGGGGAAGTATAAAAAAGGTAGCAGTCAATCCTAGAATATTTATTTTACATTTTTCAGAAATTTTATTAACGCCGTTAATAGATCGCAATTGAAAGGGATAATTGATTGGGGTTATGCCTTTCAAAAAATTATGTCTTTTTATATAGTTTTTCGCTGTTCCCGTATCTACTAAAATTTTAAGAACTTGCCCATTAGGTAACGTTCGGGTAATGAAGGGCAAGTTGGATCTTAGCCTAAAAAATTGATCTCATCTGGTAATTGGGTGTCTCCTATTTCGGAGCAGTATGGTTCATCCAGAAAGGGGTCTTCAAATTCGTCTAATTCGGGAGAATATGGCTCATTTTCCATAGCGTTGATACGCTGAAGTTTTTGGGCAGGTGCCTGAGTGGAGGTCCTATTAGTATAAGGTCTCTTATACTGTTGTTGTGTTTGAGCGAAATTGTTGGCGTGTTGCCGTTGCAAGGATGGCTGATTGGAGCTGTTATTAGTATAAAATCTCCTATGCTGTTGTTGTGACGGGGTCATAGGGTTGGCTTGTTGCCGCGACCGCTGTTGATAAGGATTTTGATAATTTAACCTACTTCCCTGGTGGAATGTTGTTTGAGGATTTTGCCTGAAGCAAGAGGTTCCCTGATCTACTTCCATTGGGACAGGATATTGTACCGGATTGTTTGGTCGATTCGGTTGAGACCAATTATAAGACAATGGAGCACTTTGTGGCAACCTTCCAGAGGCATACGTATGTGCAAACTCATATCGTTCGCGATTATGTTGCAACTCTTGTGCTGCGGCAAGTGCACTGGGAAGGTCCGGTGGGTTTGCAGAAAAGAGGGTATCACAAAGTGGGCGCTTGAGACCGGAAATAAAAACCCTTAAAGCATTTTCCCTTGCCTTTACATTAAATGCATGAGTGAGTTGCTCATTGCTGCTATAAGTCATGATATTTTTATTTAAAATCAATGTCAGCTGCCTATCAACTGCATCATAGTATTCATTAATAGTCATTTTACCCTGCCTTAAAGTGTTGAGTTGGTTCTCTAAAATGTGGAGTGGTCTCTTATCTGCGTATAACTGATCCAATTTTGTTATAATAGCTTTAAAATTTAGTGGGGTGTTAAAGGCGCTAAGGTTTTCATTAGCCGTTGAAGTTATTTTGTTGCGCAAAATACCCATGGCAATGTAATAGGGCTCCGAGCCCTCAGTATAATAACTTATCGCGAATCTAGCTGCTTCCCTCCATGCTGGGTATTCAGAAATTTTACCCCTAAATTCCGGTAAAGACTTAATCAAATTAAGGTCCGTGTGGGTACTTTGCACACCTTGGACAATAGTTACGGGCCTGAGTACTTCTATTTGTTTGGGCAAAATACTTTGAAATTCCCGTTTTAATTCTGCCAACTGTTCCCTAAAATTCTGTTCAATTACTTCTACTGTCGACTCTAATAAACTAGTCACTGCACCTCTATCCATTTTTAATTTTTATTTATTACAGTTTTTATTTTCAGAATATAAAGTATAAATATTTTAGTTAATTTTTAATCGCCTAGTTACTCTAAATATTTTTCTTCAATACACTTAAAAAATTATTTTTTAAACATAAATTTTTTCTTACATACATATGCTGCTAGAATTTCTGGTACTTTCCTCTCTTGTTCGTTAAAGATGTTTTTGGCCGCTTCCACATCCGATTGGTAGTTGAATATAGTTAACAGTGCTTGTTTTCGTCGATTACGTGCAATTTTCGTAATTTTGCTTTGTTTTCAACGCAAAGGTTCTTTTTGGGTACAAATTTATTTTTGTGCCGAACACTTAAGGATATTTGCAAGGATATATTTCATTTCATTTAAAGTTTCTACTTCTTTTTTTTAACGAATTTTTTTGCACAATTTAATTCCTTGTTCCTTTACGACTTGTACTTATGATCGTAATATAAATTTTAAAGTTAAATTTCCATAAGGATATTTTTCAAAAAAGTTATCGCAAACATTCACTACTTTATCCTTTTATTTGAAATTGTATTTGTAGCTGGTTATTGTTTATTTAATATATTTTTACCCTTTAGCTGACTTGGGAATTATTTATTTAATTTAGTTTGTCAATTCACACTTTTTATAAGGGTTTGTATGGCACCGCACTCCTTTTATTGATAAGGATAGTATTTTCACATTATTTTTAAGTAGTAGTAGTTTTTACCGCTTTTCTAAGTTTAAAAAGTTTTCCTCTGTATAAGGAATAAATATTTTAAGTTTTCCAATGCTCTTTTTATTCTTTTTTAATTTTTAATTTTTCGCACTTCGTTTTGTGAGGATATCGAATTTTATTTTCTAGTCACTATCCTTTTAAAGGACTATTATTTCTTCACAGGACACTAGGTTCGTTTTGTAGTTGGGCGCCAGTTAAGCAAGTCGTATTGCTTATTTCAAATAAAACACAAACTTTATTTTATTTTATTAAACACTTTTATTTAGTTATTTTCACATTGGTTGCTTTGCAACTTTGTCATACGAAGAAGAACTGTCTTTGAAAGGCGATGATACCGCCTTAAATACCTTTGTGATCTGTGGCATTCCCCTGTCGTTGTTATTGCGCAAAAAGGGCCGCTATGATGCTATAGCTAACAACCTAGCAACAGAATTGTATCACTTTGGAAGCGCATGATTCATATCAGGGCATAACCTGTTTTATAGCTGGATCACCTACCAAGCTCGTCAACCAAACGTTGCTTGCTATGCAGTGGGTGGTGAAGCAGACAATGCTTATGCGCTGCATGCCCAGCATGTTTTCGTGCAGAAAAGGTCGCTAATATGTTATTGCTAGCGACCTAGCAACAGAGTTTTGCTGATAGACACACATCTCTTCATATCACGGCGTAAGCCGCTGGCCTACCTGACAAGTTTGTCAACCAAGCTTTGCTTGCTATGCAGTGGGTGGTAAGCAGGCAAAGATTATGTGCTGCATGCCCAGCATACTGTTGCTATGATAGACGCAAGCAACGATCGCCCTTTGTTATGGTGATGGACCAGCTTACGCATATGCTGTTGCTATGCCGTGAATATTATATTATTTTTGCTTTGTTAAGCAAGACCAGGTAGTGGGTTGTGGGTTGCTGTTGAGCTGCGTACCCAACTCGTCGAATGCATGTTGCTATGTTATGATATCAGGCAAGTGATCATTTAAATGTAGTCAGCCTGTTGGTAGGTTGCAGGTTTGTAGGTTTGGATGCTTTCTGTTGCCTTGGTATGCAAGGAAATGCCTTTACTATGTAGGGGGTGGTATCATGCCTTAACTTACACGCCACGCGCGTCATCGATAAAATGCAATAACTGCTTAGGCCAATGCCACGTACATCTATGCTCTGGGCTCGCAAACAGCAAACTTTGGACGGATGCGTTCATCGCACCATGCTACAACACGCCTCAACCTACGACGACAGCCAACCCGGTCACACCAGGTCCACAGCTAACTAGGCTGAGGCACAGCCTTGGTCTTAGCCTACCAACACCTGGGCGACCACATCCGTCTCTCACGCCTATGGTTAACTCGACATCGACCCCACCACGCACTTCCAATTCTTACAGCCCAACTGTAACGAATTAACTGGCAAGATCGCAGAAATAACTAATTTCATGACGCAATATGACATAAAACTTGCCGTAGTCCAAGAAACCAATCTCAGTCCAAGGTCGGACCTCATTACCTATGGCGGATATAACATCCATCGGAAAGACCGTCACAGAGTAACAGGAGGTCTAGGAGGTGGTCTAGCGTTCATAACACACAACTCTGTACAGTATGATCTATCCACCGGTTATCACCCCGACATAACCTTGCTACTACGAGGAGATAACCGCGTGATCCTGGGCGACTTCAATGCGCACCACATGTGGCATTCATACCTGCCAGCAGACAATAGAGGGCATGTACTTGCGGAGCAGATAGATGATACAGCTTTCTGTACACTGAACGTAGACTCACCAACAAGAGTATCGGGTAATTGCTATAGTTCGCCGGATATTTCTATCGTAAGCGCGGTACTACTGAACAACACAAATTGGCGACCCATACTCACGTTGGCGTTTGACCATCTCCAAATAGTCATTACCATCAAACGAGCGACGGACTTTATTACACCTGAGCATGGTACATACATAAACTTAACCAAGGCGGACTGAGACAGTTTTGAGTCATATACGGACGAATTCTTGGCTGCTCTTCCCATTCCTACGGACGTACGCAAAGTCATTGACCTGGCCTCTAAACGCTTCATTCCTGCGGGTCAAATATCCCAAATAAGACCAAATTTCCCAGCGGAGGCAGCGGCCATGGCTAGAGAAAGAGACGAAGTGCGAAGTCTCAATCCCGCTGACCACCGCATAAGGGATCTCAACGCGGAAATTCGAAGGTTGGTCGTTAAGCACAAACTGGTCAAATGGATGGTGTTGGCAAACTATGGACTACGGTCAAAGCTCTATCCAATCCAACGAAGCACAAGGATAAAGTGGATATTACTTTCGGCGACAGGGTGAAGAAGGACCCTAGGGGATGTGCGAACTCCTTATGTAGACAATTTGTACTACATTCCCCGCCCGATAGAGCTAAACGTAGGACCATGCGACAGGCCCGTAAATACAAAAACCAACCGCCCATTGTCATCACTGCCCCGGAGGTCAAGGAAGCCATCAGACAGGTTAAGCCCTCAAAATCCATCGGCCCCGACGGCATTGCCATGAAGATGCTGAAACATCTAGGTCAGGAGGGACACAAATACTTAGCGGCTCTAATCAGTCTTTCACTGAACACTTTCGTCATCCCTGAAATATGGAAAAAGGCGAGAGTGGTTCCACTATTAAAACCCAGAAAGCCGGCAAACATAGGCGATTCATATCGCCCTATATCACTTTTGTCGCCGGTAGTAAAGACGCTAGAGTCCATTTTGCTCCCGTATTATACTGCAAATCTGCACCTGGCTAGTCATCAACATGGCTTCCGTAAGCTAAATAGCACCACCACCGCACTAAATGCCATTACAACGCAGATAAATAGCGGCCTAAATCAAAACCAACCAAATCACAGGACTGTGTTAGTGGCAATAGACTTGTCAAAAGCTTTTTATACAGTCAACCACGCCACGCTCATACAAGATCTTCTGAAACACAGCTCCCTGATGGGTTAAAGCGGTCCATCTCCGCTAATTATCTCAATGGACGACAGGCGTCGGTCAACTTTAAAAACGCTAAATGTCCTATCCCCGACACTGTTTAACTTCTATCTATCGAAGATGCCCCCACTACCAGAGGGCGTCACCGTCGTTTCATATGCCGACGACTGTACAATAATGGCGACGGGGAAGGGCCCCTATACTGATGAACTCTGTGCGAAAGTCAACAGTTAAATCTGCGACCTTTCTAGGTTTTTCACTGAGCGAGTTCCGACGATATCGCCGACTAAATCCACGGCGACACTTTTCAGACATGGACGCACCAGGTGAGAAACGAATTAGACATTTACGTTGATGGCACTAAGCTACCAACTGTCAGCCACCCAAAGTTACTGGGGGTGACACTGGATAATACTTTCTCATTTGCTGGTCATGTGTCTGCAATGGTCTCAAAGGAACGAGGTCGCAACAAGATCCTTAAGTCACTTGCCGGCAGTACTTGGGGAAAAGACAAAGAAACGTTGCTGACTACATATAAGGCTATTAGCCGACCAGTCTTTGACTATGCCGCACCCATATGGTCGCCTAACGTGCATAACACCAACTGGACGAAGTTACAAGTCTGCCAAAATACCGCTATCAGAACTGCTACGAGATGTCTCCTCATATCTCTTGAGTCTCACCTCCATCAAGAGGCAAAACTGCTCAATGTAAGAAAGCACGCGGAAATGCTTAGCAGGCAATTCCTTCTGAACTGCCACAAGCCAGCACATCCAAACCGTCATCTTTTGGACACAGATCCGCCCCCGAGAGACATAAGGATCATCTCCGTAAGCATTATGACGAGATCCGGCATCATATTACATTGCCGTTTTATCTGCGGAATCATAAGTGGGCTCTAACCGCCATCCACACCGAGTCGGTCGAAACTTTTGTCAGATCTCTACCTGTGAATCCCGCTCTAAACAGTCCTCCACCCAATATTGCTGAAGAAGAACGCACCTTACCAAGGAAGGCAAGAGTCACCATGGCACAGCTTAGGTCTGGATACAGTGTGGGGTTAAATTCTGACTTATCCAGACTGAATGATACAATGCCCTGCATGTGGTAGGACCCCCCATGATACCCTGCATCTCTTCAATTGTCCAGCTGAACCTACTCTTCTAACCCCTCTGTCCCTCTGGTCCAACCCTGCAACCCAACAACTGCGCGTTTCCTTGGACTCCTGTTAGAAGAGCTTCATGAAGATCTTTGGAATGATCATACACTCTAGGCAGGGCAATGCATTGTTAACAGCAACAACAACAACAATAACACAACAGGTACAAAGGTTGGTCATTACTCGACGGAGAAGCGGAGCTAATCAGCAAATGGATTATTGATAGCGGCGCGATTTCTCATATGTGCAAAAATGCAAGTAACCTCAGCTCTTTTGTTGGGCAAAAGCACAAGATTGTATTAGCATCAGGTGGGAGAATTTATGCACATGGAAAGGGCACAGGGAAAGAAATCGAAAGCATAAATGGTGTAATTAGTGATGATGCCAGCGCTTGGCATAGACGGTTCGGTCATTTAAATGCGCGGGATTTACATAAATTATCAAGTAAGAATATGGTAAATGGGTTAAGTACGCAAATACCGAAGTCTGTTAATTGTTTCAATTGTGCTGTGTGTAAAATGCATTAGTAAATTCTCAGTGTATGATGTCACATCATATGAGAGATGGCATTGGCGCCAGCCGTCAGTATCACATTTACGTACGTTTGGTTGTGATGCGGTAGTTTTGCAAAAGGGACCAAAACCTCGTGGAGGTAAATTTTTGCCAAAAGGCAAAAAGCTTACGTTCGTTGGATATCAAGACTCAACTAAAGGCTATAGATTAATTGACATGGCTTACTTACTTAAAATAGCCTTTAACCGCCTAGGCGATTTTGGCCGTCTAACATGTTTCGCCAGTCGGTGTAGGGTCTCCCTCTTCCTCTACTTCCACCGGCGGGTGCCGATAAGAATATCCGATAATAATCCGCTTCTTTTTCTAATTTGGAGTACGCAGAAGTTACGGCGCGGTTGTTGAGGCCAATAATGTCGATGTCGTCGGCATACGCCAACAGTTGTACGCTCTTGTAATATATTGTCCCAGCGCAATTAAGTTCTGCAGCTTGAATTATTTTCTCCAGCATCAAATTAAAGAAATCGCACGATAGGGGGTCGCCCTGCCTGAAACCTCGTTTAGTTTCGAACGGCTCGGAGAGGTCCTTCCCGATTCTGACCGAGCTGGTGGTGTTGTTCAGCGTCATTTTGCACAGCCGTATAAGTTTTGCTGGGAAACCAAAATCGGATATAGCGGCTTATAGGCAACTCCTTTTCGTGCTGTTGAAGGCGGCTTTAAAATCAACAAACAGATGGTGTGTGCCGATCCTTTTCTCACGGTTTTTTTTCAAGATTTGGCGTATTTTAAAAATCTGGTCGATGGTAGATTTACTAGGTCTGAAACCACGGTCCAATCAGTCGGTTTACGTCAGGCTTCAGTCTTTCGCACAATACACTTGATATGACCTTATATGCGATAATCAATAGGCTGATTCCACGATAGTTGGCGCAGTTTGCGGGATCACCCTTATGGATTGGGCAGAGAACACTTAGATTCCAATCTTCAGGCATGCATTCATCCGACCATATTCTGCACAAGAGCTGGTGCATGCACCTTACCGCCGCCGCATTTGAATAGCTCAGCGGGCAGGCTATCAGCACCCGCCACTTTATTGTTTTTTAGCCGTGATATAGCTATTCGCACCTCGTTATAGTCGGGTTGTGGAACTTCCGATTCCATCGTCTTCGATTGTGGAGTCAGGTTCGTCCTCTTCGGGTTCGCTTAGAAGGGCAGAGAAGTATACCCTTCATAATCTTAGTATTCTCTGAACATCTGCCACCAGGTCGCCGTCGTCATTTTTACAGGAGTTTTCCCCGGGTTTAAAACCTTCGTCATTCGTCGAATTTTTTGATAAAATTTTCGGGCGTTGCTTCTGCTGGCTAGTATTTCAAGCTCTTCGATTTCACGCTTTTCCGCTTCTCTTTTCTTCGCCCGGAAAAGCCGTCTCGCTTTCCTCTTCATCTCACGGTAGTGTTCACACACACTCCTCGTTGCATTTAACGTTGCCTTATAGGCGTCGTCCTTTCTTTTCACTGCGTCGTTGCACTCTCTATCATCGTACCAGCTGCTTTTTTTTGCACCTGCCGGAATCCAATTACTTCTTCGGCTGCGGTACGAAGTGCTCCGGAGATATGTTCCCACTACTCATGCACTCCACTGGGTTGAATTGTGCTCTCAGAGAGCAGGTGTGCGAGTCGTTCTGCGAAATCATTGGCTGCCAGTTGTGACTGCAGTTTTTCGACGTCCAACTTTCCTTGCATTTTTTGTGTCGCCTCTTTTGTTGTACTTAGGCGGGTACTTGGCTGCTACCAAGTAGGGATCGGAGTCAATGTTCGGGCCCGTCATCGTACGTACGTCCATAACGCTGGAAACGTACCGTCCGTCTATCACAAAGTGATCGATCTGGTTGCGTGTTTTCCGATCTGGCGATAGCCATGTTGCTTGATGGATCTGTTTATGCTTGAGCCTAGTGCTGGATACGGCCATGTTTCGTGCACCGGCGAAGTCAATCAGTCTGAATCCATTTTGGCGAAGTCTCATCATGGAGGCTGAACTTTCCGACAGTGGGGCCAAATACACCCTCTTTGCCCACCCTGGCGTTAAAGTCGCCAAGCATGACTTCGATATCATGACGGGGACAGCGCTCATAAGTTTATTCTAATTTCGCGTAGAATGCATCTTTTTCCACGTCGTCCTTGTCCTTGGTCGGTGCGTGCACGCTAATATACGGAAAAATCGTAGTTTTATTCGGATTGTGGCGAGACGCTCATTCACGGCTGTGAAGGACACTACATGTTTCACAAGTCTCTTTCCTAAAACCGACGCCGAATCTGCGCTCATTAGTATGGCCGCTCCAGTAGACATTGTAGGTTCGGATGGTCTTATAACCTTGCCCCGTCCGTCTTGTATAGCGGTGATGTCAGCTTTTGCCTTATTGAGGACCTCAACGGATGTTCAGTGGCTATCCAGAGGATACGACTCCAACGTAGTGTGCTGCTTGGACCGCACATAGAAGAATCGCTCCCCACTTGCGTGGACTTCTACACACGATCCCATCCTCCCTGACATGAGCACCAGGCAAATTACAATTGGTCGTAATGTTATTTTCTTTGAGAACTCGTTTGAAAAATTTAAAGATGTTGGTGATTGTGAAGAACCATTTTATATTGATTTTAATGCACAGTATAATAATAATAACGAAAGCGGTACAAATACAATGCAAGCAGCAGGCACCACGGCAGTGACTGTGCAAGATGCAAACTACAACAACAGCGATGTTCAAGATTCAAACGAAAGTGCAAGTGAAGGCGAAGAAGAAATAACTTATGGAAGAAAGCGAGGGCGACCAAGAATTGTGCGAACAGGTGGTGTAGGGAGGCCGAAAAAAGTTTATTGTACGGAGGCAGTACCTGAAAAGTTAAATTCAATTATTGAAAATCCTGATTCGGTGGCCGAGGCGTTGAGCTCTAGTGATGCAAATCATTGGCGAACTGCAATGCGAGCAGAATATGAAAGCTTATTGCGTAATGACACTTGATGTTGGTGGAAAAGTCAAGCAACAAAAATGTGATTGGGTGCAAGTAGGTTTTTGCATTAAAACGCATGCCCGATGGTTCGATAGAAAAATACAAAGTAAGCAATTACAATGTGGATTGTCGTGACACTTTAACACCGGTAGTACGGCTCTCAACAATACGTTTAATTTTGGCTTTAGCAGTGAAACATAGATTGTTGGTCAATCATGTTGACATAGTATCAGCGTACTTAAATCAACCACCTAAGTATGTTTGAGAACGCGAAAAATCCTGAAAAGGTGTGCAAATTAAAAAAAGCTTTGTACGGGCTAAAGCAAGCCGGCCGTGAATGGAATCACAAAATAACTGAAATTTTATTGAAAATGGATTTTGTGAGGTGCAAGTCGGACACAAGTGTGTATATACGGCGTGTTGGTGAAAAAGTCAGCATTGTTGATTTATATGTTGATGACATGTTGTTGGCGTGTTGTATGTTTTTAATATATTTCGATTATATCGCAACAACCAAAAAGCTAATTTTACAGGACGCGGTTTTTTTTTGTTTTTTTCTTTAACCTTTCAATGTTTGACTAAAATTTAAATACAGAACATAATATTTAATTGCTACCTTTAGTAAGACTTAAAATTTTGCCTTGATTTCTTAGTTTTTAAAGGTATAATGGCACTTACGATACTTTTGCAATCATGTTGTGTTGTATACGTTGCGTTATATAAATATTTTCCAAGCTAAAGTTATGTAAATGAAACGCTGCAGTATTATAGGTGTGACACTACTGGGCTTACATGCTAAAACCCCTGGGTTCCAATCCCACTCACACATCACTGGACAAAATGAAATGTGTTCATGAGGGTTTTAACAGGGGATCGTGTAGTCCTATATAAGGGCCCGCTTCCGAGATATTGACCAAAATGTGAACCAGGAGTGGCCGTAGAAAGTGTGTTGAAGAGGAACACAATCTGTAAACCTTCTATGGATGGTAAAAATCAGTTTAATTTTTTAATGGTGAAAGAGGCGTGCCACATCTCAAGAAAATGGAATTTTTTATGGTATATGGGCAAATCCCAAATAGTGTTACATTTTTGATAAAACAAAAATAAAATTATAACATCGAAGCACAAGAATAACTTTTTTTATGGTTCATTGGTAGATAAAGAGGAGCTTAAATTTATCAGCGTAATTCGTGGGACATGATGCCTCAAAGAGATATATGTAGTCAATAGATCGAAGATTTATATATATAAAAACAAGTAGCAGTGTTTAATATACAATTATTTAAACACTACTGCACCGATTTCCTTGAAATTTTAGCAACGTGTAACGATATATGAAGGTTATATTTAGACAAAAAATTTGTGATACCCGACACCCGGTTTTGGAGATATCGTTAACAATATAACCCCGCATACTGATATATAAACAGAGAATGATTTGAAAAAAATTGTCGATATCCGATAATCGGTTTTGGATATATCGATAAAAGTAAAACCCGAAAAATCGTTAAATATTTTTGCTAACTTGGGAACTTCTCTACCAATTATGTTAAAGGTTTAGTAGCATGTAGATATTTATATAAAGCAATCTTCGGTCGCCGTGGTGTAGCGGTTAAGTGTTCGGCCTTCTACACCAATTCGTGTCGGTTTGATGCCCGGCAAAAGTAACATCAAAAATTATTTAGAAACAGAATTTTTCTAAACGGGGTCGCCCCTCGGCAGTGGTTTGGCAAACTCTCCGGGTGTATTTCTGCCATGAGAAGCTTCTCAGCAAAAAATTCATTTGCTTTGCAAGTGCCGTTCGGAGTCGGCAAAAAACTGTAGGCCCGCCAACTTGTAGGAAAAACTCAAAAGCAACACACCACAAGTTGGAAAGAGAAGCTCGGCTAAAAATCTCGTTAGAGGTTATGATGACCTGTTGGTATATCGCCGCCATTAGTTTTTTTTTTTTTTTTTAATCTTTGGTAAACTTTTTTTGATACCCGAAACCGGGGCAGTGAAATAATTGCTTTTTTTACCTTTTGCTTAAATTTCAATGAATAACAATCCAAGCAATTGCTTGTTTTATAAGCATTTGCTTATTTCTGTAAGCAATTGCTGAATTCCGTATGAATAAAATAAGCATTTGCTATTTTTAGGTAGCATTTGCTTACGATTTTTTAAGTCTGCTAAAAACTAATATAAATATATTAAATAAATAATTTAATATTCATAACTAAATAAACTTTTATTCATTTTTGAGATCATTTTCTTAAATAAAAGGCGAGTTGTCTTTGTAGAAACAAAAATTAATTCATTTAAATAAACAATTGATACTTAAAGTGATAAAAAAAATTCTTCATAGTCTTCATTTGTCTCTTCACTTTTCTGTTCTTTATCCGTTTCTAGTTCTTTTTTGGCTTTTTCTAGTTCCATAGTTTCCCTCTGTTTCTGGATCCGTATCAGCTCCAGTTGCTCAAGGAGTACTAAACGTTGCAACTCGGAATTGCTCAAATTTTTGGTCTCATCTGTTTCTGGCAAGGAGCAAGATTTACGCTTCAATATTGTTTTTGACGTCAAAGAACTTGAGGTAGTAGGATTTTTAGGTAATGGCAATTCGTTAATTCCTGCGGATTTTGCACCTAAAAACGGAACCATAAAGTTAATTAAAGCAAAATTTATAAATTCCCAATTTTTGTTTAATACCTGGAACTTTCGCAAACACTGGGTTCTTTTCTGCATCCAAAAGATCGATGAGCATTTTTTCCCAAGGCTTGTAAGAAATTCTTTTGTTACCAGTGCGTGTTAATCAAATTTTTTTTTCACTTCTGTTTTCATGTTTGCAATTTTTTTCATTACTTGCTTTGTTGTTAATGAGTTATGGAAAATTACTTCATATTTTTCAGTTAGCGCTGGTAAAGCAGACTCCTTTTCATTTTTTATTTGCGGAGCTTGTGACTTATTAAAAATTACCTTATGTTCTTTTAGTGCTCTTACAAAATTGAGTTGCTTATCGACTTCCTCACTATCCGAAATTTCGGTAATGTCCGACATGATTGATTTCACGTATGGTCCCACCTGATTTATGCCACTTTCTGATTTAAATGATATCTACCAAAATGTTTCAACATATATATATGTATATGGGCAAATCCTCAAAACTTTTGATAATGCAAAAAAAAAAAGAAACAAAAAAGATAATAGGAGCACACCCTTGAGCTTTTTCTGACACTTTTACTTAGTTTATAAGATTATATTTTGACTCTTGTTAATATGCTAAAGGTGCGGGCGTGGAAATTATGACGTCATCATTATGAAATTTTTACTTTTATTTGCAATCTATTGCCTAGTTTACACGAATGTAAAATCGAATTATTTCAAAACGAATTTCTTACGACACATTTCAAAATCCCTTTGAATTAATAAGTACCTACTTATTTGTACGCAAATTGAACCTTGTTGTTGTTGTTGTTGTTAACAATGCATTGCCCTGTCTAGAGTGTATGATCATTCCGAAGATCTTCATCAAGCTCTTCTAAGGGGAGTCCAAGGAATCGTGCAGTTTCAACAGGGTTTGTCCAGAGGGACAGAGGGGTTAGAAGAGTAGGTTCAGATGAACAATTGAAGAGATGTAGAGTATAATGGGGGGTCCTACCACATGCAGGGCATGTATTTAAGATTGTATCATTAAGTCTGGATAAGTAGGAGTTTAACCTTACACTATATCCAGACCTAAGCTGTGCCAAGGTCACTCTTGTCTCCCTTGGTAAGGTGCGTTCTTCTTCAGCAATATCCGGTGGAGGACTGTTCAGAACGGGATTCACAGGTAGAGATCCGACAAAAGTGTCTACCGACTCGGTGTGGATGTCGGTTAGAGGTCGCTTATGATTCTGCAGATCAAACGGCAAGGTAATATGATGCCGGATCTCATCATAATGCTTACGGAGATGTCTCCTTATGTCTCTCGGGGGCGGATCTATGTCCAAAAGATGACGGTTTGGATGTGCTGGCTTGTGGCAGTTCAGAAGCAACTGCCTGCTAAGCATTTCCGCGTGCTCTTTTACATTGACCAGTTTTGCCTCTTGATGGAGGTGAGACTCGGGAGACATGAGGAGACATCCCGTAGCAGTTCTGATAGCGGTATTTTGGCAGACTTGTAACTTCGTCCAGTTGGTGTTATGTACATTAGGCGACCATATGGGCGCAGCATAGTCAAAGACTGGTCGGCCAATGGCCTTATATGTAGTCAGCAACGTTTCTTTGTCTTTTTCCCAAGTACTGCCGGCAAGTGACTTGAGGATCTTGTTGCGACCACGTACCTTTGAGACCATTGCAGACACATGACCAGCAAATGAGAAAGTATTATCCAGTGTCATCCCTAATAACTTTCGGTGGCTGACAGTTGGTAGCTTAGTGCCATCAACGAAAATGTCTAATTCATTTCTCACCTGGTGCGTCCATGTCGTAAAAATCGTCGCCGTTGATTTAGTTGGAGATATTGTCAGATCTCGCTCAGTGAAAAACCTGGAAAGGTCGCAGAGGTAACCATTGATTCTAGTACAGAGTTCATCAGTATAGGGGCCCTTCCCCGTCGCCATTATTGTACAGTCGTCGGCATATGAAACGACGGAGACGCCCTCTGGTGGTGGGGGCATCTTCGATAGATAGAAATTAAACAGTGTCGGGGATAGGACACCACCCTGTGGCACCCCCTGTCTAATGCGTCTAGGTTTTGATTTTGCGTTTCTAAAGTTTACCAACGCCTGCCGTCCATTCAAATAATTAGCGGTCCATCTCTTTAAACCATCAGGTATCTGTGTCTCAAACAGATCTTGTATGAGAGTGGCATGGTTGACTGTGTCAAAAGCTTTCGACAGGTCAAGTGGCACTAACACAGTCCTGTGATTTGGTTGGTTTTGATTTAGGCCGCTATTTATTTGAGTTGTAATGGCATTGATTGCGGTGGTGGTGCTGTGCAGCTTACGGACGCCATGTTGATGACTAGCCAGGTGCAGATTTGCAGTATAATACGGGAGCAAAATGGACTCTAGCGTCTTCACTACCGGTGACAAAAGTGATATAGGACGATATGAATCGCCTATGTTTGCCGGTTTTCTAGGTTTTAGTAATGGAACCACTCTCGCCTTTTTCCATATTTCAGGAATGACGAAAGTGTTCAGTGAAAGACTGAATAGAGCCGCTAAGTATTTGTGTCCCTCCTGGCCTAGATGTTTCAGCATCTTTATGGCAATGCCGTCGGGGCCGATGGATTTTGAGGGCTTAGCCTGTCTGATGGCTTCCTTGACCTCTGAGGCAGTGATGACAATGGGCGTATTTTGGTTTTTATATTTACGCGCCTGTCGCATGGTTCTACGTTTAGCTCTATCGGGCGGGGAATGTAGTACAAATTGTCTACAGAAGAAGTTCGCACATCCCCTAGGGTCCTTCTTCACCCTATCACCGAAAGTAATATCTACTTTATCCTTGTGTTGCGTTGGATTAGATAGAGCTTTGACCGTAGTCCATAATTTGCCAACACCATCAGAGAGGTTGCATTGCTCTAGGTGTTGTTTCCATTTGGCCAGTTTATGTTTATCGACCAACCTACGAATTTCCGCGTTGAGATCCTTTATACGGGGGTCTGCGGGATTGAGACTTCGCACTTCATCTCTTTCTCTAGCCATGGCCGCTGCCTCCGCGGGGAAATTTGGTCTTATTTGAGATATTCGACCCGCTGGAATGAAGCGTTTAGAGGCCGAGTCAATGATGTTGCGTAAGTCTCGTTCGCCTTTGCGTACGTCCGTTGGAATGGATAGAGCAGCCAAGGATTCGTCCGTATATGTCTGAAAACTGTCCCAGTCCGCCTTGGTAAAGTTAATATATGTACCATGCTCAGGTGTAATAAAGTCCGTCGGTCGTTCGATGGTAATGACTATTGGGAGATGGTCAGACGCCAACATGAGTATGGGTCGCCAATTGGTGTTGTTCAATAGTCCTGCACTTACGATAGAAATATCTGGCGAACTATAGCAGTTACTAATTGAACCTTAATTACCAGCGCCACAAAAAAAAAAGTGTCGGGGTTGGGGGATCAGACCACCCTTTCCCTATGTATTTTGACGCGCTGAACACGAATCCGGTGTCCGTTTTGGTCCAGCACGTCTGAATTTTTTCCTAACCTCAAAAAACCAAAAACCACTAAACATTTGAAAAATTGAAGGTACAAGTAAGCTTTTCACTTTTGATATATGCATGGATCTTCAACGCGCTTTTTTACGTTAATTAAACATATTGAATACTCAAGTTTACAATTAACATGGCATGAAAATATCTGTCAGTTTTTGTGTGTTAACAAAAAAATTGAATTATTTAAACTATTCACAAACAGTTGATTTATAGTGGCTGCTGTAAGCATAATATAAACAGCACAGTAATCGGATCACGTGTGCAGGGTTTCTTTTTGAGTTAGCATCAAGTATATTTGTTCATATTTTTGATAATTAAAGGGGGCGCGCAAGAAAATGACTTAACTATACCGAAAAATGAAAAGTACAAAAATTTGTTCTCGCATTTTCTTAGCCTTTTAACTTTTAAATGGAACGAAGCACGCACGCGACCTTGTAGGTTAAGTTTCAGTATGTAGAAAAATACTTGAAAAAACAAAGAGTGGGTCGCAATATTGAGAGGCGCCCTTAAGAAAAGATTAACAGTTCATAAATTTTTGAAAACTCGCACACGTTTTCACAATTTTTTGATTTTGCGAAATTTTTCCTGGATTTATCAAGTATTATTTCATGCTTCTGAGACATTTGAAATGTTGATTTGTATCCATAAATTAAAAAAAAAAAATACTGAGCCTGTGTAACGATATCGTGTTCCTTGCTATTGGATGATATTATCCGCCTCGCTCGATGTTAAAAGTTTTGAGGATTTGCCCATATGTATGTGTTGCTTCAAGTAAAAGCTTAAATTTTGTAGCAAAAGCAGCAGTGCCTTGAATTCTTATTCATATAATAATTAGCAATTGCTTATTAGTTTAAGCAAAAGCCTTTTCAGCAATTGCTTTTGCTAATAAGCAATTGCTAGTAAGCAATTGCTTATTTTTTATTCATCAGGCTAACTATTTTAAATTTTTATTAAAATAAAAAATGAAAATTTGGAATTAAAAATCGCGCTTTTTTTAATAGACCCAGTATTTTTAACTCAGTTTTGAGTAAATGATAAATTAATAAGGCTAAATATTTTAAATATTTATTAAAATAAAAAATGAAAATTTGGAATTAAAAATCGCGCGGGCGTTATTTCACTGCACCCCCGAAACCCGGTTTTTGAGATATCGTCGAAAATGTTTGATTTTTGCAAGGCAATTTTGAAGGGCGTAAAATTTCCTAAAAGGCCCCTTAAACCGATTCAGAATATTGCAAAATGCATCCCAATAATAGAAATTTGAATGAATTCTGACCGAAAAAATTCTAATTTTTCTAAATTTTAATAAAAAATTTCAAGTTCTAACATTGCATTGAATTTAAAATATCAAAAAACCAACAAAATGTATTAAAGCTACTAAAACTTCGGTAAAGTTATGATTCAATATTTTGGGAGAATTAGTGGTTTCTTTAATTAATTTTTTTTATATGTTTGTATTGTTGGAATAACTGTACTAAATTTGTGTTTGAGGTCACTAACGCTTAAATTAAAGTTAGTTTAGAAGTAGTTAAATACATGTTTTCCAATTTTTTTTTTATGGTTTCTAATATCTCTCGAAAATTGCCCATATTTGCCCCTTGTACAAATTTCAATAAGTTTCGTTATGTTAATCTTTTAAAATGAGGCATTTGGTTTTATACTACTGTAGTGTAGGACAAATAATTACAAAAGCGTAACACGTAATAAGAGTAACACTATAGCTGTGCCTACAAAAAAACATGCTACCGTAAAAAAATTACGCACCAAAGTAGCTCGACATTTATGCCTCTACCTTGGAAACTAAAGGGAGCACATCAAATTCAAAACAACCGAAAGTTTTCCTGTATATTAGGCTCGAAATTTATGCCTCTACCTTGGAAACTAAAGGGAGCACATCAAATTCAAAACCACCGAAAGTTTTGCTGTATATTAGGCTATCATTGCGTACAACCAAAATTTTAATACTCCGTTGCCTCAAAAAGTTATAAGCACAAAATCACAAATATTGAAAATGGCAAAAAACAGAGTATCGCTACCTGGGTAGAAAATAATCTAGGCAAATCTATTTTTAATCTAGGCGCTGGCTAGAAAGCTGGAATGGAAAGCGTATGTTTTTCAATTTACGGGCAATTTATGGTATATTCTGTAAAAGGGCTGCCTAGTTTTGCATACCTTGCACCTGCTCAGTTTTTCCGATCCAGGGCCTGAATATTTTTTCTATATTGGGCCGGCCTAGTTTTTCCACGATTATAAATTTCAATTAAAGTTGTTCATTTGCCGAACAAATTTCATGAGTTGTAACAGCTGAATGGATAGAGATGATGACTGTAATGTGAAGGTGCCTGGGTTCAATGCTGGCTCAGGGGCAATGCATTTTTTAATTGATTATTAAATGTATGTGAAATTTAATTCAAGTTGTTCATTTGCAGAAAATATTTCAATGATTGGAATAGCCCAATGGGCAGAGAAGACAACTGTGATGTAAAGGTGCCCGGGTTCAATGCTGACTGAAAGGCAATTAATTACTTAATTTCTCAGCTGGCATTGCCTTGGAAACACTAGACAGGGCCTAGATTAGCATTACCCGACAGGCCCCTTATTAAAAAGCATTAACAAACAGATAAGGGCCTGTGTAAACTTTAATTATTGATGATTAATGATTTAAAAGTTTAAATCTAGTCAGGCCCTAGGCTAAATTTGACAGATTTTCTACCCGGGTACTTTCATTGATGATAACATTTAATATTGGAGGAGCACATTAACATCGCTTGCATTTTTAGAACCTCCGTCTCAAAAACTACACCCTGGTAAAATTTCATAGCGATACATTGATGCCTCAAAATTTTATAGAACAAATACCAACAAGAAAATTAAGAGTATCACTCGAAAAAGCGATAAATTCGACGTTCTTCGCCTTCAAAGTTCTGTAAAAACATATTGTCTGCATTTTTTCATCCAAATCTTCAAAGAAGATAGCCAATACGTAAAACTAAATATCCATATGCTTTTTCCCCGCTTTAATTCATTAACCGATGTGTAACATCCGAGTATCGCTACAACAACAACAACAATCCGAGTATCCAAAAATGTAACACTATTTGGGATTTGCATATATCTCTGGAAGTATTCATCCTACATGACTGAAATTCGATACGAAGTTCGACGCAAGAAGGACGATAAGGGAAAAGTAGATGGAACCCACAGGTATAAGCTAGTTAATTTCCACCAATTGCTGACCATTAATTTGGGGAAAGACAGTCAATATTTATTTTAATTTAATTACACATGTATATCCCACGGAGTGACATGTATAAATTAATTTTTCGGTAGCACAAAGGTTACAACAAGTATGTTTAACAAGTATGCAACGAAAATGTCAAAATGTAAAGCATATCGCATTCTTGTCTATTATACCCAACGTTATTAACACCATGAAAATCCAAAACCAATTGTTTAAAACATAATATATGTACATTAATTTGGTACGACTGTTTTTAGTGCAAACATTTTGGTCCTTACCTTTACCACTACAGACATCTTGAGAACTTTAAATTAATTCTCAAGCAATCAATGCTTGTACCACTAGCTCATATAATCGTGAAAAATGGAGAGCAAAATCCAGCTTTATCTAGTTCACCTCTATAACTTCTTCCTCATTTAAACTAATACGGCTGATACATTAGCGCAAATTCCGAATTAACTCCGCTTTTGGGAGTTAACTTGAGCATAATCTTCATTATAAACTCCCAAAAATGAAGAAGATTTTAGCGGATTTCAGAAAACGAGCTAACGATGTGACCGCTACTGTCATCGATAAATAAACAAAACTTGGACACTTGAGTCACCAAAAAATAAACAATCCTCAGCCACATCTAGTTTTAAAACGCAAGTAATACAACCAAAGCAATAGATGTCGCCGATTGTTGATCTTCAATGTGTCGGTAAAATTTGGATCTGATTAAAGAAGATTTATTGGAGATAATAATATCCATAGCATAAGATACTCCTGTATCTTAACTACTTATAATAAGCATTTTATGAGTATTACAACATATTTTAATTTAATTTACAAGTTTATAAATAAATAAAACATATACTTAAACATTAACCATTTCAATAAAGTATGCCTTCAAATTTGAATTTTGGTTTTATATTTGATGGATGTATATTTTCTAAGCTATTAAATTATACTAGGATCGCCCGTGGTCGAAATTCAACCATCTTAAATTTTCTTCAACTCTCTCTTAATATACATATCTCCCGTTCACAACAAAACCAAGTAAGTGGCTCCCCCGTGACAAATGCAAATTTGGATTAAGTCATACCATACATTAGGGTGGTGCAGCAAAGTAGTACAACAGAATAGCTGACGACAATACATTAGGATATATCTACAACAGATTTATTTGCACAAAACCCCGGTATGGGCTTATAATATTTCACATTTAACCATGTATAAATTCAAACGAAATATAGCCACTAAAGAAAATAGGAGCTAGCCAGGAGAATGACGATTTGAGTGGAACCGTATAAATAGACTGGGTAAAAGAACTGATATCATAATGGCTACCGTTAATATGTTATATATAAATAGGGTTCTAACGCGTCACGATTCCCTCACCTATCAAGTCACTTTAAAACTTTCCTATTGATTGACTGATCCCAGCAAACAATCGGAGTCATAAATGATGCAGCAAGGAGTCCTAAATAGGAGCGTTTACGCTCTTTATGAGCTCATTTATGAGTCCGAAATGAGTGTATTTCCCTTCCTGCGATGGTCGTCCGATATGAGCTAAATTTCATATATTGAATGAGCCTGAATAAGAGTCATTTATGACTTATTTGCCTCAGGAACGGCTCATAAAGAGCCTAAATATGAGTCAAATATGACTCCTTTATGGAGATTTTAGGATGCATTTATGACTCTTACCTACTATAATTTTTTTGGTTTTTAAATGGCGCAGGATTGGGGCGTCAATCTGGTCGATGATGTGGTTGGGCCCAATAGACAGGTGGTTATCACTCTGAATAAGGAGGCGCTCGAGCCCCTTAAACGGTGCAACGGACGAGTGCATTACGGCTTGGGTCAGATCGTGATCCACGTATACCGTGGCGATGCACAGCGCGCTGCTATTCCGGACGCTCCGGAGGACTCGGAGATCGAGGCATCGGAAGGGGAAGCAGAGGAGTCCGACGCGGAAAGTATGTTATCCGCCATCTAGGATCTGTGGATTGGGGACTAAGGGGTACAAGCTCATCCAAGCCAATGATGAGGGCAAGGTCAGAACCTGTATTTTGGTAAAGTCTGAGCTAAACACCTTTCTATTACCCAACTACTCAAATGGTGACGTTACAGCTGCCAGCTTAACAGTCGGCAGCACCAGCCTAACGATGGCGTCGGTCTATATGCCCTATGACGCCGAAGAACCTCCTCCACAAAAGGAGGTGAAAGATCTGGTGGATAATTTCTGTACGGGCCATCTTATTATTGGAGCTGACGCTAACGCTCATCACGTCCAGTGGGGAAGCTCCGATATTAACGCTAGGGGCGAGTCTCTGTTTGACTACCTACTAACAACTAACCTGGTGGTTTGTAACGTGGGTAACGAGCCTACTTTTATAACTAAAGCTCGTAGGGAGGTTATAGACCTCACTGTTTGTAGCGAAGGCGCTTATGAGTGGGTCAGAAAATGGCGTGTTCTTGATGATCATTCATTTTCTGACCATCGGTACATAGAAATTGTGTTAGACTTTATTGTTGAGCAGCCAGTTATGAAACGAAATCCACGCAACACTAACTGGCAGCTACATAACCAAATATTAGCTAGGGACCTACCAGTATTACCTCCACAAGCCCCCTCATCAGTGGGAGAACTGGATGATCTGGTAACGACCTTTACAACGGCGCTCTCAAATGCCCTAGAGCAGGCTTGTCCAGTACCAAAACCACGCGGCAAACATAGACCCCACTGGTGGTCTTACCACCTGGATTCGTTCCGTATATCATGCAGGAAGCAATTTAACAAGGCCAAGAGCATCGGTACGGAGCCTGAATGGCTCGAATATAAAGCTAAACTGAGGGCCTATAAAAAGGCTCTAAGGCAAGCGAAGAGAACTTCGTGGAGAAATTTCTGCACCGGGGTCGAAAAAGTCGATGATACAGCGAGACTTAGACAAGTGCTATTAAAAACTCAAACAGCCATTAGCTATTTACGGAAGCCTGTCGGATCTTGGACCAGCACGGAAGGGGAAACCCTGGAGCTGCTCCTGAACACACACTTTCCGGGGAACTTGTATGATGCACCTGTAGCATCTGCAACAAACCTGGCGGTAAACATACCCATTACGGAGGAAAGGATAAGGTGGGCAATCAAAAGCTTTGAGCCGTTCAAGGCAGCTGGGCCAGACGGGATTTTCCCCGCACAACTCATAAACATGCTGGAAATATCAGCTAAATGGCTGGTAGTTCTCTATTCAGCCTGCCTGGCTCTTAATTACATTCCGTGCTCCTGGAGAAGCGCCACGGTAGTCCTTATTCCAAAGGCTGGGAAGGCCTCACACTATGAGCCTAAAGACTGCAGACCGATCAGTCTCTCGTCTTTTGCACTTAAAACCTTCGAGAGGATAATTAGCGATTATCTCTCCTCTACTATTGATAGCAACCTTATTTCTAGCTATCAACATGCATACACCAAAGGTAAATCAACGGAAACTGCGCTCCACAGCCTAGTCTCTATTGTTGAAAAATCATTGCACGAAAAGGAGTACTGTCTCGTGGCCTTTCTGGACATCGAAGGGGCTTTCAACAATATAAGGCCGGAGGCTATTAACACTGCTTTAACAAACCTGGGCATAAATAGGCCTCTTATTGGACTAATTGATCAACTACTAAAGGGAAGGAAAATAGTTTCTTCACTGGGAACAGTTGATCTTTCACGCTATGTCACAAGAGGAACGCCTCAGGGTGGTGTTCTCTCCCCGCTCCTATGGAACCTCACCGTAAACTCGCTGCTACGAGACACAAGGTGGGGGGGCGGGAAGATAGTGGCATATGCAGATGATTTAGCTATTGCATATAGGGGCAAATTCCCACAAACCCTGTGTGACTTGATGCAAGTAGCACTGCGAGAAGTTTCTTCATGGTCCTCTCGCTGCGGACTTAGCATCAACCCGGGAAAGGTGGAGCTTGTCCTTTATACCAGGAGGTACAAGATACCACCGTTGAACCTACCAGAACTAGATGGCGTGCGCCTGAACTTAGCTGACAAAGCCAAATTCCTAGGCACAGTTCTAGATAGAAAGCTTAACTGGAAGGAGAATGTCATCCAGCGCCAGAGGAAAGCGTGCATTGCACTTTACACGTGTAAAAGAGCCATTGGCAAAAAATGGGGGCTCAGCCCCAAAATTTGCAGATGGATCTACACTGCGATAATCCAGCCAATTATGCTGTATGGAGTCGTGGTATGGTGGCCTGCGCTAAGAAAGGCAACAAACCTAAATCTGTTAGGGAAAGTCCACAGATCGAGCATGATCTGTATAAGCGGGGCGTTAAGAACAACGCCCAATGAAGCTCTCCAGGCCATTCTTGGCTTTTTGCCACTCGATCTGGAAGGGTACCGGGCAGCAGCAGCATCGGCTGTGCGTCTAAGGGAAACGTCCGTCTGGGGCGCAAGCACTATTGGACACTCCTGTATTCTAAGATCTTACAGCTTTCTCCCTCTGAGCACAGATCGGTGTGCGACCACAACAGTCGGAGATTGTTGTTTTAGAATAAACATTCCCAGCAGGGAAGACTGGGAGAACATAGATCGGTGTCCCGCTACTAATGGCGGCACTTTTATATACACCGACGGCTCGAAGTTAGACGGCAGAGTCGGAGGAGGGGTTTACTCAAGGGATTTGGACCTAGAACTCTCCTTTAGACTACCTGATCACTGCAGCGGCTTCCAGGCTGAAGTTTCAGCAATCATGGGCGCCGTGACTTGGATAGGTGAACGCACCATCGGACAGGATATCTGTATTTTCAGCGACAGCCCTGCGGCCATCAAATCCCTTGGCTCTTACTCGTTCAACTCTGAACTGACGCTCAGCTGTCGTCGATCTCTTCAAGAGATGGACCAACAGAACCGCGTGAACCTCACATGGGTCCCGGGACACAGGGACATTGAGGGAAACTGTAGGGCAGACGAACTTGCCAGGCAGGGCACGACCAAGCAGATTCTTCAAGATAAAGAGCGCATAGGTATGCCGTTTGCCACGTGCAAGCTAATGCTGAAGGAGCATACACTCCGCGAAGCCAACGAAAGATGGCTACAAGCCCCAGGGTGCCGGATATCCAAGCAAACCTGGCCAAAATGCGATCTTAAAAGATCGTATGTGTAAAAAGGAAGGAAATCTCCATATTAATAGGTGTTTTAACCGGGCACTGCCTTAATGGTAGGCACGCAGCAAGGCTAGGCGTTTCCTACCGACGATGCTGCAGGAGTTGCAAAGAGGATGAGGAAGAGGAAACGGTGGAGCACCTCATCTGCAACTGCCCGGCCTTAAGCGGAGCGAGAAGGCGCTCTCTGGGAGTTCCCTTCCTGGTTAGCTTAAGCCAGGTCGCGGAGCTAGACATAAAGGACTTGATGGCCTTCATCAAGTTATCAAAAGGGTTCGAGGAGGGGTAGCGGTGTCGGTTAGGAGTGTCAGTCCCGGGTTTCGGCTATATGGAGAGTCCCGACAGCACTGGGATTTTCCATATGGCCGGGCCCCGGGACTGACTTTCCTAGTGTTTGGTGGTATCACAACGGGCCTTTTATTACTGGCCTAGGTGTGCCTTTGCGGCAGCCACTTCTACCTACCTAACACAAACAAAATATGAAAATTTGTTCCAAAATTGCTTTGTTAAAAAAAACAATTTCAGCATACCGCTCATAATTTTCATCAAATCGGAGTCATAAAGGACTCCTATATGATCTTATTTCGGAGGCTCATATTTTTTTAATATTTAGGACTTATATCGGACTCCTAAATTATGAGCGCTCCCAGAATGTTTGAGGGGATGGTACTTTTTTTATCGTAAACTTGTGGAATTTTACTTTTAAAAATACCATATCGTTAAAAATATAAACTTTTTAATGGACAAAAACTAAATATAGAAGTGCTCTGCGAAAAACCTTGGATTATGTGAATTATGTGAACGATAATGGTGTGAAGATGGTATTTATATGATTTGGTACATTTTTTTTTCTTTGGCACTGTTCAAATACTAATGTATTTTAACATGCCAAAAAACATACACACACATACACACACATACATAAATAATATATAAATAAAAATACTATTTAAAAGGAAAATAGTTGTGTGTCAAAGTCTGTTAGGACACCCCGAAATTCAAGATGATGCAGAATTGAACATGATGCTCGACACCTTCATTCAAGACATGAAATTATGTCACAGTATACATTTTTCTCAATTCTATGATCAAGAATTAGAGAGCGAGTACCACGAACTTTTGGTTGAATATCACAAGAAATTTGTTTTTATAACCTTAAAACCTATATTAAATACCCCATTACAAGGGGAACAATCATATCTGGGAGGTTACAAAAGTTTAAATAAAGCTATCGATTCTGAACCATCCAAGGAAAGCTGGGACAGAATATCGAAAGCTTGGGCCGCTGCATTAAAAAAGCCCTTAAAATTTAACTATGCTCCTGATGAGCAAAGTACCAGGACTAATGAAGCACCCATAACTATAAAAGAAAACAAGTAAGGAAAGCTGTCTTCGGCTGTGCCGAAGGCTAAATACCTTTCATGAATAAGCGTTACGATTTTCACGGTTTGATCCCCAGTACAGCCTGTGTGAATTTAACTTTAGCTCATACCGAAATTATCGGAGCTATCGATTATATGGGGACGATGTGTTATATTGGTTCAATCTCATTGATTTTTAGCATCGACATTCCACATTCTAAAATAGCAACATTTACGAAATTTCACGTTCCTACCGATATAATTACAGAAGTTATCTACCAAAATCCGTTTATCGGAACAATCGATTGTATGGGGGCTATGTGAAATATTTATCCCATTTCAATGATTTTCAACATCGATATTTTACATATAAAAATAGCGATGCTTCCAAAATTTCGCGTTCCTATGTGTTTAATTACAGGACTTATAGCCCAAAATCCGCTTATCGGAATAATCGATTGTATGGGAGCTATGTGAAATATTTATGCCATCTCAATGATTTTCAACATCGATATTTCGCATATAAAAATAGCGATACTTCCAAAATTTCACGTTCCTACCTATATAATTACAGGAGTTATCTACCAAAATCCGTTTATCGGAACAATCGATTGTATGGGGGCTATGTGAAATATTTATCCAATCTCGATGATTTTCAACATCGATATTTCACATATAAAAATAGCAATACGTCCAAAATTTCACGTTCTTAAGTGTTTAATTACAGGAGTTATAGCCCAAAATCCGTTTATCGGAATAATCGATTGTATGGGAGCTATGTGAAATATTTATCCCATCTCTATGAGTTTCAACATCGATATTTCACATATAAAAATAGCAACACTTACAAAATTTCACGTTCCTACGTGTTTAATTACAGGAGTTATAGCCCAAAATCCGCTTATCGGAATAATCGATTGTATGGGAGCTATGTGAAATATTTATGCCATCTCAATGATTTTCAACATCGATATTTCGCATATAAAAATAGCGATACTTCCAAAATTTCACGTTCCTACCTATATAATTACAGGAGTTATCTACCAAAATCCGTTTATCGGAACAATCGATTGTATGGGGGCTATGTGAAATATTTATCCAATCTCGATGATTTTCAACATCGATATTTCACATATAAAAATAGCAATACGTCCAAAATTTCACGTTCCTACGTGTTTAATTACAGGAGCTATAGCCCAAAATCCGTTTATCGGAATAATCGATTGTATGGGAGCTATGTGAAATATTTATCCCATCTCTATGAATTTCAACATCGATATTTCACATATAAAAATAGCAATACTTACAAAATTTCACGTTCCTACGTATTTAATTACAGGAGTTATAGCCCAAAATCCGTTTATCGGAATAATCGGTTGTATGGGAGCTATATGTTATATTGGTCCGATCTTGCTGGTTCCGACAAATGATTCCTATATTGGAAAATGGTGGCCGCATACCAAATTTCAGCCAAATATCTCAAAAACTGAGGGACTAGTTTGCGTTCAAACAGACAGACAGACAGACAGACAGACAGACAGACGGACAGACGGACAGACGGACATGGCTAAATCAACTCATCTCGTCATTCTGATCATTTCGGTATACTTATTGATGGGTCTATCTCTTCTTCTTCTCATATTTACAAACATCGGACCAAAGTTATAATACCATTTCATGTTCATGAAAGGTATAAAAAGTCACTGAAGACGCACCTAGAAGCAAAATGAAAGTTGAAACAGCTAAAAAAGCACACAACACAAAAAATGGCCACACAATTACTGAATGCCGAACATTCAGAGGTATATCTACAGAACAGAGGCGAAGTTACGTTAAAGAAGCACAAACTTGCTTTAAATGCTTAAATCACAGCTATCGTGATCCGCGCAAAAGTAATATACAATGCAGAATATGCCAAAAGCCTCATAATGAAATTATTCATCTAGAAGTAAAGGAAAATGTAGTTTGCCTTGCAACAATAAAAGCACAAGAAACTAAATTGGAGAGTACAATTATAACACCAAAACTAAAAGTGGAGCAAGAGGAAGAAGCCAAAGAAATCCGACACAAAATGGAAGAGGCAAGAATACCTCGCCATGTTATCCACACTGCTGGACTAGATCCTATTAATCGAAGGTACCGCAGAATTATATCAACTGTTACCAGGGCTACATCTTCAATAGTTAGAAAACAAGTACAGTCAACAGCTTTTAATCCAACAATATCGCATAAGGGTGGAATATTTAAGCAACAGGGTGGAATAAAAATAGGTGGTATTAAAAGTGGTTGAGCGGCAAGACTCCCACGAGATGAATATAGTTGGCAGCAAAGCGTCCCAGCACCATTAACATTACCTGCAGTTACAGCACGAGAACACTGTACCAAGTATGGCAAGGCAAACAAGCATACAAAATATGGTGATATATTGAGGACAGGAGAGGTTTCACTTTTCAAACCCTATGTTCTGGATAAAGGTGGAAGCAGCAGAAATAAACCATCTATAAATAAGAATTTTTAATTAATAAATATTTTATAAAATTGTTCCATCATTTAGCACACATATGAATACACGTAAACAAGTGTACGCTAAAATGAGATTTTAAAAATTAATACACATAATTAAGGACTTTCATATTTTTGGCCTTGGCAGTATGTTTAAAAATTCTTAAACATATCTTTTCAAAATTCTACCAAGGTGTAAAGCCAAAATTAATAAATAACACAGTCCACTAAAAGTAAAACAAATATTCTAAAGAAATAATTGTAAGCAAGTAAAATTAATACAGTCCACTAAAAATGAAGGAAATATTAAAATAAATATTTATTTTACCCTTGGGAATATGTTTAAGTATAAATGCACTTAAACATTTTGATACTTACTCACAAATATGATAAGTTGCATCAACCTATTCACACACACACCATTATACTTTTTAACATAAATAACTATAAATAATATGCTAGACATGTATTAATACCTACTCCTAGCATTGATATCCATTCAAAATAATCTCTAAAATAGAAACACTTGAGAAGTAGTAAAAAGGCAATAAAGACCAACTGATCGTAAAAGTATGATTAGTATCAGTCCCTTTTGTTACTTCACACAAACTAATACATTTAAAATAGGAACATAGATTTAAGATTTTGTATATAAACCTTTGTACATATTTTAATAAATCAGAAGTCTTTTGACTCTCATGAGTCTTACAAACTCATCCTAATTTGTTACTTCAATTCAACAAAAACTGAAAAACTTCCCCCCACCAGCGGTAAGGGGTTTTCAGTTTAATAAAATAACAGGCACAAAAATGAAGGCAAGTGGCAGCTGCCTGGATCGCTGTATACTTATGTACGTTCATGTGAGAGTAATGAGCGCGAAAAGTGGTGGGAGTGGTTTTCGAAGCGCAGAGTTTTTGCGGGAAAGTGTTTGTCGGAGTTTCGATGACTGTGCACTTTGCAAGGTACCGTTTTTTCTCCCTGCTTCACGCATACATATCTATTAGAGCGGGTCGATTTGTATGGACCATAAAAAATCACAGGGGCCCATGGCGATTATGGTTAATCGGATAATTTCAAGCATTTTTGCCGAAGAAACTATAAGTCTAACATGAATTTCGAGCTAGCGGATTTTTCAAACGTATTTTTTTTTTCTTAAAAAAGTGATTCACTTGTTAAAAAGCTGTGTTGAAAACTAAAAAAATTCATTCTATATATGCATTTGGGGGTTTTTTGAGTCGATAAACCCATTTCCGACATTCATTTTTTATTTTGACATCCGCCAGAGGGCGTTTCCGTCCTTTTATTTTTGTATTTTTTTTTATTTTGTTTGTTTTAAGTAATTCACTCGTTGAAAAGCTGTATTGAAAACTAAAAAAAAATCATTCTATATATGCATCTGGGGGTTTTTGGGGTCGATAAATCCATTTCTGACATAAGTTTTTTCTTTTTACGTCCGCCAGAGAGCGCTTACGTCCTTTTTGGATTTTATCTTTATTTTTACGTGGTTCACTTGTAGAAAAGCTGTATTGAAAACAATAAAAAAAAAACATTCTATATGTGCATCTGGGGGTTTTTAGGGTTGATAAATCCATTTCTGGTATTGATTTTTTATTTTGACGTCCGCCAGAGGGCGCTTCCGTCCATTTTTTGAATTTTAACACCTTTTTCCGAAAATCAACAACAATGTTCCAAAAATGCGATTAGTCCAGGGTTAATCGCAGAGGAGTTTTGCTCTAAATGAGACAATTGGGTATATTTTTCTGGCCAATCTTCAACTATATGAAAAGTATATTTTCTGCTTATAAAACATACACATAAGTGTAGTGCAGTAAAGTAGTACAACAGAGTTAGGGTATTAATATATAATACTGCAATTTTTCCTAAGGTGATGAAAACATGCACCAACTGAAATCATTATGTTTCAGCTTGTAGTAATGCTACAGATTTTTTTTAACAACATTTGAAAGCTAATTACTCCTGCTTTACAATCCTGTGCATGAATTTTAATATTTTTCTTTTAAACAAATTTTTTTAAAGCTATTTTTTGAAAATTACAATTCTGATGTTGGGATCAAAATTTTTAATTGTATATAACTAACTTCACTTTTTTGTATGAAAAATACATTTTCTGCTTAGAAGATATACTTTTCCAATATTTTATTTCTCTAAAAATTTCATAAGTAAAATAACTATTTAAAAATCGAAAAAGCTTAGCACATTAAATTATCAAAGTAAAAAATGTGGTTTCATACAAAAATGTGGAGTTACTTATGTAAAAAGGTGCATTAGTAAAAGTTCGTATGGTATTTCCCTGCAAAAAATACGATTAGTCCGGGATAAATCCAGAGGAAAAGTAGACTACTACTTTTTTAGTCTCTTTTAGATGGAATAAATTGGTCACATTTGTTCGAGCATGCCCTATGAAGAGACTAATACCAGAATGGGTATAAATGTTTACTACTTGCAGGACACCTATATTCGATTCTCGGTGGAGGCAAAAATTGGAAACTGTTTCTTTTTTTTTTTTAATTTTTCGTTTTTAATTTATTTTTTAAGAAAGGGAAATTTAAAAAAAAATCAGAGTTCTGTTAATTATACTTATACTTGCCAGCGTCTAATTACAGCTTTGCTTTAAATGAGACGATTGGGGATATTTTTCTGGGCAATCTTAATTTGTATGAAAAATATATTTTCTGCTTAGAAAATATACTTTTCCAATATTTAACCCTCTAAAAATTTCATTAGTGAATTAAACTTAAAAAAAATCGACAAAAGCTTAGAACCTCAAATAAAAAAAAAAAAAAAAAAAAAAAACTAATGGCGGCGATATACCTACAGGTTATCATCATAACCTCTAACGAGATTTTTAGCCGAGCTTCTCTTTCCAACTTGTGGTGTGTTGCTTTTTTTGAGTTTTTCCTACAAGTTGGCGGGACCTACAGTTTTTTGCCGACTCCGAACGGCACTTGCAAAGCAAATGAATTTTTTGCTGAGAAGCTTCTCATGGCAGAAATACACCCGGAGAGTTTGCCAGACTACTGCCGAGGGGCGACCCCGTTTTAGAAAAATTATTTTTCTAAATAATTTTTGATGTTACTTTTGCCGGGCATCGAACCGCCACGACTTGGTGTAGAAGGCCGAACACTTAACCGCTACACCACGGCGGCCGCCTCAAATAATCAAAGTAAAAATCGGTATTTGTTTCCTTTAGGGGTCAACTGTTAATAAATTAGCTAAAATTATGGGAGATAGCTCAAAGGACGGGGTTTGGCCTCAGGATCACGAATCAAAGTGGCAAGTTTTCATCTGGTTGTTGTAATTTTATTAGGCTGTACCTAAAAACGTGCGAAAAAATGCGTGCCGTGGCGTGATTTTTTGACCATAACTTTCCACAGAAACAAAAAATTAAAAAAGCGCTTCCGGACTCGTGATCCTTTGATTATTTGAGGTTCTAAGCTTTTCTCGATTTTTTTTAAGTTTAATTCACTAATGAAATTTTTAGAGGGTTAAATATTGGAAAAGTATATTTTCTAAGCAGAAAATATATTTTTCATACAGTTGAAGATTGCCCAGAAAAATATCCCCAATCGTCTCGTAAAAAAAGTAGAGTTATGGTGATTTCGTTTCATCAAAAAATGCGCATTTTTTACACTTTTCAATTTTCCATTTTCGTTTGCAAAATGAAGGTAAAACGTCAAACAGAATATGTTTTCGTTTCCCAAAAAACTAACACTTTTTACCCTCCGAAGCTTGGACAGGGTAGTTGGTTGCACTGAAAATCAGCTGACGAAAATTTTATTTTACAGATAAATTTGGTGAAAAAATTGGATTTTGCAATAACAATTGAATATGGTTGATAAGTGAAACCTAATTATTCATGCACATAGCGTAGCAAACGGCCAATGTTTTTCGTTCGTTTTATCGATATAGCAGTTTCATGTAGAACGGGTACACTTTTACAGTATTCTGTGCAAGGGTGTGACCATGTTCAACGAAATCAGCATTAGTGTCATGTAAAATTGTTCTTTAGTTAAAGTCCGTACCCCTCGTGAAGGGTTGACACCTTGCCGCGGTACGAGGGCTTAAGTCGATAGCCACAGGGCTGCGCTGCCCTTGTGATCATAGTGCCGCCGGTACTACATCACGAGAGAAGCCAAGCCTCTCTGGCGCAACGACTAAGATCTTCCCCCTCCCAATCCAGGGTGTTATGCGACCACGTGCCCATTGGACGTTTGCAGCCGGGAGGCAAATCGTGGCTGTAATCGAACGGAGCCTCTCTGATACCGGGCCGCCTAGAGTAACTATGGCCTTACCGCGGCATGGGGCTCTGCCGCGGCGGACGATACATTCCCCATACTCTTCCTTTGACCCTAAACTGGCCTTGCCCGGCAAGGGGTCGTACGAACAAGATGAAAAAAAGTAATAAAAACCTTAAAAATAATGATACAACCATGTATACTGCCCAGCAGAGGAGGAAAATGCTGGAGCAAGCGAGAACGCAACGTCGGAGGACAAACTCCATTTCTTCATCAGCCGAGAGGTCGACAGCGATGGCAACTACGAGTCGATCAGCTCTGGATAATAAGGGGGCAATCCCCAAAGTAAGTACCGGTACAAACACGGTGAAGCCAACAACGGCTGATGCTAGAGCCCTAGTAAGTGCCGGTACCGAAACCAAGTCTTTAACGTCTGTGGCAGTGGTCTCACGACCTGGCCCCAGAGATCCAAATAAGGGAACGACCGCGATGGCAACTACGGGTCGAAATTTACCCCAAAAGACATCTCCCAGTCGCTCTGAGTACTTGGACAAAAGAGCGGCCGCGAGGATACTGAAGAAATACGAGGGTATTTCACAAGAGACGCTATCGCCGAATGCTAGGAAGACGGTGGAGATGGCTGAAGCTATCTTACCGAACTTCCAAAGCGATTACGCGCCAAAGAAGGTTAATATAAATCCCTTCAAACGCCAGAGATCGGACGTGGATTTAAAACCTCACCCGAAGCGGCAGCAACACGCCCCCGTAATGGGTAAACTCAGCTTTGCTGAAGTGACTAAGGATAGGATCCTCATAGGCGTCATTGACCGAGGTAATGAAAACTGGGCCATCCCTAGGGACCAGTGGCGGTTCGTCCGGAACGCTATCGGTAATGCCCTTCTCGACATTATGGATGAGTCTCCGGGTGCCACTCCGATGGGTTCTGATGCGGGATGGCACCAGGGCCGAATCAAGGTATTCGCTTGCGAGGATGCAAAAACTGTTGCACTGTACAAGGCAGCAGCTGCAAGACTAGGTGAGATCTACCAAGGGGCAAGAATCGAGGTTGTCGACTGGAAGGACATCCCGGCTCGGCCAAGGGCAAGAGCGTGGATTCCTGCTATCCCTGCTGAACCTGAGAGAATTCTCAGGATGCTGAGGATCATGAACCCGTTTCTCCCGACGCAGGACTGGGGTGTAAATCTGGTCGAGGACGCGGTAGGGCCTGATAGGCAAGTGGTCTTCACCTTGAATAAGGAGGCACTCGAGCCCCTTAAACGGTGCAATGGACGAGTGCACTACGGCATGGGTCAGATCGTGATCCACGTATACCGCGGCGATGCACAGCGCGCTGCTATTTCGGCTGCACCGGAGGACTCGGACATCGCAGTGCCGGAAGGGGAGTCGGAGATGTCCGACTCGGAAAGTATGGTATCTGCCACGTCAAATGGCGAAGGAGCAGTGAACAGCTCGGAGATGGGAGACAGCCTGCTGGACGGGGAGGACCTCAACGTCACAGTGATAGCAGCTAGTCCTGAGCGCACCACAGTTGACACTGCCACAGTTAGGAGGATCTCTGCCACGCCAAACCGTGGTCTGAAGAAATCGTCGTTGAAAGATAAGCCTCCAGACGAGGTGGAACTCGACGATACGGCGGTGGCAGGGAAGTCTGAGCACTCTCATGTTGGTGGTGATTCAGATAAACCTGCACAAATCTAAAGCAGCCTCGGCTGCT
This sequence comes from Campiglossa producta, assembly GCA_964058755.1. Classification (NCBI taxonomy): domain Eukaryota; kingdom Metazoa; phylum Arthropoda; class Insecta; order Diptera; family Tephritidae; genus Campiglossa; species Campiglossa producta. The sequence goes on along the minus strand of CAXKVI010000002.1, from coordinate 104,798,842 downwards.
TTAATCAGTCGTCTCTCTAAAGGCGACGTAGATGTGGTCCTCATCCAAGAACCCTGGGTCAACAGCTCAAGGATTTGCGGTTTGGGGACTAAGGGTTATAAGCTTATTCGAGCCAGCGAGGGGGGCCGGGTTAGAGCCTGTATTTTAGTTAAGTCTGAGCTGAATGCATTTCTCTTGCCCAACTATACCAATGGTGACGTTACAGCTGCCAGTTTAACAGTCGACAGTACCAGTCTGACGATTGCGTCGGTCTATATGCCCTACGACGCCGAAGAACCTCCGCCACAGAGGGAGGTAAAAGACCTGGTGGCAAATTTTTCCATGGGTCATCTTATTATCGGAACTGACGCCAATGCTCATCACGTCCAGTGGGGAAGCTCCGATATCAATGCTAGAGGAGAGTCGTTGTTTGACTATTTGTTAACAACTAACCTGGTAGTTTGCAACGTGGGTAACGAACCTACGTTTATTACTAAAACCCGTAGGGAGGTAATAGATCTCACTATTTGCAGCGAAGGCGCTTATGAGTGGGTCAGAAAATGGCGCGTTCTCGATGAGCACTCATTCTCCGACCACCGGTACGTAGAAATAGTTCTAGACTTTTCTGTTGAGCAGCCGGTTATGAAACGCAACCCACGTAACACTAACTGGCAGCTACACAATGAAATACTATCTAGGGACTTACCAGCACTGCCCCCACAAGTCCCCTCATCAGTAGGGGAGTTGGAGGATCTGGTAAAGACCTTTACAACGGCGCTCTCGAATGCCTTAGAGCAGGCTTGCCCAGTGCCAAAACCACGCGGTAAACATAGGCCGCATTGGTGGTCCTACGACCTGGACTCGCTCCGAAAATCATGTAGGACACAATTTAATAAGGCCAAGAGCCTTGGCACGGAGACTCAATGGCTCGAATATAAAGTTAAACTCAGGGCCTACAAAAAAGCTCTGAGGCAGGCGAAGAGAGTATCGTGGAGAAATTTCTGCACTGGGGTCGAAAATGTCGAAAATGTCGACGATACAGCGAGACTTAGACGAGTGCTCTCAAAAACTCAAACAGCCACAAGCTATTTGCGCAAACCTGACGGATCCTGGACCAGCACGGAGAGGGAAACCCTAGAGCTGCTCTTGAATACGCACTTCCCAGGGAACTTGCATGAGGAACCCGTAGCACCTACAACGAACCTGGCTGTATACATACCCATCACGGAGGAAAAGGTTAGGTGGGCGGTTAAGAGCTTCGAACCGTTCAAGGCTGCCGGGCCAGACGGGATTATTCCCGCACAACTCATAAACACGCTGGAGACATCAGCCAAATGGCTGGTATTTCTCTATACAGCCTGCCTGGCTCTTAGCTACATTCCGTGCTCCTGGAGAAGTGCCACGGTAGTGTTTATTCCTAAGGCGGGGAAGGCGTCTCATTACGAGCCGAAGGACTACAGGCCGATCAGTCTCTCATCCTTTGTGCTCAAAACCTTCGAGAGGATAATAAATGACTACCTCTCCTCTACTATTGATAGCAACCTGATCTGTAGCTATCAGCATGCATACACCAAAGGGAAATCTACAGAAACTGCGCTTCACAGCCTAGTTTCTGTTATTGAAAAATCGCTGTATGAGAAGGAGTACTGTCTTGCGGCCTTTTTAGATATTGAAGGAGCCTTCAACAACATAAGCCCTGATGCTATAAACACCGCTTTAACAAGTCTGGGCATAAGCAGGTCTCTTATTGGACTTATTGATCAACTGCTAAGGGGTAGACGAATAGTTTCATCACTGGGCTCGGTTGACTTATCACGCTATGTCACAAGGGGAACGCCTCAGGGTGGTGTTCTCTCCCCGCTTCTATGGAACCTCACTGTCAACTCGATGCTGCGAGACACAAGCTGGGGGGGCGGGAAGGTAGTGGCATATGCAGACGACTTAGCTATAGTATATAGGGGCAAATTCCCACAAACCCTGTGCGACTTGATGCAAGCAGCACTGCGAGAGGTTTCCTCATGGTGCTCGCGCTGCGGACTGAGCATCAACCCGGGAAAAGTAGAACTGGTTCTTTTCACCAACCGCTATAAGATACCACCGCTAACACTACCAAAACTGAATGACGTGCACCTGAACCTGGCTGACAAAGCCAAGTTCTTAGGCACAGTTCTGGATAGGAAACTAACCTGGAAGGAGAATGTTCTTCAGCGCCAGAAGAAAGCGTGTATTGCACTCTACACATGCAAAAGAGCCATTGGAAAGAAATGGGGGCTCAGCCCCAAAATATGCAAATGGATCTACACCGCAATCATTCGACCAATCATGCTCTATGGAGTTGTGGTATGGTGGCCTGCGCTGAGCAAGGCAACAAACCTTAATCTGCTAGGTAAAGTACACAGATCTTGCATGATCTGTATAAGCGGTGCGTTAAGAACAACGCCCAATGAAGCACTCCAGGCCATTCTTGGCATTTTGCCACTCGATCTGGAAGGGCACCGGGTAGCAGCAGCATCGGCTCTACGTCTAAGGGAAACGTCCGGCTGGGGCGCAAGCACTACTGGACACGCCTGTATTTTGGGATCCTATAGCTTTCTTCCGCTGAGCACGGATCGTTGTGCGACCACAACAGTCGGAGATAGCTGTTTTAAAATCAACATTCCCAGCAGGGAAGAATGGGAGAGCACGGATCGGAGTCCCGCCACTCATGGCGGCACTTCCATTTATACTGATGGCTCGAAGTTAGACGGCAGAGTTGGAGGAGGGGTTTATTCAAAGGATCTGAACCTTGAGCTCTCCTTCAGACTACCTGATCACTGCAGTGTCTTCCAGGCTGAAGTTTCAGCAATCATGGACGCCGCGGCTTGGATAGGCCAACACACTATCGGACACGACATTTTTATATTCAGCGACAGCCAGGCGGCCATCAAATCCCTTGGCTCTTATTCGTTCAACTCTGAACTGACGCTCAGCTTTCGTCGATCTCTACAGGAGATGGCCCAACAGAATCGCGTGAACCTCACATGGGTCCCGGGGCATAGGGACATTGAGGGAAATTGTAGGGCAGACGAACTTGCGAGGCAGGGCACGACCAAGCAGGTTCTTCGGGATAAAGAGCGCTTAGGTATGCCGTTTGCCACTTGCAAGCTTATGCTGAAGGAGTACACACTCCGCCAAGCCAACGAAAGATGGCTGCAATCTCCAGGATGCCGGATATCCAAAGAAACCTGGCCGAAATGGGATCATAAAAGATCGAGACAAATTTATGCCCTAAGGAGAAGAGAAATCTCCATATTAATAGGCGTATTGACTGGGCACTGCCTCATTGGTAGGCACGCAGAAAGACTTGGTGTGCCCTACCGACGATGCTGTAGGAGTTGTAAGGATGATGAGGAGGAGGAAACGGTGGAGCACCTCATCTGCAACTGCCCGGCTTTAAGTGGCGCGAGAATGCGCTTTTTGGGAGTTCCCTTCCTGGTTAGCCTACGCCAGGTCACGGAGCTGGACATAAAGGACCTGATGGCCTTCATCAAGTCATCTAAATGGTTCGAGGAGGAGTAACGGTGTCGGTATAGGAACGTCAGTCCCGGGATTCTGCTATGTGGAGAATTCCGTTAATACCGGGATTTTCCATATGGCAGGGTCCCGGAACTGACTTTCCTAGTGTTGGTGGTATCACAACGGGCCTTTTAATACTGGCCTAGGTGTGCCTCTACGGTAGCCACTTGAACCTAACCTAACCTAAAGTCCGTACGATATTTAAATTTCGATCTTAACATTGTGGAATTTTCTTACAAAATCATACCGTTAAAAAAATAAACTTTACCAATAGGCAAAAAGTTAAATATATAAAGCCAGAAGTGAAGCTGGATTTTTCAGCTTACAAATGGTGTTTAGGGGCCAAAAATTATATGATTTGGTACATTTTGTTGTTTTTTATTGGCACAAAAATAAAAGCAAGTGACAACTGCTGGATCATTGCATAGATATGTACGTGTGTGTGTAAGGGAATGAGCGGATGGGTGTGTCTTTGGGAGTTTTATAAGAGTGCTGAATAGTGATGTATGGTTCGGGTATAACAGAATGTGGAGATAACAAAATAGCTGGAGAGTTTGGAGGCCTCTTTTTTGTTTAATAATAAATAAACTAAGAATAATTTTCAAATTTTTTGTTGGTGAAACAGCAGATTAGTCCATTCTAAGTTTCCAATATAACTTTTATAGGGATCTTTCCATAAATACTATACGAAATTGGGTTACGAAAGTTTGTATGCGGAGAGTGTTACCCTATTAATATATAGATTTTGGTTCTTGTTTATGTCGAAGTGATTTATAATTTTTTATAAAACCTTCTTTTCTCCTCTCCGTATAATTTTCTCTTTTCTTATTTCTTTTCTCAATATAACCTTCTTTTATTATCAACATATTTTTATGTATTTTAATTTTATCACATTGTCCAGTTTCACTATTTGAAGCATCATCGCGAATATCGTTCTAAGTTACAAAATCAGAATTTGTCAGGAGAGCAAAAAAAAACGCTAAAGTCATATTTTTTAAATTTATTTCTCCCATCTTTCTCCTTAACTTTTTCTTTTATATCTTTCATATTATCAGTTTTACACCTTCCTTATGATCTTCCAGTGCCGTTACGAATAACTTTCGACGCTTCTATGCAAAATAATGTATGTCACTTTAAATTACCCTACTATTTTCAAATGCAATTTTTACTACTACCGCCAACTTACCTATAATAGACATAATTTTTTTTTGTTTTAAAAAAACATTATTCTTTTTACCTAATAAATACATATATTTTTTTTCCTAGCCATAAAACTTATTTATTCATAAAACATGAAACTTTACGTAGATATACATACGCATATTTTTTACATTCGCTGAGCAAACCAGCGACACCCACACGCGATGTGGTTTCGCCACTTGCTCAGCGACGACTAAAGCGTTCAGCAGAATCAATCCGTGACGTACGTCACGTACGTCGAAATAACTGACAGCAAAGTAGACTGCGGATGTTTGTATGCGTAACGCCAGATAAGACGGATACGTCAAAGTAGAAATTGCTCTAAAATTGACGTACGTGACGCAGCTGACGTATTGGCGGACTGATTCTGCCGAAAGCTTAAATCCGTTGCCGAAGTCGAAAAATGGAAACGAATATGCAGTTACCATTATATGCGACCTAAAGCTTTCGGCAGAATCAGTCCGTCACGTACTTGCCGGAAAAGGAAGAAACTGACAGCCGAGTAGGATGTGTGTATTTTGCATGTAAAACGCTAGATTGACAAAGTATCAGTCAACGGATCCGGCATCCTTTGCCAATTTTCTATTTTGACGGAACGGCAGCTGCGTGACAAATGTCAAAATCAATTTTACCGCCAATTTGACAACGCGTTTGTGAAAACTGTGAGAAAGCAAATTTAACCAAAGTAATTGCCGATTTATATTTTTATTTATAGATTTGCGGTTTGAATGCTTGGTTAGTTTTTCCCTAAGCAGGTTCAGCAGTAGATCAAATATGGGCTTCTCCATTCTAATATTAATTCTGAACTCCTCAGGGAATGCAAAATTCACATCAAAAAAGCCGTGGATGTTCCTGTCCTGTAAAGATGGACGTACCCACCATCTGCGGTTGTAAAGCCGCCTGAAAAGCTCCATTGCTTCTATTAGCATCACTATAACAAGTATTACTTGTATATTTTCCATGTTTTTAACCGAAATTTTGCATTTTTTATGTTTTTTTTTAATAATTTTCGTTTTGCGCCAATTACTTTGTTGACATATCTGTGTACTTCAACATGACGTACGTCAATCGCTATGTGCCATCCCTGTGCGGCACGTACGTTTTGTCACGACGTGCGTCACGTACATGACGTATTGACGGACTGATTCTGCTTAACGCTTAACTAAATACTTAGTAGCGATCCCAGTGCCAAGCAAACACGCAACGACAGTCGCTAAAGCCGTGTTTGAACATTTAAATTTACCGAGTGATAAGGATTGGAAACGAGTGCTTTCCAACCTTTGGATTGTCACTGATTGAGTTGATTGGAATTTATTGCATTCCAACAACGTAAATAACTATTTGTAATACGTCCTGTCACGCGCAGACTGGAATCTAATACATTCCTCCGAAGGGTCTTTGGACTGCCGCCTACTGAGTTGATTGGAATCGATTGCATTCCAACAACGTCAAATACCTAATGTTTGGATTAGTATCATGACCTGCCGTCTCTGCGCTGATCGGAATCAAATGCATTCCGACGCCATACTGTTCGGAATCCCTGAGCATTCCGACAGCGTGCCGATCGGAATCTAAAGCATTCCGGCAGTGTATAATCGAGTCTCATGCAGTCCACCATAATTTTATTTGATGTAAAAGGCGCGATCGATGGTTTTTGTATTATAATAATTTGTATTTTTAGAATTAAGATTATATTGTAAACACAACTTTTTTTTTTTTTTTGTAATATTGCATGTAATTATGTAATTTTTTAATTTTTATCTTTTGTACCTATGTGTATATCTTTTATGTCGACCTCTCTATGTTTGTGTCGACTTTAAATAAATATTGACTTATGAAAACAATCATGACGGACATGGGCACAGAATACAAAAATAACTTATTCCAAGAACTATGTCAACACCGTATCATCATCAAACTTTAGGTACTGTAGAACGCAGTCACCGGACATTCAATGAATATATACGTTCATACATATCCAGTGACAAAGATGATTGGGATGAATACCTCAGGTATTTCGCGTATTGTTACAATACGACGCCATCAACCACACATAAATATTGTCCTTTTGAACTAATATTTGCAAAAAACCCACCGAACTACGATTTTTTAAAAGAAAATAACATCAGCCCATTGTAAAATCACGAAGCTTATGACAAAGAAGTAAAATATAGATTTCAAATATCACAGCAAAGAGCTAGGAAATTAGTCCAAGAGGCTAAAGAAAAACAAACAACAAATTATGATAAAAGTAGCTAGAGTAAGGAAATAAATATAGGAGATTTAGTATTATTTAGTGAAGAGGCCTCCATAAGTTAGAAAATAGATATAACGGATACAATGTTAAAAATATCGATGAGAACAACAATTTTACTTTAATACCGCATAGCATAGGAAATAGCAATAAAAACAATCAAGAAATTATCATTTATAAGAATAGCAAAAAAAAAACACAACCAAACAATAAACACTCATTTATCCATTTTGATAAACAGGCACAAACCAAAAAAACCAAATACAACATATCATGTTCAAAATACAAAAAAAGTCAGTACAATAAAGTCAGATGTGAAACAAATGTAAACAAAATAAAGTCATCATCATCATTTATTGGCGCTTAACCGCCTAAGCGATTTTGGCCGTCGCCTATCAAAGCACGCCAGTCATTCCTTTTTAGCGATAACTGACGCCAATTGGAAACCCCAAGGGAGTTCAAGTCATTCTCCACCTGTTGTTTCCATCTCAGTCGAGGCCTCCCCCTTCCTCTGCTGCCGAATTCGGGTGACGATTGGAAAACCTTCTGGGCTGGAGCTTCTTTGTCCATTCGCATGACGTGACCCAGCCAGCGGAGCCTTTGGGCTTTAATTCGCTGGACTATGGTCAGATCTGCGTAAAGCTCGTACAGCTCATCGTTAAATCTCCTTCGATACTCGCCGTCGGCATCACGGGAAGGACCATAAATCTTTTCTCTCAAATACTCCAAGGGCCATCTCATCTTCTCTTGACATTGTCCATGAATCTGAGCCATACATCAGGACAGGTATGATGAGAGACTTATAGAGCGCGATCTTTGTTCTTCGAGAGAGGACTTTACTTCTCAATTGCCTACTCAGTCCAAAGTAGCACTTGTTCGCAAGAGTGATTCTCCGTTGGATTTCTAGACTGATATTATTTTCGGTGTTAATGCTGGTTCCCAAATAGACGAAGTCCCTCACAGTTTCAAATTTGTAACTATCAACAGTGACGTGGCTGCCAAGGCGCAGGTGCGCCGATTCTTTCTTTGATGACAGCAAATACTTCGTCTTGTCCTCGTTGACCGCAAGACCCACTTTTTTCGCTTCTTTATCCAGTCCAGAGAAGGCAGCGCTTACGGCGCGGTTGTTAAGGCCAATGATATCAATATCATCGGCATACGCCAGCAATTGCACGCTCTTGTAAAAGATTGTACCATTGCGGTTTAGCTCTGCTGCTCGAATTATTTTCTCCAGCATCAGGTTGAAGAAATCGCACGAAAGGGAGTCGCCCTGTCTGAAGCCTCGTTTGGTTTCAAATGGCTCAGAGAGGTCCTTCCCGACTCTGACGGAGCTGTTAGTATTGCTCAACGTCATTTGGCAAAGCCGTATAAGCTTTGCAGGGAAGTCCAATTCAGCCATGGCGGCATACAGGCAACTCCTTTTTGCGCTGTCAAAAGCGGCTTTGAAATCGACAAAGAGATGGTGTGTGTCGATTCTTTTATCATGGGTCTTCTCCAGGATTTGGCGTATCGTGAAAATCTGGTCGATGGTAGACTTACCAGGTCTAAAGCCACACTGATAAGGTCCAATCAGCTTGTCTACGATGGGCTTCAGTCTTTCACACAATACGCTAGAAAGAACCTTATATGCGATATTAAGAAGGCTGATTCCGCGGTAGTTGGTGCGGTTAGCGGGATCGCCTTTCTTGTGGATTGGGCAGAGCACACTTAAATTCCAATCTGGAGGCATGCACTCGTCTGACCATATTCTGCATAAGAGCTGATGCATGCTTTTTACCAGCTCTTCGCCTCCGTGTTTGAACAGCTCGGCGGGTAGTCCGTCTTTTCCAGGCGCTTTGTTGTTTTTGAGCCGGGATATAGCTATCCTCACTTCATCATAGTCAGGTGGTGGGACGACTTTTCCATCGTCAGGGATTGGGGTATCGGGTTCGACGTCTCCCTCGCAATTTAGCAGTGAGGAGAAGTGCTCCCTCCATAATTTAAGTACACTCTGTACGTCGGTTACCAGGTCGCCATTATTGTCCTTACAGGAACTTGCCCCGGTCTTAAAACCTTCCGTCTTCCGCCGGATCTTTTCATAGAATTTTCGGGCATCATTCCTGTCAGCCAGCATCTCAAGCTCCTCACACTCACGCCTTTCGGCCTCACGTTTCTTTTTTCTGAAAAGGCGTCTCTCTTCCTTCTTTGCCTCACGATAGCGTTGCCATACACTGCGGGTTGCGCCCGTTCGCAACGTCTCCCTGTAGGCAGCGTCCTTTTTGTCCGAGGCAGTGCTGCATTCCTCATCGTACCAGTTGTTTTTGCGGGCTCGCTGGAACCCTATAGTGGCCTCAGCGGCGGTACGTAATGAGTGAGAGATATGCTTCCATTTCTCGGTTGCATCGTTAGGTCGAGGATTGCTCTCCGATAGCAGGTGTGAGAGTCGAGTGGAGAAATTGTCAGCTGTCTGTGTCGTGCGCAGCTTCTCGACGTCAAACTTTCCTTCCGTTACTGTGCGCACTTTCTTTGCTACACAGAGGCGTGTGCGTATCTTGGCTGCAACAAGATAATGGTCCGAGTCGATATTGGGACCACGAAGGGTACGCACGTAAAGTAAGAAAACCTTTTTCCGATGGCATAACAATACACGATAAGCTAAGTAAGCCAAACATTTTATTACCTAATAACTAATTGTTACGGAATAAGTCATTGAAATAGAATACTCATACATTAACCCAAATGTATGAGCATTCTTTTAAAGAGAGGAGGTGTAACATGACAGCTAAGCAATGACTAGGCCAAAGTAGTCAAATCAATTTAGCTTGCGCTGCACTTCTCCAATAACATAAACTCGATTGAACCCATATACATTTATGTATGCATGCACAACAACGTAGAATCATAAGCATGACTAACAACTTAGAAATGTAAGTTTGTAAATTAGATTACTCATAAGGTAGATTGTACACATATAAAAGAACGGTGATGAGCCGAAAAAAACATTCTAATTTTAAGACATTTTAATGCTCACTTATGCGGCTGAAGAGAAAAGAAAATACAATCAACAATCTCCAAAGAATACAAGGGTAACCCCTAGAGTTGCCACCTGACCGCGTTTTATTTATTTTACCTTATATCTCAGGAACCACCTTTCCGATTTGCATGAAAGTTGGATTATAGATAGTATTATTCGTTCTAATCTGGATTCCTGCCATCCCTGCTGAACCTGAGAGAATTCTCAGGATGCTGCGGATCATGAACCCGTCTCTCCCGACGCAGGACTGGAGTGTCAATCTGGTTGAGGATGCGGTAGGGCTTGATAGGCAAGTGGTCTTCACCTTGTATAAGGAGGCACTCGAGCCCCTTAAGCGGTGCAATGGATCTGTGGGTCTGAGGGATCGATGTTGCGTATGAGGTCACGTTCGTTGGCCAAGACTGCGGCCTCAGCTGGGAAGTTTGGCCTTATATTTTTTATTTTACCAGCTTGTATAATACGGGCTGTAGCCTTTTTTATGATCTCACGAATATTTCGCTCACCAACGTGTACATCAGTCGGAATGGGAAGATCTCCAAAGGAGCTCTCCATGAATTCCAAAAAGCCGACCCAGTTAGCCTTTTTAAAATTCACGTATGATCTTTTCTCCGAGGTAATGAAATCCGAGGCACGGTCGAAGGACAGGATGATGGGCAGGTGGTGAGATGACAAGGCCACCAATGGATGCCAGTTAATGCTTTTAATTAAGCCCGGACTAACAATAGTTAGGTCCGGGGAGCTACTGCAATTAACTCCATCCTTGTAGGGGCGTCTCCGTTTACAGTGCAGAAAGGGGAAGCGTCAATTTGCTCGGCTAATTCCCGTCCTCTGCTGTCCACAGAAAGGCGTGAATGCCACATATCATGGTGGGCATTAAAATCGCCCATGATGATACGGTTATCGCCACAAAGAAACTCCCTAAGGTGAAGGCGATAACTTCTGGGGCAGCAGGCGACGAGGGGAATGTATATGTTAATTACCTCGAGATCAACACCTCCAGCCTGTACAACTATACCCTGACACTCAAAGGGTAAGTCTCTTTGGTCGGTGTTGATAACAAATGCCCTATACTGCACTGTTTGGTGGCTTTGGAACGCGGGACCGCCCCCATCCTTGTAGGGGCGTCTCCGTTTACAGTGCAGAAAGGGGAAGCGTCAATTTGCTCGGCTAATTCCCGTCTTCTGCTATCAACGAATGGCGTGAATGCCGCATATCATCGTGGGCATGAAAATCGCCCATGATGATACGGTTATCGCCACAAAGAAACTCCCTAAGGTGAAGGCGATAACTTCTGGGGCAGCAGGCGACGAGGGGAATGTATATGTTAATTACCTCGAGATCAACACCTCCAGCCTGTACAACTATACCCTGACACTTCAAGGGTAAGTCTCTTTGGTCGGTGTTGATAACAAATTCCCTATACTGCACTGTTTGGTGGACTAGGAACGCGAGACCGCCCCACCGTCCGTGCGATCGTGCCGGAGAACGTGGTAACCCCCACTCGCTCGGAGATCCGAGTGAGGGCCAAGTTTCGTCTACTGGATTGCAGCAATTTTATTTTTTGCAGCTGCATGAATTTGGTTATCTCCGCTATCTTGCCGGTTAAACCATTGCAATTAAATTGCATTATTTTAAAATGAGTTGGAGAGGCAATGGCCACTCTGGGAGTCAGAGACCGATGCGCTTGCCTAGATGGTGGTAGGCTAGGTCGCGATCTCCGTCGTGTTCGTCTTTACAAAATCTCTAAAAAATTGCAGTACTTGAAAACTATTTTTATACCTTTCATGAACATGAAATGGTATTATAACTTTGGTCCGATGTTTGTAAGTATGAGAAGAAGAAGAGATGGACCCATCAATAAGTATACCGAAATGATCAGGATGACAAGCTGAGTTGATTTAGCCATGTCCCTCTGTCCGTCTGTCTGTTTGAACGCAAACTAGTCCCTCAATTTTTGAGATATCTGGCTGAAATTTTGTATGTGGCCACCATTTTGTATTATAGGAATCATTTGTCGGAACTGACAAGATCGGACCAGTATAACATATAGCCCCCATACAACCGATTGTTCAGATATAAGGTTTTTTGGCCAAAACTTCCGCAATTAAAAAGTTAGGAACGTAAAATTTTGCAACTCGAGTACTTTCTATTTATGTAGTGTATATAGTAAAATCAACGAGATCGGGCAAATGTAACATATAGCCCCCATACAACCGATTGTTCAGATTTAAGAATTTTTGGCCAAAACTTCTGCAATTAAAAAGTTAGGAACGTAAAATTTTGCAACTCGAGTACTTTCTATTTATGAAGTGTATATAGTGAAAATCAACGAGATCGGGCAAATGTAACATATAGCCCCCATACAACCGATTGTTCAGATATAAGAATTTTTGGCCAAAACTTCTGCAATTAAAAAGTTAGGAACGTAAAATTTTGCAACTCGAGTACTTTCTATTTATGTAGTGTATATAGTGAAAATCAACGAGATCGGGCAAATGTAACATATAGCCCCCATACAACCGATTGTTCAGATATAAGGTTTTCTGGCCAAAACTTCCGCAATTAAAAAGTTAGGTACGTAAAATTTTGCAACTCGAGTACTTTCTATTTATGTAGTGTATATAGTGAAAATCAACAAGATCGGGCAAATGTAACATATAGCCCCCATACAACCGATTGTTCAGATATAAGGTTTTTTGGCCAAAACTTCTGCAATTAAAAAGTTAGGAACGTAAAATTTTGCATCTCGAGTACTTTCTATTTATGTAGTGTATATAGTGAAAATCAAAAAGATCGGGCAAATGTAACATATAGCCCCCATACAACCGATTGTTCAGATATAAGGTTTTTTGACCAAAACTTCTGCAATTAAAAAGTTAGGAACGTAAAATTTTGCAACTCGAGTACTTTCTATTTAAGTATGTAGTGTATATAGTGAAAATCAACGAGATCTTCAATTTATGTAGTGTGTAGAGGAAAATCAAGAAGATCGGGTAAATATAACATATAGCCCCATACAACCGGTTGTTCCGATATAAGGTTTTTTGGCCAATACTTCCGCATTTAAAAAGCTAGGAACGTAAAATATTGCACCTTTAGTACTTTCTACATATGTAATGTGTATAGTGTAAGTCAGTACAATTGAACACGTATAATATACATATAGCCTCCATACAATCGATTGTTCCGATAACTCGGATCCTATTATTTTGTAAGTTTTTTTTAAATTATAACAAAGATGTGTAATGTGTATAGTAAATATAGTTAAATTGAAACAGCCTGTACTGGGGATCGAACAGTGAAAATCGTGACGCTTATTCATGAAAGGTATATAGCCTTCGGCACAGCCGAAGACAACTTTCCTTACTTGTTTAAATTAATTTCAACAACCATCACCAACAGGGTTGCACCCTGGGTAACACTATATGATATACATGGCCTACACGGCTAGTTTCTACGTATTGCCGGTTCTGCGAGAACGATACTAGTACTTGTGCTGTACCCATCGTACCGAAACGAGCCGGGCCGTTTTTTTTTTGTTTTTTTATATCGACCCGGCCAAGAGCAATACACGCGGGGTGACCCTGTATTAACATTTCGGCAGGGCTACACTTCGTTGCAGTCGCTTTTTTTTCAAATATACATATATATTGCTCATTTGATGCAACATCGTCATAACTCAAAAAATGTGATATTACAGAAAACTCATATTTAGTTTTTGAATTGCTGTATATTTATATGGTATAAGTAATTAATTCTATCGCGATGCTGCGTGAAATGTTAAAACCTCGATATGAGCGATGTGTAATATATATGTATAGCGACTAGTGTCCGACCAAAACCTGAATTTTAGGCCGAAGCCGAAACCGAATATTCGGCATAATCCTATATTCGGGAAAACCGAAGACGAATACCATTTTTGTTTCTTAAATGAACAAAACGCCTTACAAAAATACATAAGGGGTATTCTCTCTAAATGTTTTCCATGAAAAACACAAGAATTTAACATACTATTGTCAAAATTGCAAAATGCAAGAACAAAAAACACACGCATTTTGATGTTTCATGAAAAAAGTTTTGAAAGAAAATTTTCCAATTTTGACAATAGTGTGTAAATTTCCTTTGTTTTTATGAAAAAAATTTATAGAGAAGACCCCTATGCATAGTTGTAAACAAAAATTAAAAAAATCAGTCTTTATGTTAATAGCATTTTAACAATGTATATAAAGTTCAATGATGTACGCCAGAAAAAGAAGTTTATCTGCATTTTCCCCAGGAGATTTGACCGTCTATCTGTGTATAGTAGACCAGCTGTACTAAATAATTGCTCGGTTGCCACACTCGTTGGAGGAGCAGTTAAATATTTTTTTGAAACCTTTTTTAAATTAAAAAAATTGGAGGAATGCCAATAATGGAATATATTTACACTACGAAGAGCAAGTGGTTGATCTAGGTATTCGCTTAATTCTATTCAAGAGTTGTATTAGTTTTTTTTTGTAGGTTTATCGTGGGATGCCCAGAGATAGTTGACTCATCCAAAGATTCTTCACTATTACTGGGATCACAAGAGTTACAACAAAAACATGTCTGCTTGGCTTTAAATGTCTGAGAAAGGAAACAAAAAGAAACGAAAAACGAATTGTTTGTAAACAAATTTTTGTGAAAATCTTTTTATAAAGCGTTAATGTTACGTTGTGTTTTAAAACAATGGTTTAAGTGGATAGCGCTATATGTGTATCTCCTGAAGATTCGGGCTTTTTCCAATATGTTTTCGGCTGATTTCTACTATTTTTTTACAAATTGGCAGGACCTCTTATGCTTTACCCTGCGGGTTAGGGGTTTAGAATATGCCCGAGGTAGGCATACCGGTCGTAAGAGGCGACTAATATGCACATAGGTAATTGACGTGCTAACTCGATGGTTGATCTACGGATATGATGCCTCTCACCTCTCATTACCCATCTTCTCCTTCCTCATGGATGGAGGGATGCCATGACCTAGAAGGTTCCACTGGTCATACCAAATCGCTACCACGACAGTCGGGCAGTACCGCAAGGGAGCACCGCAGCGTACCGGGGTCATATCCGGCCAAGGACTGTCAACTTCGGCATCACTCCCCAAAACCTTCGGGGAGTGTTTTGTTGTTAACAACAACAACAACAACAACAACCTCTTATGCTGAGTCCGCGGGAAACTGCAGGTCAGATGAATTTTAGCTGGGACCTTCGGTATGCTATACCTGATCCTGTACACCACGGCTTCCGCTTCGAGCAGCCTCATAAATAGTGCACAGATCGCTATAAAACCTCATAAAATTGATTGTTTAGCCGAATATTCGGTCGGACACTAATAGCGACCCGTACTGCACATATCGATAAAATTTGTCTTGTTTATTATCGTCGAAACATAATGTAAAAATTTCAAGTTTCTAGGCAAAGTGGTTTTAAAATCGAGGAAGCGGGCAGTGCTACATCTCTCATTGGAGAGCTGGGTGATGATCTTAGGTATCATCATGCACACTAGTCATGGCGGAGAATTCCTAGCAACAAAAAAGGGGTTGGAATGGTAAGACAAGGTAGAGTAAAGAATTTTCACTTCTGGAAAAGTTTTTCAATTCTACCGGTAAGATCCCTATATAAGTAAATACCTTTTTTCCTCCTGCTTTGCTGGCTACTGCTATAGCTTCACTGCGCATAGCTTTAAACTCCTCATTCTCCTTGCTCTCTTTTCCGTCGGATGCTCCAGGCTGAAGACTTTTAAAATTACGATCATTTGCAATTGACGTTTCCAGCTTTTTTCCAAATTGTATCCATGGGGGTGGTCCGTTAGATCCACTCATTCGCCGTCCACTTTTTGCATATTTCAGCATGGTCCGCGCTAGTTCCCACTTTTCTACCATTGGTTCAACACGTCCACCCAAAACTTGTAATTCCGTAGATCGCAATATTAGAAATCCTTGCATTAACTGTAGTCGGTCAGCTCGAAAATAAATTTTTGTACCGGGAGGCATATCCATATTCAATGCAGGAATATGTTCCAGTTCTAATGCTTGAATCGTCGTTTGGCCATCACTCAATTCCAACTGTAAGAAACGCGGTGCAACTTTTGAATCTTCATTTGCTTTAGGCGCCGATATATTTCTTGTCTTCTGCAATTGCAAAACTATGCGGCCAGCGATAGTATCATCCCTTTTAGTTGGAAGGGCACCACCAGCAATTTCACGAAAATCCATCTAAATGTTTAACGGAGGTAGAGTTACATGTTTGGAAAAGAGAAGGTAATTGTATACTTTTGGTGTCAACTGCTAATAAATTGGCTAAAATAAAAATGTCCGTCAAGTTAGCACTACAACTTTGAAAAAATTAATATTACTATATGGGATTAATTCCCGCTTTTTAACCGTAAACACACCGTGAAATCCAAAAAATTACCGTTTTTCATTTTTTAAAAATAACCCCTAGTAATGCTAACTTGACAGTCAAGTTAGCACTACCACCCTCGAAAACAATTTAATTCGATTCTAAATTTAAAATCAATTGTGCAGATACTTCCCATTTAATAACCGTAATTAAGTAGTGCTAATGAAAAAAATCGAAAAATTTTTTTTCTCGATTTTTTTTTAAAAATAACCCCTAGTAATGCTAACTTGACGGTCAAGTTAGCACTACCACCCTCGAAAACAATTTAATTCGATTCTAAATTTAAAATCAATTGCGCAGATAATTCCCGTTTAATAACCGTAATTAAGTAATGCTAATGAAAAAATTGAAAAATTTTTTCTCGATTTTTTTTTTTAAATAACCCCTAGTAATGCTAACTAACGTTTAATAACCGTAATTAAAGTAGTGCTAATGAAAAAAATCGAAACATTTTTTTTTCTCGATTTTTTTTTAAAATAACCCCTAGTAATGCTAACTTGACGGTCAAGTTAGCACTACCACCCTCGAAAACAATTTAATTCGATTCTAAATTTAAAATCAATTGCGCAGATAATTCCCGTTTAATAACCGTAATTAAGTAGTGCTAATGAAAAAAATCGAAAAATTTTTTTCTCGATTTTTTTTTTTTAAATAACCCCTAGTAATGCTAACTTGACGGTCAAGTTAGCACTACCACCCTCGAAAACAATTTAGTTCGACTCTAAAATTAAAATCAATTGCGCATATAATTCCCGTTTGATAACTGTAATTAAGTAGTGTTAGTGAAAAAAATTGAAAAATTTTTTCTCGATTTTTTTAAAAAATAACCCCTAGTAATGCTAACTTGACGGTCAAGTTAGCACTACCACCATCGAAAACAATTTAATTCGATTCTAAATTTAAAATCAATTGCGCAGATAATTCCCGTTTAATAAACGTAATTAAGTAGTGCTAATGAAAAAAATCGAAAAATTTTTTTCTCGATTTTTTTAAAAAATAACCCCTAGTAATGCTAACTTGACGGTCAAGTTAGCACTACCACCATCGAAAACAATTTAATTCGATTCTAAATTTAAAATCAATTGCGCAGATAATTCCCGTTTAATAACCGTAATTAAGTAGTGCTAATGAAAAAAATCGAAAAATTTTTTTCTCGATTTTTTTTTTTTAAATAACCCCTAGTAATGCCAACTTGACGGTCAAGTTAGCACTACCACCCTCGAAAACAATTTAGTTCGACTCTAAAATTAAAATCAATTGCGCATATAATTCCCGTTTGATAACTGTAATTAAGTAGTGCTAATGAAAAAAATCGAAAAATTTTTTTTTCTCGATTTTTTTTTAAAATAACCCCTAGTAATGCTAACTTGACGGTCAAGTTAGCACTACCACCCTCGAAAACAATTTAATTCGATTCTAAATTTAAAATCAATTGCGCAGATAATTCCCGTTTAATAACCGTAATTAAGTAGTGCTAATGAAAAAAATCGAAAAATTTTTTTTTCTCGATTTTTTTTTAAAATAACCCCTAGTAATGCTAACTTGACGGTCAAGTTAGCACTACCACCCTCGAAAACAATTTAATTCGATTCTAAATTTAAAATCAATTGCGCAGATATTTCCCGTTTAATAACCGTAATTAAGTAGTGCTAATGAAAAAAAATCGAAATTTTTTTTTCTCAAATTTTATTAAGAAAAAAAATAGTAGTAGATATTACCAACACTCGATTAAGGAAAAGGAAGTATCAAAACGAAAAAAGAATTCCGCAGTTAATTGCTGCTTTTTAACCGTAAACCCACCGTGAAATCCAAAAACAACCGTTTTTGATTTTTTAAAAATAACCCCTAGTAATGCTAACTTGACAGTCAAGTTAGCACTACCACCCTCGAAAACAATTTAGTTCGACTCTAAAATTAAAATCAATTGCGCATATAATTCCCGTTTAATAACCGTAATTAAGTAGTGCTAATGAAAAAAAATCGAAATTTTTTTTTTCTCAAATTTTATTAAGAAAAAAAATAGTAGTAGAAATTACCAACACTCGATTAAGGAAAAGGAAGTATCAGAACGAAAAAAAAAATTCCGCAGTTAGTTGCTGCTTTTTAAACCGTAAAGTCAGTCAAGTTAGCATTACTAGGGGTTATTTTTAAAAAAATCAAAAACGGTGGTTTTTGGATTTCACGGTGTGTTTACGGTTAAAAAGCAGCAATTAAATGCGGAATTCTTTTTTCGTTCCGATACTTCCTTCTCCTTAATCGAGTGTTGGT